>CM062631.1:33921301-34508801 GCA_025617555.3 Puccinia polysora | reverse complement strand
TTGCCATCATGATTGGGATTTAACTACTTAAATTGTTCCCAAATGAGTTTGATTGCCTCAATTGAAAATTTTTATCCCAAATTCAACAGTTGGGTTGAAATAACTGTTCCTAAATTTATTAAAGAGTTGTTAAGCAATGAATGCAATGTTTTGATTTGGATGTCAATTTTTACATCCAGGTTTTTCCACACATCCAAAATTTTCTGAAAAGAAATTGTAAGTAATTGTTTGAAATTAGCATGGGCCCCTTCTAGCTGATACATTGTTTTATTTCAAAATTCAGGGTTGACACAATTCCACACAGTTACAATATTGGTAAATCATATAAAAGGCTGCGGCATAGTCCGTCAGCTATGCCCACGTGCGCCCACTTCCAAAGCCACCCACTCAAAGTTGCTTTCCCTGAACTGGGGTCTGCGCTGTAAGACTCCAAAAGATGCTAGGCCGTGGCATTTCTGTGGAGGGGAAAGGTGCTATTTAGGGTGCCCTCCTGAGTGTTAAAAAAATATTTAAATGTAACCAAGATCAAAGTCCAGAACCTGGTAAATGAGGGACCAAATGTAAGAGGATAAAGATGATAGTAGTTGGTAGCTGGGGAAACAACACTATCTGAGGCAAGATGATGCCGGGGAAAACTTGAATAGAAGAAGTCAAGGATTGTTCATAGTTCAACAAGACAAGGCAATTGTAAGTGAAAACGCCCACAAGCTAATAGCTCTGGTTGTTAACAGAAGCTTAGGAAAGATCAACTAATTCCCAAACAACCTCCAGGTTCTCAATGAACCTGCCCAACTCTCCGCAGTCAAGCGCTTGAAGGGTACCAGATAACTGTGGGTGGCTGCACAAGACAAATCTAATTGTTTTGATGAAGCTGTAGAAGCAAAAAAATAACTGATTCAAACAAGAATAACCCAACACTTCTCAAGGGACTCAAGAATAGCATGGCAGAATTCAACTTCAAAAGAAGTGAAGGGAGTTTTAACACTCCAGGTTTTAAGCTTAATAAAAACTCTTCAGTCAAACTTGGCTGGTTCCAAAAAGATAATCAAAGGATGATCAGGACCAGTATGTGAGATTTTTGGTTGAATGCTCCGGTCAAGAGACTAAAGAGATGAGGAGGAAGAATCTTGTGACACCAAGAGGAGCGGATCTTGGGAGTCAAGGGGGCACTCTGGTTCAGTGTAGGGAAGAACAGATGGTTTAATTTCTCTTGTCAGGCTTCAGACTTAAATAGACTAAGTACATCAGAGGCTGAAAATTGGTTGAAAGGAAATATAATGAATAAGTATAATTAATATTTAATGCCGTACCATTTAGATTCCAAACAACTTGGAGGACCACTTATGGGAGGATAGGGAGTAATGAGCCACATGGATTGAGATAAAGAATTCACTAGAGTTATAACTAATCAGTATAACATAAAGAAATCACTAGACTGCAATACTCATGAGCAAGACAATAGAAATGGTGCACTAGGAACAATGATAAAGATGTCACTAGATCTATAACAAGCCAGTATAGAATAAAGAACACACTAGACTTAAACACACAAGGGGTGATAATATAATAAAGAATATAGAGCTTGAAGAGTGATTACACTCAAGTGTTAGGCAACACATATCACAAGACCGGAATTCCAACACAGTATGGTTGGATAAAGGGATCAGGATTGGTGTAACACACTCAAGAATTCAATCAGTCAAATTCTTCTTCAACCAGCAAAGCTATTGGTTGGTGATAAAGATCAAGGATCAGGGTTTGAGTATGGAGGCTCAAGGATCAAGGGGCAATCATGGATATACCCAGAATTCAGTATCAGATAAAGGGGAATGAGACCCCACAGATCATTTATTTCAGGATAATAGCAATGATGATTCTCTCTGGAAAGCTACCATATGATACCCCCCCCCCCAAAAGGCAGGGGAGAGCCTCCCTTATATGGGCAGGAGGCCCTGTTAGACTATGTACAAGTGATTCTACAAATAGAGCAGAATTTTTTTTTTTTGATTTCAGATTATCAGAAAAATTGATCACGCGGGCCGGTGAAAATCCAGCCTCCCTGACTGGGGTGTGATCTTTCTCATTCCTTCACCTCTCTTGCGTCCGTCCACAGACGTGCGCGCGCGACAACACCGGGATCACCCACCCCTCACCCAAAGGCGGAAGGGGTGGGAAAAAAATGAACCAGACCGCCCGCAGATGTCTGCGGGCAGTAGACAATGCTTTCCCACCCCCACCCAAAGGCGGAAGGGGTGGGAAAAAATTGATGGATTGGTGGCGTTGATTGAGCAATTGGTTGATGTTGGCCAACTCGCAGACAGAGGGGGATTGGGCGGAGGATCAAATGAGTGATGGGATTGGTGGTCATTGAGAGGTTTGGTCAAAGTTGTTGAGGATTGATTGATGAGGATCCAAGCTTGGGAAACAGACATCCTCCTCCGGGGGGGTAGGTGGAAGTGAGTGGGTAGACTGGATGAAGACAAGTTAGATCAATTGTGTGGACCAAAGGGATGGGTTGAGATCGGATAGGAGTTGGAGGGGGTGGTGAGTAGATGGATTGGGGATGGATTGGATGATGGATAAGGACGAGTGGGAGGAGGGGGTTGAGGGATGAGTTGAAAGGGATCAATCCTTGGGAGGTTTGATGAGGATGGTCTGGATTGATTGTGGTCAACTTGAGCGATGATTGGGTTCAAATTGAGAGGGGGAGGAGGATCAAGGATGGATGATTATGGGATGGGGTTGGTTTTGTTGGAGTTAGGTAGGGATCAAATTGAGGTCAATGGTTGATGAAGGCATTGGAACTGTTGGAGTGATGAATATTGTGAGAACTGGGACTAGTTCTAGGATGAGCCCTGAGGTGATGATTGGTTGTTGTCTGTAGTTCTACCAGTTGATGAGATGATCTTGGGTCAATGAGGGAGGATGATGGGGTGTGATGATGATGGAGATGATGAGTTGAGGAGTGAATAGGGATATCTTGGGCCGAGCAGGTCTTGGCCCGCATGTTTGGCCAAAAGAAAGGGGGGAACAAAGAGAGAAGGGATCAAACGCAATGCCTAGGTGATGGGACCAAGAGAGGCCTGTCCTAGACCACTGGGACAGAGGAATGTTTGGCAGGATGAGGAAATTGGAGGAGTGATACTGATAAAAAAAAATTCCGATTTTTTTTTTTTGAATGAAACCTAAATAAAAGCATTGTAAAAAAAATTTGAATTTTCTGAATCTGGTCCAGGGTGTCCAGATTTGGTCACCACAGCGCTTCCCCCATGGGATCAAGATTTCCACTTTCAGTGTTGGCCAATTGAAATATTTGTACCACTCCATCTCCTTGAAGTCCCAAAGCTTCTCCTCTTCTGTAATGAAGAGTACAAAAGGAAGCCCTATCCGCTTCTGAAGCGCCCTCAGCTTTAATGATCCCTTCATATTGCAAGATAAACTGTTCCACATACGCCGTTTTGAAAAAAATACATCTTGATAGTGAAAATTTTATTTTCCATATACTTGAGCACATCCTCATAGTCTTTCAAGAAACACTGTATACAAGTTTCAACATAAGCAATCCCAGAAGAGATGGACAAAAGAACCAATAAATTGGCCTACTCTGAGTTCCTCATCATTGACTTCTGCCTCCCCCCCCTTGGTTTTATAGGCCCCATACATTGCCCACAGAGACATAAAAAAATTTCATCCTTCATAATAATTAATTAAGAAAACTTTGAAATTTGCTTTAATATTTTTAGGCAAGTTCCAAGAGCACAACTGTATGTATGACTCAGGGAAACTATGTTGAATAGCACAAATCAGCCCTTTTTCATGGTCCATCACAAATACTTTGGGAAGCCTCCCTGTATCATAAACCAACTCCTTTAGTGCATTGAACACCCAGATGTAGAACTAAAAAAATTATTTTGTTATGAAAAAAAGGACTTTTTAAAATTTTTCCTGTTGGCTATCATTCCTAAAAAACGCCATAGGGGGATTTGGTACCTATTTTGTTTTATTTGTAGAATCCAACAAATCAATATGAGGGAATTTTTTACAAATTTTTATAGAATGAGGATGAGCCAAGAAAAGGGCCTCTAAGTGACTCTCTCCACTGAATTTTGACCTGGAAAACCACTCAGTATCTTGGAAGTTTTTGAATAGCACATCCATAAAAACTTTACCCTCAATCTCTGCTGCTTTTACCTTGCACTTAGACTTATAGATTTTTCTATTTTCAATATATTATCCACCATCAATGTAGCTTAATTTCATTTTGATTTGACTTGAATTTTATTGAGCCCATCTTGCATGCCTTCCTTAAGTTGATTTAAGGCCATACCAGAGATTCTCCTCAGTTGAGGATGCACTGAGGGGTTTGAAGATGGTTTATTATTATGTTGTTCATTTCTAAAGGAGAGGCACAATTTGAGATCTGCTACTGTGAAACTTTCACAGATCATGAATTTACACCCAACCTTCCTTGTGTGAGTTTTACTTTGCTGTTTGGTGAGCAATTGCCCTGGATATATTTCATTTCTGTTGCATGCTAGGTCTATTTATTTGTCTTTCTTTGAAGTGAATGTTCTCAAAGCATGGCCATGAATGAAAGCCCATTTTTGGAAAAAATATTTGACTTCTTCCCTTCTAGGAAAAGCCCTCACAGGGGGAGTATCAAGGGTTTCTTTCACCTCATAGTTACATTTTTACATAGTTACACCCACCATAGTGAAATTTATTTTTATCAAATCAAATCAATCAAATTGCACATTGAATGTTGCACACCACCACCAGTCTACATTTTAACCATAGATGGGTATGCAATTGGGTCTTCAAATGTTTCATTTCCCAGATCCCTAGCTTCTGCCACAGATTTTTTAATGGAATTATAAATTAAGTCCTCCAAGGCAGCCATGTTGAAAACAGGGGGACTTGGGCTTGCCACAGTTCCCATAATCCAAAAAAACTCCAAAGAAACTTCATTGTTCAATCCAAATTTCAATTCAACAACTCCAAGTTGTACTCAATTTTGGGTTGAGGAAAATAAATTATCCCATGGGAAAGTATTTATTATGGTCTTTGCTCTTTGCCAATAGGCTTAATGTTTGATTCAGTTCTTTTTGTGGTCCAATAGTTCCACAATTTATGCAACATCCCCAAATTTGGGTTGATGGCACTCAAATGTGGTCTAGGGGTACCTAGGTACGCCTAATTACCACTTTAAATGGCCCATTTGGAGCCATTTTGCCTCAAATGAGTTTTGAAAAACATGTGCAACCCCCAGGGGGTTGGTTACTACTTGTTCAAAAACCCTTCTTTGAAACTCAAATGGGTTGCAAACAAGTAGTATGGGTTGCGCTTTTTGTGAAGGGTTTTTTTCACAACTCTTTGAGTTGTGACCCCTTTTTGCAACCTGCGGTTGTGAATCTATTACTGCCCTTATTTTTATTCAAATTTTTTATTTTTTTCATTTTTATTTATAAATTTTGTGAGCTTAATTGAGCTCATGAAGAAAAAATGAAAAATAAAATAACTTAATATGAAAGGCTCAATTGATTTCCATTCTGGAGAGGTCAAAATTCTTTCCTAAAAAAATTTAATGCTGCAGGTTTTATGAATGAGGCAAATTTTATGTTTAGTTAATTTTTCAATATTTTTTGTTTTTTATTTTATATTTTTTTGGAATTTCTTGGCAGAAATTAATGTTTCTCTACTTTTATTAAGGAAAACATCATGAAAAAAACTCCATTCCAACTATTATATTTATGTTATCACGGTATTTTAAAACTCATCAAAATGTTTGATTTCCATTTTTATATTTTAATTTCACATGATTCTAATCATTTCAAATAATTTTTCAAAGGTTTAAATTATTATTTTTTGAGTGATAAACCAATTTTTGGTGTGCAAAAGTCCACATGTAATTGATGGTGGCATCCAAAATTCCACATGCCATATCATATTCCATGTAGTGTTTTTTGGAGGTCCAAAGGTCAAAAATGGGTGCATGTGGACCTGCAAACACCACTATACTCCAAAAAAGGAGGCATTTGGACCTAAAATGGCCCATTTGGGCTATTTTGCCCCAAATGAGTGATGAACAACACATCCAACCCCCAGGGGGTTGTGTACTAATTGTTCACAACTTCTTTGGGTTGTGAACCCTTGTTTTCAACCCAAATGGTTTGAAAAAAATTAGTACGGGTTGTGTGTGTTGTGAAGGGTTTTGTTCACAGCCCATGGTTGGGAATTTATCACTTCCCTTTTTTTCATTTTGCATAGGGCCAGATATCATTTTTGCTGTATCAAGGTTCATTGAGAACCAATGAATTCTTTTCATAATAAATTATAAAAAAGAATTCAGAAAAAAAACTAAAAAATAGAAAAGTGCCAGAAATATTCCTTTTATTTAAAAAGAAATACTGGTAAAAAACCACAGAGAAAGAAAACTGACATTTGGAAGCGGAGGAACCAAAAAAATTATGTGAAAATTTCATACACTTTCAATTTAAAGGGTGGTGCTTATGGAAAGATGGAAACAGATTTGATCTTGGTTGAGAAAAAAAATTTTGGAAACCAATATTTGAACCCTTCAATATCAACCACTGAATCCATTCCAATTTTTTAAATTGTCATCATTCCAGAAATTTCTTGGGTAAAATCACTCCAAAAGCTGCTATTGGCATGATTATAGTAAATAAATTACTATATTCATCCCAAATGGTGTTCTTTCCCACCCCAGGAAGGCATGAAGCCACCTTAAGGTTTAAAGGAGTGCATGAGTTTGTAGAACATGCTTTTTGATAGCTTTCTGGGGCTCCAAAGGCCTGTAAACATTAATCAAGGCCCTGGGGGCTAAATTAAGGCCCCCAAGCCTCCCTTTGGGGTCTGTCTGGGGTATAATTTGGAGGATTCAAATACAGAAATTAATTTAGTAAATGTTAGATTTAAAATTTCAAAACATTAATTTCTTGCAAGGAGTTCCAATTTGAACTCAGATTACAACAGAACTTCATCCAATGTAAGATAAATAAAAAAATGACAAAAATTCATTTTTTTACACAAAATGCAATATTTCCAGTTTATTTTAAAGACCTTTACACCAAAATTTCAAAAATTCCTACATTTATATATTTCATTCTTTAAATTAAAATATTTTGAATCATGGAAAGAATAATATCATTCAATACATAAATAATTAAAAAAATATGAAAAAAAAATTCACTGAATAATAATAAATATTTCTAATGGACTGTAGATAAGTTTGCACAAAAAATACAAAAATACAAAAATGCTACATATGTCTTTTCCATGAGGATAATTTAAATATTCTTAACTATCCCAACAAAAGCTTCAAATAGTAGGGGGGGAAATTACATATCAAACATTCATTTCCTTGAGGTTAATGAATATTTTGTTAGTTGGATGGAAAAAACTTATACCAAAATTTAAAATAAACCTAAAAATTATAGAACACCACCATTTAAAATTAAACAAAAACCACTTATTTCACATGGGGAATGTCATATTTTCCTTCAAATAAGCGTTTTTTTTTCAAATTAGGTATATAAAGGTACCTCTCTTTTTTCTCTCTTTATATATCTCTCTCTCTGATGATCCTTTCTCATCCTAAACCAATAATCATTCATCCTGTTAAAAGAAAATACTCATAAATAATAATCATCTTTATTAACTTCCAAACCTACTCATCCACCAACCTTTTAACTCTCTGTTGTTTTCAAATCCTAGTAAAATCAATCCCACCCAACGTCTCAAGATCTTTCTTGAATATTTTTATTCAAAAGATATTTCAAACAATATTTTTATAAAATTAATCCTTTCTCTAAAACTGAATCAGCCCACAAGTCATGATTGTCCCTATTTTCTTTGGGTTGAACCATCCAACCCAAACAAAAATCAACTGTTTGATAAAAAATTACCCTTTTTTCCAGGTCAATTACCCAATTTATTGGCTCCATCTCATCAATCAACCCACTAATCATGAGAAAATCTCTTCCACCTACCCCACACCTTTGATTTCATCTTCCTCTTCCATATCTCTATTCATTTTAAAGGATTTAGGGGACTTGAACACCAGGAAAAGGTTAGCCAATTTGATATGGAGATTGGTGATGATTTTGAAGTTCAGGAACAAATTAAGAATCCCATGTTCTAACCCACTCTTTTTCATTATTCTAGAGTGCAATATTTTGCATTTAAAACAATAAAACCCCTTATCACTACCAACCATTTGATGGAATCATGCCTTCAAGCATGTTTTGTGGTAATTTAATCAACTTCTCCATTCAAATGCAACCAAAACACCCATTGAAATTGCCACTACTAAACAACCATTGCTTGCCATGCTATTCCCTTTTGAATGAATTTACTATGTCTACAACCACACTCATTTGAAGCAACTGGTACCATACCCTAAACAGCTCTATCACATTGGAGTGTTTCCGGACTAAAAGGGGTGGCTATTCTACAACAAAGACACCCACAATATCAGCCAAGGTCTCTCTGCCAAATTCTTCCCAAAAATGGCCACAGTTCATGAGCTGGAAGAAACCCATTTATGATATTTTTTGCTGGTTAACAATTTGGAAACACAGGATGCTTTGGTTTTTTCCCTCCAGAAGAATGTGACATAAAAAATTGAAAATCCCACTGTTTAGAAGGCACTAATTTCTGACAATAGCACTGGGTGATTAGAGGCAATTGGAAAAGAGAATCAATCCCTTTGTACAATGGGCCTCATCCAGTAAACCAATTGGCCTGAGGACAAGACCAAGATTTTAGGCTCAAAATATGTACTGATAACAAATTGTGAGCCTAGCAAGGAATTCATTGGAAAGGAGGCTAGGTTGGTGGTACAAGGATACACACAGGTCAAGGGAATCACATTTGAAAAAACTTTTTCCCCAACACCAACATTACCCACACTGCAGATGGTTCTGGCTATGGTGGCAAGGCACAGGTGGCCTATTTGATCCTTTGAAGTTGAAAAAGCATTTCTACAAAGCAAAATCAGTGAAGAAATTTACATTTGACCTACCAGGACCTTTTAATGCGGAAAAGGGAAAGTCCTGAGACTGAAGAAATTGTTGTATGGAAAAAAACAAGTGGGGAAATGCTGGTGGCTGCATCTGCCGGGGCAGTTGGAGGAAATTGGGTTCAAGGCCAACCACAAGTACCAGAGAATGTACTACTTCAATGGAGAAGGGGGGGAATTCTTTTATATTGATACATTTGGAAGCCTGAATCTTGATAGCGGAAAACAAAAACTCCTCAAAAATCTGAGATAGCAACTTTACCAGGCAATAATTTTGAAATGGGACACACAACTCTCATGTATTTTCAGCATCCAAATAAAAAAGGAAAATGGGGGTTTCTTGCTTCAAGAAATTGCACTGATTGATAGACTTTCAAGAACTGAAAACTGTTTGCTGAATGCAGACACTCCCCTTGTCAATTCAAAATTAACCTCAAAGCAGACAGAACCTATCTGCATTGCATAGGCATGTTTCTTTACCTGGAAAAGGGAAACAGACTGGAAAGCACCTTTTAAGTGAACAACTTGGCTTTATTTGCTCTCAATCCAGAAAAATCCCACTGGGAGGCAGTTCAGTGCCTGGTCCACTATTTTCATCACACCAAAGACTTCAAAATGCAAATATATCCAATGGGAAAAACCTCCTTCCAATAATTCACCAATGAAAACTGGGGGAAGGAAGGTTCAAAATCGCTCCATGGGTTCTTATTCAGGCTTTGCGGGGTGCCCCTACACTGGGGCTTCAAGCGGCAGCAATGTGTGGGTGCTCTATCTTCCAGGCCCAGTAAATTGAGCTGGCCTATTCAACCAGGGAGGCGCTTTGGATTTGAAACATGGTGAGGAGGCTCTTCAAGGAAACACCCTTGACAACTCTGCTGTTGGACAACCAAGAGGCATTCAAGATTGCAATAAAAAAATTGAGCATGAAACAGACCCAACACATTGACCATGATTTATATTTTGTGAATGAACATCTTTGGCAAGGTATACTTGGATTGAAGTAGTTCAAAGGAAGCAAGGGCTGGCCAGCATCCTTACAAAAGCACTAAGAAAAATTAAGCATATGGATTTTTGACATTGTTTCTTTTCCTGATTTCACCTATTATTCTTGCTCATTTTTTTCCTTTTATTCCTGCCTTATTTTCTATCAATTCTTTTCTCCTTTCTTTTTTTGTTTTTCTGTTTTTTTCCTTCAATTTTTTTTGTTCACAATTAATTGTTGTCAGCAGATAAATTTTGGGGGGAATGTTAAGAATATGAATATAAAGTTTGCATGGAACATCCTAGAATAAAATAGTATTGATTTAAAGAAAATGGAAACCCATAGTATATTCTAGAATAACCTCTAAATAAAATATATAAACAGACAAATTTTCTATATCAGAAAATTTTACTGCTTGGGGGAATATATCTTATTTTTCTTTGGTTTTCTCCCCTTAACATTGACATTTGTCACTTCTAGTAGCTAAAGGACTGCAAGTTTCCTGGTATCTAGGAACTGAAAGTTTTTTGGGGCTCTTGCCTCTGATTGAATTGTTAAAATTTGAGTTGGATGCTCCAACAGAGTGAATGAGGAGAGGGATCTTATGTTTCTAAGAGGAGCAGATCCAACAGTCAAGGGGGAACTCTGGTTCAAACTAAGGAAGAAATGATGAGATTCATCCACTTAAGAACCAGCAGTTTAAGTAGAGTAAGTAAAAGTTAGGCTGACATGTGGCTGACAAGATTGATGAAAAAATAGGTTTGATAAGTAGAAGTGTGACACACAACATGTCACAAGATAAAGAGCCATTTTAGATGAAGATAGAGGAGGAACTAGAGTTCATGCTGCCGGAAAAACATAAATTTATCACTAGACTTACATACTTAGGATGATTGCCACCATAGGTTATGATGAAAATGATACTGGAAATGATACTAAAAGTTTTATTATAGAGATCATACTAGACATGAAAACTTAGAGAATAGAAAAAGAATATAAAGCTTGGTAAATGTTTTCACTCTATTATAATTATGGCCAGCAATTAGCTTAGGCAAATGAGCATTAATTAAAGCAAAAGAAATGCTGGAAACCTTGTGTCAATAATTGCTTGATGGGCTCTCACAATGGGGCAACACGTTGGATGATATTGTTCATGAATTCAATTGGATTTTGAATGAATGATGGAAAACAGCAGGGAGAAGAGCTCCTTAAGTAAAAAAGATTGGCCTCTTGTGAGCCCATGATACAACAAGCCAAAAGGCAATTTTTCCGCCCCAAAAGAGCTCTACAGGCTCTACAGGCCTTGTTACTTGTTTTGGGCTACATCAGCCCACATGGCATCAGTCCCTGAACCTTTACAACCAGCCCATTCCGGTCCATTCTGGTGTTTCCACCCTTACGGGGCTGAAACAGCCCCTGGGCCGGTTGTCTGTTACAACTGGTCCTATTGCCTCACATACTGGCTGGTTGCCTCATGCAACCAGCCCCTGGCCATACAAATGGCAAGGTGGGACCCAGTACACACCTGGTTCCAGTCTCAGACTCACATGGGGGGGGGGTGTGACATGCTTTCCCCCCCCTCTTTCTCTCAGATCCCTGGAGGGGGCGGTCAATTCCCCCTACCAGGGGCCCTGGGGGTTGATACCCCCAGGGTGTTGTCAATGGAAGTGGGCTGGGGGGTGGTCAAATCCCCTCAGCCCCATCACTCCTCCCCCTTGGTAAAGGGGGGGGGAGAGCGCCCCTGGTCTCTGCTTTGCTTCAATGGTGGAGGGCTGATCAGATCCCCCCCACCGCCGGTTGCTCTCCTTGCGGCTGGCCTTGTCATCCTTTAGGCAAGGGGGTGATGAAATTCCCCCTGCCCTGACCAACCGCCTTGTTGCGGTTGGTCGCTGGCTGGTTCAACCCAGCCAGCCACCCCCTCCCCCTTGCAAAGGCAATCAAGGGGAGGGGGAGGGAGCCGGGGCCGCTGGCCCTTACTCCCACAGCGGTGGCCATTGTTTGCGACCGGCCAGGCCCGCGCGGGATCCCTCAGCCGCCGCAACAGCCCCCCGTGGGCCAAACCAAGGGATACAAGCGGCCCCAAGCAGGCCGCGGCACAGGCTGCAACACGGGCGGTGGCCCCAATGGGCCGCCCCAAGCCCAAAACCTGAGACAAACACACTGTTGCGGGCCAGCCCGTCTGGTCAATTATGTCCAAAATAAACCTTGGGCCCAATTATGCCCATAAAAGCCCATCTGGCTGTATTTGCCCATATCCCCCACCGGGCCTGTTAGGGCCCGTGTACCAATGAGCCTGTTTCACGCGTTTTGAGGCCAGTTTCCCCAAATCAGTGACATCCACACAGGCCTGTATGGTCCGTGTGAGTGTCCAATGGGCCGGAGAGGCCCATATGTGCATCCCATTTGGATTACACTTATACTTGGCACATGAGTAAGTGCATACGTATTTTAACACACTCAAGTATTAGGCAACCCATAGTACAAGACTAGAATTCTAACACACCCCCTTGCCTAATACTGGAGGGCAGTGAAAATAGTTTGAAAAGCAGTAGAGGGGTGACTTGAGGTAGCAATGAACTAGAAAAATTGAGTAGTATCCAAACTACCTGACTTTAGGAGAGCAAGAAAAAATTTGTAAATGAGGGAGGTGATGAGATGGTTGTAAAATTTATAAAAAGGTAGCAACTAAACCATTAGGAAGATAAAGTAAGGAGAATGCAACAAACAGAATTTAGGGATGAGAAGTTGCAGGATAGATGAGGCAAGTAGATGACCAAGGATATAGCGCATTGGAATATTTAAGAAAAACTACCACCCAGTTTCAAGCAAGTGAAAGACAGCAATTGAGAGGCTTCAAGCAAAAAAAATTTGTGAGGCAGCAAAGAACCAAGCAACTTGAAGTGACAGAAGTGAAAGGGAAAGCTGGAGCAAGATCATTACTTGAGGAGTCAAGCAATCAAGTAGGATTGGAACAAGGCAATCAAGTGAGATCAATTCAGCAAAGATTATTTGGATTGAAAAAGGATGAAATTGGAAAGAAAATGTGGTTGCAAGATTGGATTTGGTAGATCAACCAAGATGGAAATGGTGGTGGATGATGATAGACTTTCATGGGGGAAAGAAAACCGCTGGTTGAAACATTGATAAAAGGTATGAGATGTGAGTTTGAGAAAGCAATTGAGATAGCAAGAAAAAGTGCTCAAGAGGATAAGATGGTGGAAATACAAGCAGTATTGATAGAAAAGTAGGCTCAAACAACAGATCTCAAGATAATCAGGAAAAAGTGATTGAGCAACAATGATCAAAGCTGCAGGAAGATGTGAATGGAAGAGGAGACATGAAAAGAGGAAGGATTGAAGTGAGACAAAAAAAAAGAGACAGAAGCAAATATATATTTTAGGAGCTAAGTGGGTATTTAGCAGAGATTACCAAAGGGACAGAAAGTTGTTCACATACTGGAGAGGTGAGCCTCCTCTTGAGGGGCATCCAAAGATTTCTTTGTTGCTTTAGGCAACTTCTCTGGATATTTAATCCAGAAATTGTTTGCTTGATGGCAAGGCTTCTTGCAGTGAGGGTATTATGGGCCTCTTGAGTACATGGTGTGATGGTTACACTCAGAGGATTTATCAAACGGATTGATCTTGGGTGGGCCTTGCCCTTCTCAAGTTTCTTCAAGATTTGATTGTTTTTTTTTCAAATTAATTGAAATTATTTAAGTAGTTGATATGGTCAGTTTGTTGTCCAGCTTAAGAACAACCAATTTCATTTTTGGGGATGAGGCACATATTCTCAAAAAAAAAATTTTGATATGGTTTTCAAACTTGATCTTGTTGAATTGAGAAAAGGCAAGGATTTTTTGATGAAGTTTTTGGACATGTAGCGGGATTTGAGGAGGACCCCAAGGGCAATAACATTGTGTTTTTTTGCTGAAGGGAAAGAGCCTGCAACATAGGAGAGATTATCCTTGATGAGGTGATCAAGAATGAGGCTGCAGGTTTTTCAATTTATCCTCTCAAACAGTTTGGGATTGTTGAATTCTAAGGTTCAAGGAAATTGTTTGAGGAATATTTCAAGAGCCTCTATAGAGTCAAGTTTTCCCTCCATTGCAATGGACCAGGTGTAGTATTTATTGATGGTCAGGAGAAGTTTTTGATTTACAGACATGGAAGACATAGAGCAGTGTGGTGGTTATTTATAGACATGGAGGCATGTAGGCTCAGCACTGGACATTTGGCTTGGAGTGCCTCAGCAGTTGTTGGAAGTCCGCAGCACAATAGGCTCAGAGAAGCGCGTTGGAGGAATGTCTATTCCGGAGTGCATTAGCTAAGGGCTCAGAATCGGTGCAGTGCATGCTTTTTGCGGGCACAATGACAAGAATGGGGCCAGATTTTTTGCATTTTGCGGACATTGAGAGTGGTTGAACATAACTTTCCCTCTGCGGCTGTGGGTTTACTAATGCGGAAGCAAGTTATTGAAGCTAAGTAGTATGGATTAGGCCAATTATGGGACATGCACTGAGGTTGCAGAGGCGTGGGGAAATGAATGTTAAAGTTGAGGAGGCAGCATGCGGTTTGTTGGGGATTTGTAGCATGCCGCATGCGGGATTGGGAGTGATCTTCTAGGGAAGATTGACAAGGATCTGCTGTTATTTGTGCATTGGCGCAACTCAACTGTTAAGGGGAATTGGCCACAGGATCATTGGATTGGGTAAGGGTTGGACTATGAGTAAGTAGGATCAGTGCAGAACGCACAAAGTGGTGGGAAAAAGGAGTCTTTTGTTAGCAGTTTAGGTTCCTTTTTGGAGTAGCTAAGGAGGGTCAGTGCGGAATTCACGTATACAATAGGGGTCTTTCATCTGTGGTTTGCATTCTTTTGTTATCTGTTTTATATATAAGGAAGCTTTTCTTTCATTGGAGAAGGGGGGGACATGATTGGATTATTGGAGTAAAGGAAAAGGGGGAAAACCATTTCATGGAAAATTATAGCTAGATTCTTTTCTTCTGTTACTTTGGAGTTTAATTACCAGCAAGAGTTCTTGGAGGTCATATTTAGGGAAATAGTTCAAGTGCAGAGCTTGCCGGGGAGTCCGTCTTGTTAATTTACTATTATTTCATTGCAAGTTAGCTTTAGTGGTTTCCAGCTTGGGTGCGGAAGTGGGGTTTGATTAGGAATTACAGAGGTACAGGATTGTGACTCAAGGGCTAGTGGGATTTCCCAAACTTGGAGTGAGGTTTTTGCGGAGAATTTTTTATTTTTTCAGAGAATTTTACTGAACACACAATCTCTTTTCACAAATTGGGGGTCTGGCCGGGAAAGTCCTTTCTCTGTTATAATACCTGATACTGTCTGCGGAGATATACCTTTTTTTATTTCTTATGCTTTCTTTTATGTCCAAGATGATGGGAGATTTTGAGGCCGGTTTGGCTGACTCACTCTTGACTCACCAACAGGCAACCAGTGGCGCGCCACCGTATCAAAGCGCTCCTTGTCAGACCGCCAGTCCGGAGGGGCTGCCACCAAGAGTGGCCACAGGGGGAAAATCAACACATGCAGCACCGGAGATGCCAGAGGAGCAGCAAGGGAGCAGAGCAAAAATTAGTCCAAGGGACTACCCCGCGGTTAGGTTTTTTCCAGAGGATGTTCACCAAGTTCTGGAACGGTTTGAGAACGCGGCCAACAGCAAAGGCACAAATGATGTTGAACAGGTCCGGAAAATAGTCAACTTAATTCCAGATGAGGAGGATCTGCAGGACATGGAGGTATGGAGGGTTACAGAGAACAAAATTGGGAAAATTTACAGGGGGAAATAGTGGGAAAATGGGGGTCACAGGAGCAGAGGTTCTGCAAAGTGAATCTCAAGCGTCTCAAAACCAAAACGGTGAGGGAAGGAGGTGTTTCCTCAAGGACTTTGTTTGTTTTGTATTATTCCTCATTTGATTGCATTTTGAAGTACCTTCTCCACAACAAAGTTTTGGCGGGGCATACTGGCTCTGCCAAGAGGACTTTCATGCAGGGGCTTAGCTCCAAGTTGTGCCAAAGGGTCCACAGAAAGCTTTACAATGGATGCCAAGATCCTTTCTATCCTTTAGCTACCAGAGTTGATAGAATAAATAATTAATATATTATTCAATAAATGCAGCAAAAATCCGTAAAATATTTGGATAAAGCTTATTGCAAGGTTAATTGTTTTGGATATGGTTTATTGTTATAAATCAAGACAGATAAATTGATTATTAAATAATTTTTTAGAGGGGCCACATTTATATTGGGGATATTTAACACCTCTCTTCAGGGAATTCAGTATGAAAACACCTAGGCCTGGTTACTTTGGAACCTTTAATTTATATTCTTAAAGGATATTTTGCCCAAAGATAATATGTATATAAAATACACAGTGGAGTTTCAGGGCTTTGTAACCAAGATTCCACAAGAGAGACAGGATAATAAGACTCACTGGTATATTATTAAATCCTTTGGGTACCTGTTTTGGACGTGCACTGATGGGTTAAACCTGTTTACTGGGGTTATAAGGTTGTTCAGCAATTTAAATTGATAAAAAGGGTTGGGGACGGATATTATTAATCAGACTAAATCCATAAATCACTTACTTATCTCTTACAAGTATTTGATTACCTTGGAATGGTGTCTGGATGTAAATATAACTGGGTCTCTTGGTATCAATCACCTCAAAAAGGGGCCTTTATTTATATCTTTTTGGGTCCCATTTCTGTCCCTCTGAGAGCTATAGGTTCTCAAGGGGACGGGTGCTAAGGCTAGAAGGGAAACCAGTGCTGGTTCTGCATGTGCTCTAGGTGCTTTAGTCTGGGTGGGAGCTGGATCAGTCCCGATCTGGAGCTATCCCCCATAATAGTTTAAAAATTTGTTGGGAAAAAGCGCCTAGTTGGTCATATGATCTTCCTTTAGTCATGTATTTCATGAGAATTTAATGAACTTGATTGAATATTCTAATTTTTGGATATTCTACAAACAGTTTGATGTCACATGGTTCCTGGTTATGTCACTCTAAGTGTAAGTTCTGGTCCTTTAAAGTTGTTAACATCAATTTTCGAAATTGGGGTTGGTTTATTCAAATAATTTATTAAAAATAATTACTTGGAATTTATATGTAATATATTTGGTTTTTTAGATTGAGGGAAACCCTAAGGACATGAAGATTTCTCTAAAATTTCATAAAGTTCATGGGAAGTAGTTTATTAGACTCTTCTAATCTCTTGATGGTTATTTTCAAAGTTCAATGATTTTTAGTAAAATAATTTATTTAAAAAAGTTCTTTTGGGAACTTTGGTAATATTTTTACATATCTGGGCTTATTTGAGATCCTCAAGAACAATTTGGTGTCATGAAGTCCTCATTTATGTCAAGATAAGATAGGTATGCAAGCCTCCAAAGTTTTTAGTAGTCTTTTTTGACATTTTATGTCTTTATTTATATAATTTATTTAAATATGTAAACTCATCCTTTGATGTATTTTTAATTGATTTATCTACTTTTTTATTCATTTTCTACGCGTGGAGATGTTTATTACATACCCTGGATCTATTAGTATGGGTAGTAACCTGTCTGATTGGTACCTTGACAGCAGTTCCTCATCCTGTGTTGATGGCTGTCAAGCCTGTCGCTTTGCATCTTCCCGCAGTTGCGCATTGGTCACCTGCCTGGGGCTGCACTCCCACTTTTCAGCCGTCGCTCTCACGCAGCCTTATACTCTGGCATCTTTCGCGCAAGTTTGTAGCTCTTGCAGCTGCGCGCGGGAGTGTCAACAAAATGCTTTTTTGTCAATAACTCCCAAAATATACAGAATTCTCTAATTCTGACTAAATTTTAGCTATGAAACCTAACCCTGGGATTTTATGTGAAATAATGACAGTGGCAAAAGGTGGACTGGTGGCGCCATGGGCTAAAACTTCACTATTATGTGATTCAAGATGGGTAAAGAGTAGGAATTGGAGGGTAGGGTTTCTGAGTGACCCTACCTAAAATTAGGTGAGGATTCCAAATCTTCAATAATATTTTGGATATTCAAACTCTTTAATTGTTTTTATTAATTTTAATTAATTTTATTATTATTGTTGCTTTTTCAGCTAGCTCTGACATATTAGCAAGCTGACAACAGAGGATTAATTTGTAGGTTGCAGGATTGAGGGGTAAACCTACTCCCGGACATGAAGGACATCTGCGCAGCATTTTTAGGCAGGTTGGAATTAGCAGAACTTATTGAGGAAGACCCAAAGGGTTTTGAGAAGAAGGATTTACAGGTTAAAATGGTAAAAGGTCCTGTAACACCAAAGGAAACTGCTGAAATGATGGAGATGTTTAACAAAATGGGTTTTTCTGGCAGAAAGCTATAGCAAAGCCAGCTGCAAAAGTCTTGGAACCACCAAAAACAACATCTAATGCGCTGACTCAGGGGCAATCAAGGGCGCCGCCAAGGAAAAAAGGCAAGCCTTGCATCTACCAATGCTATTACTTCTGGGAAGATAGCTATCTTAAAAGGTTGTGTAAAGATTTGAGTGCGGGCGTACGGATCAAGATAGTTAATACAGATGGAAGGGATTGTTTTTACCCTTCAGGAGAAACTATACCAGATATGCCAGATCAACCTTTGCCACAATATCTGGCTTGAGCAGCGGCGGCAGAGAAGAAGGAAGCAACAGCTTCAGCGGGGTATGATTTTTCCTTAACTTGGGAACCCCTGGAAGTTTTGGAGGAGGTTAGAGCCGTTTGCTCCAATGAGAGGAGAATGGACCTTGATGGTCCTACTCCTGCAAAAGCAACAGAAAATGCAGTTGTAGTCAAAGGGGGGGGATCCCGCAGGAGGGCCAGAGAAGTAGCAAGGAAAATTTGCAGAAGGGACCACCAAGTTTCCCTAACTTTGAAAGAACTAGCGGCAATCTCACCAGAAATGGCGGAGGAGATGGTTGCGGTCTTCAAGAAGTTTGTGGGGAATAAGGAGGAAAACTCAAAACCCAGAGAAGAGGCAAAGGTTGGTTCTCTCAACACAAGGGTTGATGTTTTAGGAGTTAGCGGTGCTATCATGTGCCCCTTGGGCTATGTAGGAATGCAGATTGGAGGCAAACGGTGTCAGGCAATGTTTGATAGTGGTTCAATTGTAAATTTCCTTCCATTGAATTTGGCAACCAATGCAGAATTGGTCCAACACAAGGCAAACATTTGGTTGTGGAATTGATGAGGTTTTGAATTTGTGGTTGAAGGGGTGGTAGAGAAGGAAATGATGGAAGTGTTGAAGGTATTGGCTCCGCTGTTGTATTTGGTAGTAAGCAGGTTGGAGTTCATACTTGGTAGGCTGTTCCTTTTTTCCTTCTGTCTGGATACTAGGGAGGAACTCCTTACTGTTGCGGACACCTTGGGGAAACGCTATGAGACAACCATCTGTTGGCCTGAAAGTGGCAGGTGGGAACATTGGAAGGGATTCCCTTTTGCAGAAGGCAGCCACAACAATTTGGAAGAGGAATTTTAAATGTTGGCCGTGTGGCCTGTGCGGGGAAGGCTCTGTCCTTGCGCAGATGGTCAACAGATAAGGAGCAGGGAGGAGGAACCCCGGTAGCGCGGTCCAACGTGCTTTGGGAAGTATGGAGAAGAGCAGGGATTGGCGCAACAATGACGCAAGCGGTAATAGGATCAAAATTGAGTCCTTCCTTGTATGCGCCTCAAATGGGTGTCAGCACAAGCAGCTACCCTTGTGCCACAATTGTGAGCAACCCAGATTTTGTTGCAGGTCAACAATTAAAAATAGAGGAGAGAACCAAGGGATCAAAGTTGGTTGAGGTGTGGGTCTTTGGTAGCAAATACAAACTGGTTGCTAAGAAGGTACAACCACAGGACCTCAATAAAGCAATGAGGCCTATCTGTTGGTCATGGGACCCTTATGAGCTGCCTTTGACACCTGCAATCCTGGAGAAGGATCCCATGGGCTTGACGGAGGAGCAGATGGTGGAACTCAAATTTGGGCCGGAGGGGTGGTTGCAAGAGGAGGAAGTACAATTAATCAAGGCAGTGATTGTAATGCAGAGGAAGGTGCTTTCCTTTTTTCTGGAGGAGCGGGGGTTACTCAGGCATGAGATTGCGGACTCCTACCGGATACCTACAGTTCCCCAAAACCCTTGGAAGATCAAACCCATTCCTATTCTGGTAGCGGTTAGGGATCAGTTTACAGATTTTGTGCGGGAGCGTTTGCGGACGGGTATGTACAAGCCTTCTTGTTCTAGTTATTCCAGTCCCATTTTTGCGGTACTAAAGCAGGGCAGGAAGAGTCTTCATATGGTCCACAACCTGCAGAGGTTAAACTTGGTAACAATCAGAGATGCTGGGTTGCCTCTGCAGGTGGAGGAGTTTGTGCAGAATACAACCGGAAGAGTCTGCTACCGGTTAGTAGACATCATGGGGAGGGTACAATCAGCAGGAGCTACATCCGGAGTCCCGTCCAATGATGGCTTTTGAAACTCGGTTGGGGCAACTTCAGTTAACTCCGCTTCCGCAGGGGGAAACTAATTTGGTAGCGGTTTACCAGGCGCAGATGACATTGATTTTTCAGGATGATGTTCCAGAAACAGTGCGGATATTCATCAATGAAGTGGGTATAAAGGGGCCACAGAGCAATTATGGTGGGGAAACTATTGCGGGAAATTTGGGAATCAGGCGGCTTTTCTGGGAGTAAGCGCGGACTTTGGAGAGAATCCTGTTCTGGATTGAGGAAGCGGGTTTGACTGTTTCCAGTAAAAATTTTGCAGTGTGTGTTCCGGCCTTAGAAGTCCTTGGCCACAAGGTTTCCCCAAAAGGGAGGAACATCACTAAGGCCAAAGTTGAAAAAGTTTTGGAATGGCCTACTCCGCAGAATGCTACGCACATTTCCCAGTTTTTAGTTCTATGTGGATGGGTACGGATCTTCATTGAACATTTTGCAGAGATAGCTAGCCCATTGCAAAAACTGATTATGAAGGGGGCTGAGTGGGTGTGGAAGGAGGAATGAAATTGCACATTCTGGGAGCTGAAGGAGATTGTTGGGCAGCAAATACTGTTGCAAAAAATCTTCTGAAAGTGGCAGCAATGGCTGCAGAGGTTGGGAAACTTCCCCTGAAACAGTTTGGAAGGTTTGAGGCATTGTAAAAGTATCTTTGGATGCTTCTTTTTCCTGAAGTTTTGTTTGCAACGGAGGTTAGATGGGTTTGGCGGAAGTTTTTGCTTTTATTTTGGCAGGACGGGCAGTTGTGGACATAGGCACTTCCAATACCCTTGGTTGTGGTCACAAGGTGGGAGGATCAGGAGGATTTGATGTGGAGTCTTCACAATGACTTAGGCCATTGGGGAGAGGCGGAGACGCGGAGAAGAGTTAAGACCAGGTTCTGGTGGCCCGGTCTGGGGCAAACAGTGCAAGATTGGGTGCGGGGTTGCAAAGCTTGTCAGCAGTGGAGTACCAGATTACCAAGGGAGGTAGGTATTCCCATGGGTGAGGATGCCCTTTTTGGGAGGGTCTCACTGGACATAGTCCATATCAAGGCAGGAAAGTTCCCGTATCTTCTTGTGGCTTGGAATGACTTTTTGGGGTGGGTAGAGGATTGTCTGTTTGTTAAGCTGTCAGTGGAGAAGGTGGGGCCGTTTTTGGAGGAGGATTGGTTTGCTTTTTTTGGGTGTTTGCGGCTCATCACGGTGGAGGGTGGGGCGGAGTTTCAGGGTGATCTTTGGAGGATGGTCAAATCTTGCAGCGCAAAGTTTGGGAAAATTACGGAATATTATCTGGAGGGAGCAGGGGCAATAGAAAGGGGGCACCAGCCAATAAAAGATGCAATGGTCAAGATCTGCGGAAGTAATGGGAAGAAGTGGCAGGAAACCTTGCCAGTTGTGCTGTTTGCGGATTGGATATTGGTCAAGCGGGGTATGGGTTATTTGCCTTACAAGCTGTTTTATGGGTGGCAGCCGGTTCTTCCGGTAGATATTGAAACCTTGACTTACCTTGCTATTGACTGGTGAGAGGTTAAGAACACAGAGGATATAGTTGTGGCGCAGGCAGAGCAACTTTTGCAGCAAAAGGAGATGGTGGCAAGGGCCGCAAAGAGGCTTTGGGACAGTTGGGCTAAGTTGGTTTGGTACTGGGACAAGCATTGTGCCAATTGCTTGCAGGACCCTTTGCGGAGAAGCAACCTGGTTCTTCTTTATAATAAGATCTTGGAGACGCAGTGGGGTAGGCTTTTTGTGGATTTCTGGAACGGTACTTATTGGGTTGTTAGTCAGTTTCCGGGTGGGAGTTATCAGTTGGAGGAATTGGATGGCACTCCGCTCAAGCAGAAGGCAGCTGCGGCTCATGTGAAGAAGTTCCATGTGCGGGGAACTACATATTTTGATGAAACCGCGGGTTCAGGGGATGACAATCAATAGATGGCCAATGTAAGCCAGCTGGCTGCAGAGGAGAAGGAACCTTTGCAGGAGGAGTCCTTGGAGGAATGAACTTTGAGTTCAACGTTTGAGTTGTGGGGGGACAGGGAAGCTCAGATCACTGGAGCAGTGTGGAAGTTCTAGTCTTAGAGGCCTTTGTCTTGGGTGGTCCAGGTCCCTTAGTCTTACGGAGATTTTGTTACAGAGTTATTCTTTGTATCAGTTTCTTTTGTTTGTGTGTCTCATTTTGTAGGATGGTGCAGGGAATCAAGAGGATTCATTTCTGTGGCGGGCCAGGAATCATATTTATTTCAAGAGCTATTTCAGCCCCCTGGATGCCAAGACTCTTGCTATCCTTTAGCTACCAGAGGTGATAGAATAAATAATAAATATATTATTTAATAAATGCAGCAAAATCTGTAAAATATTTGGATAAAGCTTATTGCCAGGTTAATTGGTTTGGATCTGGTTTATTGTTATAAATCACGATAGATAAATTGATTATTGAATATTTTTATAGAGGGGCCACAATTATATTGGGGATCTTTAACAACTCTCTTCAGGGAATTCAGTATGAAAACATGTAGGCCTGGTTACTTTGGGCCCTTTAGTTTAAAGGATATTTTTCCCAAAGATAATATGTATATAAAATACACGGTGGAGTGGCAGGACTTTGTAACCAAGCTGCCACAACAGAGAAAGGATAATAAAAATCACTTTTATATTATTAAATCCTTTGGGTATCTGTTTGGGATGTGCACTGATGGGTTAAACCTGTATACTGGGGTTATAGGGTTGTTCAGCAGTTTAAATTGATAAAAGAGGGTTGAGGATGGATATTATTAATCAGACTAAAGCCATAAATCACTTACTTATCTCTTACAAGTATTTGATTACCTTGGCATGGTGTCTTGATGTAAAAATAACTGGTTCTCTGGGTATCAATATCCTCTAAAGAGCTCTTTATTTATAGCTTTTGGAGTCCCAATATTGTCCTTCTGAGGGGTACAGGGGCTCAAAGGGACGGAAACTGAGGCTAGCAGGGTAATCAATGGTAGCCTGTCACGTGCTCTTGGTGCTGTAATATGTTTAGCATCTAATTTCACAGGGTATGGGAATTATTCTACTTTATAATTCATTTTTGGACGTGTGAATAACACTAATCTGTCCTTTTTATTTATTATTTAATTAATATCCTTAGTAAATGTTCCCAGTAAGTTAATAATTCTTTTAATAAACATTCCTGCAGATATTCTGATGTCAGGTGAGTTCTCATTATGTATTAAATAATTGGAGTAAAGTCATGATATTGATTTTACTCCTTATTTTTGAAATTCAGTTGATTTACTAAAATAATTACTTAAAAATGTAACTCATGGGTATTCATGTAATATTTTTACATCATAATTGTTCTTAGTATGTCACTAAAATGTTGATGTCTAGGAATTTTCATAATAGTATATTAAAGTATTTTAATATATTTTTAGAAGTAGTCATTCTCTTATTTTTGACATTTTTGGTACTTTGAATTATATTTAATAAAAAATATGTATAAATCTTATTTAAGTATTTTTATATAATTTTATGTATTTTTAGACTATCTACTATCCGCGGGAACATTTACTACATATTTAGAATGTTCCCGTGTAGGTTGTAGCATTTTTACGCAGTACCTAGGTTTCTCAGGCCACCTGTCACTTTGTCAACCCATAGTCCCATGGCTGCGTACTTTTCAGAGGCCTGGGGCTGCGTACATGGCTTTGACAGAGTGAAAGAGCTGTAGCTCAGCCGCGCGCGGGTGCATTGGCTGCCGCACATGCCTGCGGGAATTGTGACAGAGCACATTTCCATCAGTAACTCCTAAAATATACACAACACCTCAATTCTGACTGAATTTTAGGTGTGAAACAACTACGTGAAAATACATGTGAAATGTTTAATTAACCAAAAGTTCAATAGTGGTGCTGTGGTATTTTGGTCTTTCTTTTCCTTAATTATTTAAAAATATAAGGAGTTGGATTTCAAGGGTGGGGTCAGTGAGTGACCCTACCTAAGTTTGGGTGGAGAATCGATTTTTGCAATAATATTTATGGTTTTCCTTTTCCTTCTTCGTTTAATTTTATTATGATTATTTTTATGTTATTTCTGTTACTTTTTCAGCTTTCTCTGCAATAGTAGCACGCTGACATTCCCCCACTCCAAGATATGGCCATATCTGAAAAAAAATCTGGAGAATGTTGGGAAAAAATTAATTCCATGTGTGTTTCAGTTTCTTTTTCTGGCTCTGTAGTTTCTAAGATGTATTGGTCCATCAGGTCTATTATTCTCTGGTAACCATTCATCTTTGTCTGCAGATTCTCCTTTGTATCTTACTAATTATATTCTAACATCTTTTCCTTGCACTCTCTCTTTCTTGTCTCTCAATATCCTGCTGATTTTCACTTTTTCTTTCACAGGGTCAGGTTCTATTGGGATTATTGCTGGAGGGAGGTTGCTACCTTCTCTTGGTTGAAAGTGTTTTACTAGGCTAACAGGAAATACTAGGTGTTTTCTTGATAATTCTTCACTCAAGATTACTTCTACAGAATTTTTGCCATGCATCTTTTTGATAACAAATGTTCCAACAAAGGCTGGTTTCAGCTTTCTGTTACCTGTTAGATTTTTGAAGTTGGTAGTGGATATCAAGATCTGATCTCCTATTTTTAAGTCAGGTTCCCTATGAGATTTGTCCCATCTTTGTTTTTTGTGTTCTACTGCTTTTTCTACACATTTTTGAGCATGTTTATTTTCCAGATCTATCATTTTATTAAAGTCAAGAGATGTTGGATGAATGGTGGCTAATTTATAGTTTAAGTTATTCCTAGGGAGTTTTGGAATCAATCCTCTTTCTAGTGTGTAAGGGGCTTCTTTGGTAGTAGAATGTTTACTGCTGTTATAAGCCATCTCTAGAGCTGGGAGTAGGCTTACCCAATAATGGCAATAACCATCTAAGTTTTTGTATTCTAGACCAAATCTACAGAAACTTCTTAACATATCTTCTAGGGTCTGTATCATTCTTTCAGCTAATCCATCAGTTTGGGGATGGTATGCTGTAGAAAATGCTAGAGTAGTACCAAGTATATCATGTAGATTCCTCCAAAACTCAGAGGTTAATTTGGGGTCTCTGTAACTGATTATAATCTTGGGTATACCAACATCAGCTATGATCTTATTTCAAAATAGTAGAGCTACATCCATAGCACTATCTTCTTTGTGGTTAGGTAAGAATTTTGCCTTCTTATATTATCTGTCAACTATAACCAGGACAGAGTTATATGAATGAGTACGTCCAGGGGGGAGGCCGGTGACAAAATCAATATGAATGATTTCCCATCTAGTTTTGGGTTCAGAGATCTTCTGTAGGAGTCCAAAACTTTTTCCAGTAGTTTTATTAGATCTTTGGCAATTCTCACAGCTAGTAACATACTTAATAGTGATTTCTTTCCAGTCTATCCACCAAGCAGTTTGTTTTACTTTCTTCAAGGTTCTTTCAGTTCATAGATGCCCTTATGAACATTTTTCATGGAATTCCTGGAGTATTTGTTGAATATTTTCTTTGTTGCTTAGTACTAATACACTGGAATGTTGGTGTCTGTAGTAAAGGAGACCATCCCAAAAGTTAAACCTCCCTTCTTTGTAGGGTTTAAGTAATGAAGCAGGTAAACTATTTATCAGAGCTGCTTCTGGGGAATCACATTCCATAATGGTAATCAGCAGCTTGATTTCAGGGGAGTAGTTGTCCCTCACTAGATTGAAGAAAGCATTATCTAATTCACATAAGTGAATCCCCATGATTGGAGCATTTAATGCAAAAAGATTGGTGTTCAAGATAGGAAAGATATCTTGATCCTCAGGGTAATATGCTGGATTGCTAGAGTCATTAGGCAAAGCATTCCTACTTATACTATCAGCATTCTTATGTTTAGCTCCAGCTTTATGCACTATAGTCATCTGACCTCTATACTTTTGTTTAGCAATTTGCCACCTGAGCATATGTCTGCTGGGGGTTTTCATGTTCATGAGAGTTCTTACAGCATTACATTCTGTGATCACTTGTAAAGTGGTGCCTTCTAAGTAATAGTGTAGCTTTTCTAAAGCTCATACTAGAGCCAAGCATTCCAACTGACTGGCTCCATATCTCTTTTCTGTATCTTTGATCTGTCTAGATATGAAAGGTACTTTTTTCTCCACTGGTTTGTCTTCTTCTATTCTTTCTTGATGTAGAGCAGCTCCTAACCCTTACATACAGGTGTCAATGTAACGTTTAAAGTGCTTGGATTAATCTGGTTGGATGAGTAAAGGAGTAGAGGTCATAGCTATTTTTATTTCCTCATAGTTTTTCAATCTCTCTTGTGTCATTTCAAAGAGAGTGCTATTGTTGCATACTTCATACAGACTTTTAGTTAGCATAGCAAACTTTGGTATTTATTGTCTGTAGTAACTGCAAAACTAATGAAAGACAGTAACTCTGTTTTATTTTGAGCCATGAGTCTGTTCATGACAGAAGCTATCTGATTTTGATCAGCAGCTAGAGTTAGACCAGAGACTATATGCCCTAGAGCTTTCAATTCTTTATATTCAAAGTTGCATTTCTTCATGAATACTTTTAATCCTGCTTTGGAGATAGTTTGGATTACTAATCTTATTTGTTTGATATGATTATCCCAATCATCAGAATATATGATAACATCATCTATATACACCATCATCCATCCTTGTCTGATGTATGTACCTAGAACTGTATCAATTGTTCTCTGGAAGTGTGACAGAGCATTCTTTATACCAAAGGGCATCCTAAGATATTCATATATTCACAAATGACAGATTATTCTCATAAACTTCCTGCTTTCAGGGCTTATAGGTATCTGGTGGAAACCTTTAAGCATATCCATAGTAGTGATATATTTGACCTTGGACAAGTTATGTAGAGCATGATCAATCCGGGTTATAGGATAAAAATCTGCCCAAGTATAATTATTGAGCATTCTGAAGTCTCCTACCATTCTTGACTTGTCATTATGCAAATCTATGATTACAGGTGTGGTCACATCTACCTTCTCATTGTGCCCTACTTTCCTTAATACTTTTAAGTCTATCAGTTCTTGGGATATGTTCCTCAAGAGCTATTCTAGACTTAGGACTAGAGGGATAAGCTGGTGTTCTTAAGTTTGGAGGATAAGGAGGCTTGATAGTCAATTTTAATACCATGTCATTTCCTTTGATATCACCAATGGGATGATCTTTAGTACAAAAAGCATTTTGGTTCTCAAAGCAGAATTTCAATATATCTTTCTTCTGTTCCTCAGAAAGTTTCATATTTAGAGCTGCTTGAGAGAAGTATTCTTGATTAAAGTCTTCTAAATTCTTTTGATAAGTGGAAGAGGGGAAGTTAGATTGGATGGTGCATATCTTAAACTTCTTGTCCCAATTACCACCCACTGTAAAGTATCTCCCTTTACTCTGGAACACATCTATACCATATAGACATAAAGCATCATTACCTATTATCAGGTAGTCACATAATCCGTTGAGCAATACCACAAATTCCACTTGTATTCTCAAAGAATCTTTAGTATGGGGTAATATTATAGGAGCATTCCATACTCAAATAGAATTCATGGTAGAGTTGCAAGAGCTAAACTTGGCTTTTGGGATGGGCAGAAGGTGTTATTTCCAATTGGGATCCCATTTGTTTAAGAATTCAGTACAGAAACATGAGCAGAAAGCTCCACTATCCAGTAATAACCTTATAGTTATTTCTCTATACAATCCTGTTGGATATCAAGTTTGACCAGTAGTATAACCCTTACCACTAATAGGTTTAACTGTTAATGGTTTAACATCCGTGATACGTCTAGGAATTATGGTAGGATCCCATTTTTGGGGAAAACTAGAGTCCCCATGGACGTTATTGATTTCTATAGAAGTGCCTATATCTCCTTCTATAACATTAACAGGGTTGGTCAGGATCAATTCACATTCAGAAAGGGATCCTTCAGTATCAGCTATATCTTCATAGTTCTTATTCTCTTCAACCTCCTGCTCTCCTTCCAAGACTTCTATCTTTCTTTTTGGTAATGGGTAGTCTTGTCTCATATGACCTGTATTGTTACAATTCCAACAAGTTCCAGGCATTCTCTCTTTGTCCCTGTTCTCATTAGGTTTCTTATTATCCAATTTATTTAGCAGAGGGGTTTGTTCTCTTGTTTTGTTAATTTTGAAGTTCTCTTTAGTTCTAGAAGGAACCTTCTTGTCCAACCCATTCATGTCTATGACTTCTTCTAACACATTGATTAGAGTTGGTAAGTCAGCATCCATAATCATCCTGCATCTTACACTATGGTTAATATTTCCAGGACACAAGTTGAGGATTCTTTCATTTACTTCCTCTTTATCAGCATCTGGATGGAATCAATCTAGTCTTCTCTTCTGTTCCAAGCACCATTTGTGAGGCTTATCCTTGGAGGGATCAAATGAGGAATTTTCAAAATTTTTCATCATTTTTCTTTTCCACATTCTAGAACTAAATTGTTCTTTAATTGGAAGTTTCCAAGAATTCCATGGTAAGGATCCTACTTATTCTCTTTTACTGATAAACCAGTCTAAAGCTACTCCTTCAAATAGTCTGGGAAGCCTTACTTCAGATATAGCTTCTGATAAGTCATAAAAGTCAATAGTATAGTCAATTTACCTTTATTAATTATCTCCAATAATTTTTCTGTATTTTCTTTAATATCTTCCATTCCTCAAGTTTTTGTTTGGTTATTAATTAATTTTGCTACTGATGAGGTGAACTTATCCATCTGGGTATAAAAACTGTCCAAATTTCCACAAACAATCTTGAAATTATGGCGCATATCATTAGAAAAGGAAGTAATTACATCAGAGGTTGGTTTAGACAAGTTACTGGGTTCAGAATTAAAGGCTAATTGTTGTACACCTTTTTCCACTTTTGATCTAAGGATATTATCTGATCCCAATCCTTCCTTCCCTTTGGCTTTGGATGGGAAGAAGATCTCTTCTTTCCTGATCCTTTGCCTTTCAGTTGGGCTAATTGATCCCAAGGATTCCACTTTTCTATGTAGGATTCTAACTGTTTCCTTGGAATCATTTTCTGAAGATCTATCTGGGTATCTTTTGCCTGGGAGATTATCTTTTTCATAGATACCATGTACTCTTTGGCTTGGGCTTCTTTGAACTCTTCCCAATATTTCAGGTGCTCTCTGACTAAGTCTTTGATCCTGGCTTCCTTGGCCAGATTCTGCTGGGGTGGCTGCAGGGAATATTCTTGTAATGGAGGGGGGCTTAATTCTACTACCTTCTCCAGCTCTAGGTTGGGGGAGGGCAGAAGTACTTGGGGCTGTTCCTTGTCCATCAAAATTGGATTCACGGGTTCCATTCCCCTCATGGTTGTCATTATTGGTGGTCTCACGGTTACTGGGGGCTCCTGGCAAAGATCCATAGGAGGGAATTCTCCCTGAGGCTCTTGTGTTACATCTTTTCATTTTGAATAAAATTCTTATAAGTATTTTTCTACAGAAAAAAATCCGTAAAAATAAGTTTTATTTAAAACTCACTTAAGTTGATATTAAAAGTTACAAGGACTTTATTGGGATTAAATCGGTCCTTAATAGGTAATCCTGCGGGGTCTTGGTTTGTCCCAATGAGTTCTTCACCCGTCCAATCAATATTTTGAGGGAGTCCAGAGAGATCTGGGACTTCTTGATCCAATAAATCAGTTTAAGTGGTGGTGGTTTCGGGTATAGTAGGGTTCACTGATGGTAAAAGGTTATTTTATTGGTTGATAGAATATATTAATATTATCTTAATAAAAATAATATGGTAATACAAGTTTTATACTTACTTTTATATTTTAAAAAGTAATTTATACAGTATTTCTTCCAAGCTTTATGTTTTCTTAACAGGGCCTGGAAGTTGATACGCCTCTCAAGATCTTCTTTTTCAAGGATTTTATCTAAGTGTTTACGTGCAGAAGAGATAGTAAGTTTCTCAGCTTGAGTTAAAGCTTCCCAACCAGTAGGTTTATAGTTTTTAATATCTTCTCCTTTTCTTATCTTGAAAAGATTTAAATTATAGATTATTAATTCTGCATTGGTTTTTAAATCCACTGCAAAAGAATTTAATGATGAATCACGGTTAAAAAGTCAGCAAAATTTATCTTTGATTTAATTTTACGTGAAATGTCTGGTCCAAGGTATTATATATGATAAAATGGAATATTTCCTGGCCAGACCCCCAATTGTCAGCCTCCTGGATGCCAAGACCCTTGCTATCCTTTAGCTACCAGAGGTGATAGAATAAATAATAAATATATTATTTAATAAATGCAGCAAAATCTGTAAAATATTTGGATAAAGCTTATTGCAAGGTTAATTGGTTTGGATATGGTTTATTGTTATAAATCAAGATAGAAAAATTGATTATTAAATATTTTTATAGAGGGGCCAAAATTATATTGGGGATCTCTAACACCTCTCTTCAGGGAATTCAGTATGAAAACATGTAGGCCTGGTTACTTTGGGCCCTTTAGTTTAAAGGGTATTTTGCCCAAAGATAATATGTATATAAAATACATGGTGGAGTGGCAGGGCTTTGTAACCAAGCTGCCACAACAGAGAAAGTATAATAAAACTCAATGGTATATTATTAAATCTATTTGGTATCTTTTTGGGACGTGCACTGATGGATTAAACCTGTATACTGGGGTTATAAGGTTGTTTGGCAGTTAAAATTGATAAAAGAGGGTTGAGGATGGATATTATTAATCAGAATAAAGCCATAAATCACTTAATTATCTCTTATAAGTATTTGATTACCTTGGCACAGTGTCTGGATGTAAATATAACTGGGTCTCTGGGTATCAATATCCTCTAAAGAGCTCTTTATTTATAGCTTTTGGAGTCCCAATATTGTCCTTCTGAGGGGTACAGGGGCTCAAAGGGACGGACACTGAGGCTATCAGGGTAACCAGTGGTAGCCTTTCACGTTTTTTTGGTTCTGTAACATGGTTAGCATCTAATTTCACAGGGTATGGGAATTATTCTACTTTATAATTGATGTTTGGACATGTTAATGACACTAATCTGTCCTTTTTATTTATTATTTAATTAATTATCCTTAGTGTATGTTCCCAGTAAGTTAATAATTATTTTAATAGACATTCCTACGGATATTATGATGTCAGGTGAGTCCTCATTATGTATTAAATAATTGGAGTAAAGTCATGATATTGATTTTACTCCTTATTTTTGAAATTCAGTTGATTTACTAAAATAATTACTTAAAAATGTAAGTCATGTTAGAATTCTTGACTACTGTTAGTGTTTCCTGAATCTTGAGTGCAACCAGCCTTGTAGTCCTCCACCTTGCGCGGTCTCTGATGGCCCATTATTGAATATTCTTTTTTCATTTCCATTTGTATGTTCAACCACTTTTCAGCCTTCCTTGTACTTAGTCTATTTAAGGTCAGCTGAAACTCAAGTGAATGATCATCATCCGTTCATACTCATCCTTGAACCAGATTGCTCCCTGCGACTCCCTGATCCGCTCCTCTTGGCTTCACAAGCCCATTCCTCCTCATCTCTTCAAACCTTTTGACTGGAGCCTTCAACCTAAAACTTTTCACGGTTAAAAGCCAAAATGCTCCCCTGATCCACTTTGATCCCCTTTACATGAGCACTCTCACCATTACTGCCATCAAATTGACCATTGCGCTCACTCTAGCATCATCTATTTACTCAATCAGCTCATCAAGACCAATGCTGCATTTTTCTTGCCCTTAAAATGTCTTGACTGCACGACTACTCTTCTTCACTACTTCCGGTGCCTCATCCAGTTGCCTGTTCTACTTCCTTGCTCAATCCTGCTCCAGCTCAGTTCATTGCTTTGCTGCGCCTTGTCCTTGATTGCAGTCTCTTCATCATTTACTCAGTTGTTCAATCAATTCTTTATGTAGCAATCTTGCACCTGGTCTTGTCTTGTTTTTGCCCGATCTTGCCTTGCTCCATCTCCTTGTCTTCAAATCATCTCAAGTTGCTATCTTTTCACCTCACCTCTTCTTTTGATTGCGCACTCTTCTCCATCTGTTTGGTCAGTTGATCCCTGAAGAACTACCTCATGCTTGCCCGGCTCTTGGTCTCTGTTACCCTTGGTCTCCTCAACTCTCTTATTGACTATCAACCGGATTTCTGCCTTAACTGCCTCAAGTTTTCCAATCAATCATCAGCTTCCAACCTTGCATCTTCATCACCAACTTCAAGTTGCTTGGTCCATTGCCCTATCAAATCAACCATTTGACCTCGCGCTTGTTTGATCAACCTTGCACTCAACACCATCTTTGCTCAATCATCTCTGTTGACCCCGTGCTTGCTCAGTTAACTCCTAAAGAAACAACCTTGCGCAAGCTGATTCTGTCGCCTCCAACCACTCGGTTCTTCAATATTTCAAGCCGTAAGGTCGCTTGAAGTTGCTTCACACTATTACCTGCTATCACTCGCGTTTGGCTACTTGGTTGTTGTCTTTGGATCACCCCGCGCTTGCTTGGTCTATTACTCTCAGCAACTTTGCCGTCATCCTTACGGACCCTGCGCTTTTTGGTTTGATTGCTACCATCTAAAGTCGGTTGGTCATGCACTACCTCAAGTTGCAAGTTTCGTCTATCATGCTCCTTTGTGGGTAATTCATTTATATGGCTTCTTTGTGGGAAAAATTTTCAAGTTGCTGTTTCTATCAGACTGGGGCTCAAAAATTATGTTTGGAATATTTGTGATGCTTGTTGATGTAATAGACTCATTTTTAGTTCAACGGTAGTTCAAAAATCACTAGTTTTCCTTCCTCTCTAATGGAATACACCCTTATTGCATAGTTCAAACATCTCTTCATTCTATTTTGTAATGTTGGATTTAACAGACTTGCAAGAGTCTTGAAGTTCCCAGCTCATTATTTTGTTTAAACTCCCTCAAGCTTCAGTCAAGGGGGTGTGTTAGAATTCTTGACTACTGTTAGTGTTTCCTGAATCTTGAGTGCAACCAGCCTTGTAGTCCTCCACCTTGCGCGGTCTCTGATGGCCCATTATTTAATATTCTTTTTTCATTTCCATTTGTATGTTCAACCACTTTTCAGCCTTCCTTGTACTTAGTCTATTTAAGGTCAGCTGAACCTCAAGTGAATGATCATCATCCATTCATACTCATCCTTGAACCAGAGTGCCCCCTGCGACTCCCTGATCCGCTCCTCTTGGCATCACAAGCCCATTCCTCCTCATCTCTTCAAACCTTTTGAACGGAGCCTTCAACCTAAAACTTTTCAAGTCATGGGTATTCATGTAATATTTTTACATCATAATTTTTCTTAGTATGTCAAAAAAATGTTTATTTCTAGAAATTTTGATAATAGTATATCAAATTATTTTAATATATTTTTAGAAGTAGTCCTTATCTTATTTTTGACATTTATGGTACTTTGAATTATATTAATAAAAAATACCTATAAAGGTTATTTAAGTATTTTTATATAATTTTATGTATTTTCAGATTTTCTACTATCCACAGGAACATTTATCACATATGTAGAATGTTCCTGTGTAGGTTGTAGCATGTTTACGCAGTACCTAGGTTTCTCAGGCCGCCTGTCAGTTTTTCAACCCGTAGTCCCGTGGCTGCATACTTGTCAGAGGCCCAGGGCTGCGTACACTTCTTTGAAAGAGTGATAGAGCTGTAGCTCAGCCGCGCGCGGGTGCATTGGCTGCCGCACATGCCTGCGGGAATTGTGACAGAGCACATTTCCATCAGTAACTCCTAAAATATACACAACACCTCAATTCTGACTGAATTTTAGGTGTGAAACCTATACGTGACAATACATGTGAAATATTTAATTGGCCAAAAAGTTCAATAGTGGTGCTGTGGTATTTTGGTCTTTCTTTTCCTTAATTATTTAAAAACATAAGGAGTTGGATTTCAAGGGTGGGGTCAGTGAGTGACCCTACCTAATTTTGGGTGGAAAATCCATTTTTTCAATAATATTTATGGTTTTCCTTTTCCTTCTTAGTTTAATTTTATTATGATTATTTTTATGTTATTTCTGTTACTTTTGCAGATTTCTCTGCAATAGTAGCAAGCTGACAAGCTATATACAACATTTAGGGGGTGCGGCAATAATTTAAGATGGGGAGAAATCTAAGGAAGGAAGATGGTGTGGCGGAGCTCACCACCAACACAATGATGCTTGCAGAGGAGCTTGCAACAATCTGCAGCTGGGATCCCAACCAAAAGTCAGAGGATGGCCAGTATTTTCTCATCCAATTTGCGGAGGTACCGGTCAATTTTGGCTTCCTTGATTCCTTGGCGGCCTTCTTTGTGGTCGCTTTTGATGGCCGCATGTTACAGAGAGACCAGGCAGAATTGGGTCAACCCAGAAGGGCAGGAGTTGGAGGAATGAAAGGAGAGTTGAGGTGATGGAGTCTGGATCAGAGACAAGCAACACAGAGATCTTTGGACCGGCAATGGAGGCAACAGTGACTCAATGAGAGGTGCAAGAGCTGTGTGAAGATATGGAGGGATCAGGGGAAAAAATCATGGGGTACAGGCACCAAATTTGAGCTAATCACAATGACTAAGCATGGGGACTCAACCTCTGCAGGAGGTGTTGTGGTTGGAGTGGTGGACGCCGTAGGAGTGGGTGATGGTGGACGGAAGAGGGGGACATTGGGCGCTGCTGGCGGGGGTATTGGAGGCGTAGCCACTCAAACAAGGATGGGAGCCATGTTGGGCCTGCGTGGTACCTGGCCAAGTCCAACATTTAGGTTGTGGCGTTGGCCCCAGGCGGCGGCAGTGGTGTAGTCCCCGCGTTGAGGAGGGGGGAAAGGTGGTCCGTGGCCTCTGCAACAGGCAAGAAGGAGGTGGCGCAGTCCGGCTCCCAAGTCCAGTTTTCAGTCTCAATGGGTTCATCATTTTCCACCACAAAGTTGGCCATTGGTCTGTGGCGGGGACGGGGCGTATGACAAGTCCACAAGGATCCAGGGGTTGGAGCAATGAAAAAACACCTGCAGTGGCCTAGAAGGCAGGAATTGCAGGCTGGGCAACTGGCGGTTTGGGTGCACGTCCTCCGCATTTTTGCACAATACTTGCACTTTTCCATGATGGGGGATTTCTTTCTTTCTTTTGAGAGGTTTGAAGTGTGACTAGGAGTGGGGGGGTTGAGGGGTTTAGCAGATCTTCTGGCGTTGTGGAGCATGGGAATCCTGGGGACAGAATTCAAGTTTTGGGGGGATGTGGTGGTTATTTAAAGACACAGAGGCAAGTAGGCTCAGCACTGGAAATTTGACTTGGAGCAGCTCAGCAGTGGTTGGAAGTCCGCAGCACAATAGGCTCAGAGAAGCGCGTTGGAAGAATGTCTATTCCAAATTTCAGTAGATAAGGGCTCAGCATTGGTGCAGTGCGCGCTTTTTGCAGGCACAATAACAAGAATGGGGCCGGAGTTTTTGCCTTTTGCGGACATCAAGCGTGGTCAAACATTAATTTACCTCCATGGCTGTGGGTTTAATAATGCGGAAGCAAGTAATCAAAGCTAATTAGTACGGATTAGGCTGATTATGGGATATTCACTGAGGTTGCGGAGCTTTGGGGCAATGAGAATTAAAGCTGGGCAGGCCGCATGCAGGTTGTTGGGGATTTGTAGTATGCCGCAGGCAGGATTGGGAGCGATCTGCTAGGGAATATTGACAAGGATCTGTTGTTGATCATGCATTGGCCCAACTCAACTGTTAAGGGAAATTGGGAACAGGATCATCAAATCTACTGCAAATCATTGGATTGGGTAAGGTTTGGACTATCAGTAAGGAGGATCGGTGCGGAACGCACAGAGGCGGTGGGAAAAAGGAGTCTTTCATTAGCAGTTTAGGTTCTTTTTTGGAGTAGCTAAGGTGGGTCAGTGCAGAATGCACAGAGACAATAGGGGTCTTTCATTTGTGGTTTGCATTATTTTTTTATTTTTTTTTATATATAAGGAAGCTTTTCATTCATTGGAGAAGGGGTGGGACATGATTGATTATTGGAGTATAGGAAAAGGGAAAAAAAATCCACAGCCAATTATAGCTAGATTCTTTTCTTCTGTTAATTTGGAGTGTAATTACCAGCAAGAGTTCTTGGAGGTAATATCTAGGCACATAGCTCAAGTGTGGAGCTTGTTGGGGAGTCAGTCTTGTTTATTTACTATTATTTCATTGCAAGTTAGCTTTAGTGGTTTCCAGCTCAGGTGTGGAACTGGAGTTCAATTAGGAATTATGGAGGTACAATAGCGTGAATCAAGGGCTAGTGGGCTTTCCAGAGCTTGGAGTGAGATTGTTGCAGAGAATTTTACCAAACACACAATCTCTTTCCACAAATGCATGGTTAGAGGGAGGCTTTGGCTTTTCACCGTGTTAAACTTTGAGTTGGACACTCCAACAGAGTGAATGATCAGAGGGATCTTATGTTTCTAAGAGGAGTGGATCTAAGATTCAAGAGGGCACTCTGGTTCAAAATAAGGAAGAACAGATGAGAGCCATTCACTTTAGAACCAGCAGTCTAAGTAGAGTAAGTACAAAGTAGGCTGACATGTTGTTGACAAGATTGATGAAAAAATAGGTTTGATAAGTAAAAGCGTGACACAAAAGATTTCACAAGATAAAGAGCCACTGTAGATGAAGATAGAGGAGGCACTAGTGTTGATACTGCCGGAAAAACATAAAGGTGTCACTAGACTTACATACTTTGGGTGTTTGCCAGGGTAGGTTATGATAAAGATGATACTGGAAATAAGACTAACAAGCTTATTATAGAGAACATACTAGGCATGAACACTAAGAACATAGCCAAAGAATATAAAGCTTGGTTGATGGTTTCACTCAAGTATTAGGCAACCCACAGTAAAAGACAAGAATTATAAAATGGAAGTGTTTGCTATCCACCATGAAAATCCTCTCCATACATTTCTTTCATGACAGCAGAATCTCTCACCAGCCATTTCAAATATTTTGGTTCAGGGAAAAATGATAGTTCTGTAAAGCTGGTAAAGACATACATCCAGATCCTGTTTGCACATATTTACACTCCTCACTCCAACCTTCAACACCCTCCAAATCCCCTTCTGATCCCATCACATTATGCCATTGTTTTCGTTTTCTCCCCCCCCCCTCCCACCTCAACCAAACATCCTCATCCCAGCCTCTCAAGCCTAAAGGGAACTCAAAGATTCCATTGATGAATTTGAGGACACAAAGATTGAAGCAACAGATAGGAATTATGCCTGGAGCAGATGAAAGGAGAGAGGGCATAGAATTTGGAGGGCACAAAGGATCCAATTTGGTTTAGTTGAAGACTACATCATGAGGTGGCATGCCAAATGCATGTGTGAACTTTTTGGTTAAGCATCATGGGTGATATTTGTGGAAAATAAATGATGATGATATGCAAGGCTCAGAAAATATTGCTTCATGACACTTGTTTGGATGCAAGCAGGTCCTGAAGTATGTAACTCTTTCTGGACCATCCTGACATTTCCAAGCCCCTGTTTATGCGGTGCTCATGCATGCAGTCTTTTAACCTTCATTTTTGAAGCACTCTTCATATAATTTGTATCATTCTAGTTCCTTTACCTTCCCTTTTTATCCTGTTTCTTGCATTGTTGTCCTATCACTGCCATGTCTTATCACCCTGAGATTTTCAATGGTGCACTAGCTTGATGTGAACAATGCAAGTTGTAGTTATTTTAAATTTGATTTATGCTTGTTCAAAGTTTTTAAGGCTTAATTCAAAATTGCCACTCATCCATCTCTATAAAATGATTGGTTTTTGGAGGCTGGGAAAATACCAATGTTGAGCTTCTTCAACAACCATTGAGCAGCCAGCATTGTTCTCTGCAATCTTAGCCACAAACTGGATGTAGGTCATGTATCTACTTTACTCAAGCTTTTGCACCAGCCAAAAGGCTTCCCTCCCCAATTTGGGGGCAATATACACTAGTCTATCTCTATAAAAAGATTTGCTTCTTGAGTGTTGGAAAATACCAACATCAATCTCCTTCAAAAACTATTTCTACTTCACTCAAGCTTTTGCACCGGGAAAAAGGCTTTCCTCCCCCAATTTGGGGGCAATATACACTAGTTCAAAACTAAAAACACAGGAGCTCGATGGGGGGCCCTAGCAGCGCGCTATCATATCAACCCACTTTGATTTTTAGACTGCCCGGATCCGAGTGCGTACACATATATGTATGTAGATACATATGTACATACATCTAGCGAGCACAATCAACGTCTGCACGCACATAAGTGCATACCTGCCTAGCTGCATTCTTCAGCGCGCGGGCTAGGAGACTAGCTCATATCTCCCGGCCATGGTTTTGGGCTATCGATCGCTGCAAAAACTTTCAGTCGACAGTCGGAGCTCACACCGCGGCGCCTCAAGCAGCGAAGATATTGATTCGATTCCGATGAGTTCGAAATGCGTTTCGTAGCACCTGTATTTATGCAAAATACATACATGTTCGCATGTATGTGACAGACACACATAAATGCATATTTATCCACATCCATATCGACATACACCATATCTATCTACAATTGCTCTGGTGGATGATCAGTTTTCCCGTCCAGGTATGCCGTATACGCTCCATAATCGCAAGTAAGCGGTGTTCGCACCCCAAAGTTCGTAAACATTGCGCTAGAGGATGTTTGAGTTTGATGCGTAGCGCATACACTATGTGCATACATACATACACAGATCATGATCCCCCCTTTTTTTCATGATCCCTTCAAGACCTGCCCCCTCCCCCGCTTAGAGCATAGAGCACATCTGGATGCGAGTAACCAGGGATATAGACCGCACTGGTTGGGTCGTCCCCATCCCATCAGTTTGATCTCATGCTTGGCTCATGTGAATTCGAGTCTGACGGTGACAACTTGGATCGACTCAGGGTAGTAAACGGCGGTGTATGGCTGGAGTCAAGGCAAGTTAGTCGAAGTTCCAACTTCGAACTCTGAAGTAGACATATAGGTATGTATAGCGATAAATAGTAGTCTCGTAAACCGCGTTGTAAGACGAGAACCGAACCTTAATTTAAATACAAAATAGAAAAAGAGGGTGGGTGGACTGGGGAGAGCGAGCGTCAAGGAAACCGCGCTGATCATCATTTAGCGCCACTCGATTCCACTACTAAGATAATATTTATGTCCATACATTCACAACCACGACGAGAAAGCCAACATCGACCTCGCAGTTGAGCTAGCGTATTGCTTCGGCTGACATCATCTTTCCCAAGGGAATACCATAACACTCTGAAGGATATTTAAGCCATCCCTCCAGCTGGTGGGCGCCCCCCATCCCTGCTTCCCCTCCGTTCTACCTTCCCCTTGCCTCCACTAATTCGTTTGTTACGAACGAACAACCCAAAAGGTGGCTCGATCCCCACTGCCACTGTAAATAAGCACCTCCGCGTCCTAAGTCGCCTCTGCTTCACTTCCGCCCCTGCCCATATCGCATCTGGTCAACAGCTCTTCCCCCCCCCTCAGCCCCTTCCCTCTGCTGCATTCTGTCCTTTGCCCGTATCCCTCCATCCCCTATCCTCCTCGTGCTCCTTGCGAAGCCCACTGTGCTCATTGTTGGGTGTGGGTTTGTTTTAGTTCATTTATTGGACATTGTCTGGTTGACCAGATCGGCTATTCAAAATAATATTTTGCTCGGTGAGTATTGATTTGCACACTACCTTCCCCGAAGCAAAGACCTCTGGCAGGCCCATCTGGTTTGGTAGAATGCCTATATTGATGATCGCTATCCCCGATCGATCGCTTTTTGTTTGCGAAGAAAATTCGCAGTTCTTCCTCTCCTCGTGCAAAAATGGCTGGTGTGGAATCAGTCGTCACCCCTCAACCAGTCATCAAGGATGTCCAAACCTTGAAGGCTAATCTCAAGGAACAAGAAAAAAGAGCTCGGAGTGCTGAGGTTGACGAGGTACTTTCCAACCCAGTCGTTCCACCCAGTCCGGCTGCCGAGCAGAGGAAGCGACGCAAGGTGTCCAGCGCCAATAAACATGTTGAAGAACCGGTTCTGGATGGGCCTCTACCCTCCAAATCTGAGGAGGAACCATCAAACCCAGTTCAACAACCAGTCTCTTCCTCAGCTGAGCCCGCTCCTGTTCCCGATGAAGCAAGCGACTCTCACGTTATCCCCTCTGATACCCCGGCCGAAGTGACCGAGCCTTCCAAGCCTGTGCCTGATCAGTCGGCTCCCTCAACGGCTGAAAAGGAGGCTACTTGTTCAGGCATGCCCTTTCATCATCCTCAGATCTACTTTCCGAGCCTTCCTTAACTTTTCAGCTAAATGAGTAACCTGACGGGTTTCATCCTCGATAGCCCCGGTAGTCGTGCCCCCCTCGTCCGAGGCCCCAGTCGGACCAGCTGACTCGCAAGAAGGTGCTAAAGTGAGGCTTGAATATTAACTTTCTAGCATCTATCTCGTCGAGCGATGTTGCATTTGGAGAGGCACTCAACGGCCACCATGTCCCATGTTGCTTTTCAACGCGTATTTTCATGCGTTCTTTTTTTTTTTTTTTGACCGATCGCGACGATCCTCATCAGTCATCGGATGATAAGTGAGTCAACCGCCAAAGCCCATGTTGTTGCTTGTTTGAAATATCACGATTACTGATTAGTGCGCTTCATAGATCCGGGTCGGCGGTTCAGCAGCCCGTCAAAGACGTGCCCAACGGACAAGAAACTGAGGCTGTGGTTCTCAATGGTAGTCACGAAGAAGTCACAAAGTCCTCTTAGGCTGATGATCAAAACTGACGTCGACCAGGCGAGAGTGCTCAATCCTGTCTGTGCTCTCGCCTCCAAGGAAGAAAAAACAATCGGTTTGTTTGCCACAAACAGATTCTTATATGCTACATCTGTTAGCGTGCTAGATCCGTCCAATCAACTCGACTTTTCTTCTCCAATTTTATTTTAACCCAAGGTAGTCGCCCGTGGTTCTGATCACTAGTTTTATCATCATTTTAAATGTAACAGAGGGAATTTCCTCTTGGTCTTAGTTGATTCCCTCAACTTCTGTAATAGTCATATATGTGGTAGTCCTCCTGTATCCAAGGAGCTCTTCTTTCTTAGAAAAGTATCCAGGTGCTATTTTATCAGTGTAGTATCTAAATCTAGAACCTCTAAGCCCTTCTAAAGCTGTTTTTTTGTTCTCTTTGGAATTCAATTTTTTGTGCTTTTTGCTGATATTTTGTTGGCTCCGGTCGGAACACTTTAGAATTCAACCTTGTGATCCACAATTGAATAGGATGTCAGAGATTGTAAGAGGAAGGAAGAATCTATAAAAGCAGGAGGTTTTGGGGATTGGTATTTTGGTGAATGAGAAGCTACTAGCATAATAGATTGGGTGGCTTACAAGATCACCCCGCAAAAAGCCCTATATAGAATCTCCACAAGCAGCCCCACTACCAAGGTGTATCCAAGCTGAAAAACCTGCCATGAGAAGCCTGCAAGTTCTTTCTACCAAACCTGCCATTTTGAATGGTGGGTTTCCAAAGAAGACTTACATCCTAACTGTATTTCAAAACTGTGAGTTTCATAAGAATGTTAGATTTCAAACATTCAAACTGCCATTTATGCATTTTCATCCATCAAGATGCAAAACACCCCCCCACACCTCCACACATCACCAACTATGGAAATTTCTTCTCAAGCTTTGCCTGGGAACTCTGACCATGTTGGGTTCAATTCAAAACCAGTCCCAAGAAGATCAACAAGAAATCAACCCAGCCATCAGCCACTAAAATCAATCAATTGTACCCCAGCTAGTGTCACAAGTGCTGCTAAGGTGCAAGTAACAGTTGGCACAGGCACTATCACTTGGAGAACTCAAGACTATTGGTTGGCATTGCAAGGATGAGAAGGGATGAAGTAAAAGAGAAGAAAATGAGAATGAGAAGAGGATTACAGGAGTAAGGCTCTGAGGACAATGGTGGCTGTATCCTATAGGAGTAACACCAAAGGGGCCAAGGTGAGATAAGTCTAGCAGGCTGGTTTATTGCTATCTTGTGCTGAAATGGACACCTGCTGGATGAGGAATAACCAGAAAGAAGTAGTACACTAATTCCTTGGGGGGAATTAGCGCAAGGGAGGAGGAGAGGCCTGTATATGTGAGGTTGGTGAGGCCTTGAAGGATGGTTGATCCAGTAGGAGAGGAGAGTTCCCAGGGTGTTGATCTGTATTCTGATATGGAATCCATGGGAAGAGCTACTGAAGCACCTGACACAGTGGGAAGGTTCAAATGGTCATAAAGGTGGAAATATCCCATAAAGGAAGAGATTCAGCCTGGGAGAGGAAGATGGAGGCTCCAGGCATGTAGGGGAAATATTGGGTAGTGGATACAGGAGTAGATAGAGTTGTGCTTGAGCTTAGAATTAATGAATGAAATATTTGAATTTTGATGGTGAGTAAGTTGATGGAGAAGTTGAAGAAGATGCAATGTTTTCAGAAGGAATTGCACTGAAGAGGTGAGTTGAATCTGGATGGCTTGTTGAAGTGCCAAAAGTTGAAGCCATTGAAGTATGAGGTTAATGAGATTTGATGGATAGTTTAAAAGGTTTGATAGGTTTCATTGAACCCATAGTAGACTGGTTGAAGATATGTTGAAGCAAGGTTTAACTGGTTGAGGCAGATTTGAGGAATCAAAGTAGTGTTGAAGTTTAAAGTTTGGAGACTGGTCAAAGTCTCAAGGTTTTCAGTTTGAACTTCAAAGTTTTGAAGCTTGAAGTTTGAGTTTCAAATCTAAAAGTTTGATGTTTTGAAGTATGATCTGTGAGAGATTTATTTACTGACAAACCAGCAAGCTGAGGCAGAGACCAACACATGAGTAACACAAAAATCACAAAGAGTAGAAAGCACAGAACAATCAAGTCATATGAGAAATACCAACACCGTAACTGAGATGCCCAGATTGATTATAACTGAGAGGCTGAATGAGAAAGGGGCATTATGGTATGAACAGAAAAAGGTGTTTCTGGTTGAGCAAACTTTGAGTTGAGTTGAACCACCAGGTGTGTTTGAGTTGGAATAGGTTGGTCTCACCAGTTAGAAGTAGAATGTTTTGATAGGTAGAGAGCCCCCAGTTGTGGTTGGGAGTAACAAGTTTGGAGTGACACCTTTCAACCGTGGTGAGATGAGAAAATGGTTCTTGGTACACAGGACTTTTCTTGATTGGGTGAGGAAGACCATCTGATGGAAAATGATGAAATGGAAACAAATGAAACAAATGAAAATGATGAGATGGAAACAAAAAAAATCCAGAACAAGGCATTCCCGCAAAAAGACCAGTAGAAGAGATGAATGAGAATCTTAGAGCTTCACTCTAACTGAAGTGTCCGCAGTGGTGATTATACCCGCGGGATCAATTGTCCACTTCTCTGTAGAGGATCTGTCACTCTCTTAACTCTACACTCTCCTTAACTGGAGATCAAGCCTATTCTTCCCTAAAAACAAGATCTGTAAATTTTGTTAGTTGCTTCTCATTTACTGCCTTGGTTAGTGGGTCCGCAAGCATCTGGGAAGTATCAATCAGCTGAACCGTTAAGGATCCTTCTTTGAGTTTTTCTCAAAGTCCTTTTGTTTTGAGATCCATGTGTCTGGTTTTGGCATTGGAGCCAAACTTTTTGAGTTTGTCATCTAGCCCTTTGTTGTTGATAAAATGCTTGGACAAAGGGAGATCCTTCTGAAAAATTTCTTCCAGAAAATGGCAGAGCCATTTTCCTTCTAGATAGGAGTCCAGTAGCGGGTTGAGTTCAGCTTCTGTGGACGAGTAGGTTATATTCCGCTGTTTGTAGCTGTTCCAGGAGAGAGGGGAACCAAAGGACAGACAGAGGTACCCTGATTGTGATTTGTGACTAGTGGGGTCCTCTCCCCAGGAGGCATTGCTGTAGCATTCCAGCGGCCCCTTTGATTCATTTTAGGTGACAGTCAGCTTTCAGTCTCTAGTATGATTGAGGTATTGCCACGTTTGTTTGAGCTCCTTCCAGTGAGTCAGTCCAGGTTTGTTTTGAAACCTAGCTAAGCTTGAGACAGAATAGCTGAGATCTGGTCTAGTTTGACTTGAAATATAATTGAGGAGTCCTATCCCAGACTTGTAGTTTATATTGAGCTTCTTGAACTTCTCAAAGTCTTCATCTGATGCCTCACATAGTTGTAAATGCGGAGTCAATGGGGTCAAGCAGGGTCTGGACTCAAGGAGCCCAAGTTCTTCTAAGACGTGTGCAATATGCTTGGGTTGCCTCAGAAGAATACTTGTTGGTGTTTGTTCAAACCTAATGACAAGTATGGTGTCTGGTTCATGAGCTTGTGAATCTTTGAACCAAGAATTGAATGTTTTGTCAAAGTTGTTCCTGTCACCCACAAGGATTAGGTTGTTGACATGGAAGAACAGGAATGATTTGTTGTCATTGGACTTGTACAGGCAGGGGTCACTGTCTGACTCCTTGAAGCCAACTGATTTGATCCAGTCCGTGAGTGTACCATACCAATTCTTAGGAGATTTTTTGAGTCCATATAGAATTTTCTTGAGTCATAAGTATTGACATTTAAATTGACATCCTTGGGGTGTCTTAATGATTACTTCTTCCTCAATGGGCGCGTGAAGAAAGGCGGCCTTTACATTATATTTTCAAATTTTTGGTTTGTTCTTCAAGGCTTACAGAAGGATTGCTCTTAGAAAGGCTATCTTTCCTGTTGGTGCAAATGTTTCATCAAAGTCTAGGCCATGGACTTGATTGAACTTTTTAACGCAGATACAAGCCTTGTGGATGACAGCATCATCATGAGAATTCTCTTTGATTTTGAATATCCATACTGTATCAAGCGGGTTCAGTGGTGTGTCTCCTTCATAGTCTTCCCAGACTTCAAGTAGTTTGCATTGGTCAACTTCTTTTTTTATTGCCCCCCCCACTTGAAGCTTTCTGCACACCAACAAGCTTGATCAAAGGTTTTGGGCTCAAAGTAGTGGTGGAATCCATAGCGTTGAGGGGGTCTAATGGTTGATCAATCTTGAAGGGATCTCCTCACAGGTTCTTCAACCACTTCTGTAACCCTCAGATCAACACCTGAGTTGACCGGTTGGGAAGGATTCCCCACCAATTTGCTTGCACTAGACTCCGCTTCCAAGAGTGGCTCTTCTTCATCCAAGGAGTACACTTCCACAGGCGGATCCCAATAGTTCATTTGTGACACGGGATTCTGGTTGGTTACTGCGGGACATTCTTTGTTCAATTTGTTCATGCAGAAGTCGAGATCTGAGGTTGAGCTGATTCCTAGATCATCTACCAAATTCTTTAAGAATCTGACATGCTTGGATTGAACAATTTGCCCATTGGGTATGAGAATCCAGTAGGAAAGTAGGTTGGTGTTGTAGCCAATGAGTATTCCTTCTCTCCCTTTAGGCTGGAACTTATCTCCCTTTTATCTTCTTTGGTTTAGAACAATGGTTGTGATACCAATGGGCTGGAGATAGTTGATAGGAAGCTTATTTACTTTGATGAGTTCCCAGGGGGAGTGTTCAAGATTGTCCTTAGGGATCTGATTTAGACCAATACAGCAGGACTTGAGGATCTCCAACCAGTACTTTCTAGGAAGTTTTTCTGAGCTTAGAGTTGATCTCACACTCTCAACAATGGTCCAATTGGCCCTTTCAGCTCTGCCGTTGTGTTTGGGATGATAGGGTTCAGCAACAAGTTGATTGATAAATCTCTCCTTGAAGTATGTTACTAAACTATTGTTTAAAAACTCCGTTCCACCGTGAGAGAAGACCATAGATGGATAGTAACCATAGATGTTTTTCTGCTTCTCAATAACCTCTGTCAACACAGGAGTTGTATCATACTTTTGATTCAGTGGAATGCCAGAGATGTACCCAGAAAAATTTTCCACAATTGTCAATATATATTTTTCATGTCTGTGGGATTCTGGACTGATTGGACCCACAATGTCAAGATGTATCCTATCAAAAGTTTTTGTGGCTGAGGATGAGATAGACTTGAAGGGAGATTTGCTTATTTTGCATAGAAGACAGTCTTTGCATTCAAACTTTTTGTTCTCCGCCAATGTATATTGCAATCCCTAGATTTTGGAAAATCAACCAAGTGAGGCGTGACCGTAGGAAAGATGAAGATTCTTCAGGGTCCTCGGCTCCTCCACATTTGTCAAGTAGCACTCTTGATTACTGACTTTGCATGGCATTTTGAGGACAAAGAGGTTATTGATAATCATGCCTTGACAGACTCTTTTCCTATCTCTTTTCACCTCAAAGTGTGCAGATTTGGCCTCAACAGTACACCCTTGATCAAGGAGCTTTCCTGGGATGACTAGGTTGACAACAATATCCAGGAAATACAGAAAGTTGGACAGTGTAATTGTATGAGTCTTCCATTCCAACTTGATGTTTCTCATCCCTTGGATAGGCAAATCCGCTCCAGCTTTTCCCGTAGTGATGTTCTCTCCATTGTATGGTTCCAGCACGGTGAAGAATCTTGACTGATTGAAGATGTGCAAGGTTGCTCCGCTATCAATTAAGGTGTTCTTTTCAGCCCCAATCTTTGAGTCTATCCACCTAGTCACAAAAGCATGGAAGTGGGCCGAGTCCTGAGTCTTCTTAGTCTTCTTTTGCTTGTCTTTCCATCTAGCCTGATTTTCTCTCCACCACTTGGGAGCCTTATCTGGATGGAGGTGATAACATTCTGATTCTGAGTGATTCTTGTCTTGTCTTGGGTTGTGATATCCTTCAACACAGCAATTAGACAGTTGATTTTTGACCTTGGTTCTCATTGTGGCAAGAGCAGCCTCATTCATACCTTGTAGGACAGCTTTCTCAATGATTTAAACCTTGACTTTGTTGTGATATTGAACCAGGTGAATACACACAAATTCAACAAAGGTTTGCTTGTCTGAGTGCATGAGTTGGCGCTTAAGATCCTGAAGATTTGATATAAATTTGAACATGGTTATATATGCCAAGATTTTGTCTGGTAGTTCTATACCTATGTCAATCATCTTCTTGATAGCGGTTTTGATGTCTGTGACAAACTTCAGGATCTCATCTTCTTTGAAGCTCAGGTGAAAGAAGTGGTTGAAGATTCTGGCTCAATTAGACGCTTGAGAGGAATAGAATCATTCTTTGATGGCTAGCCATATTTTCTTGGATGATTTAATATTGGCAGCGCTGATAACGTTTTTGTGGGTGATGGAATCAACCTTCAATATGAGGAGCAGTTGGATTTCATTGTTGTCTTGAGATGAGAGGTGCTCCAAGGGTGATTTGAGTGTGTCCAGCACTCCCCTGAGTTTGAGTAGAGCCTTCATCTTATCCATCCATATGCCATAGTTCTCTTCTGTCAGCAGAAGATTAGTTTAGAGAGTTGTTTTGAGCATAGCTTGGCGGAATGAGTCCAACAAAAATCCCGATCCTGATTCCATGGTCCTAAGTCTGGCTGGTCATGGTAGAGTTTGGCTTTTAACCCTATAAGCTGTGAGAGATTTCTTTACTGTAAAACCAGCAAGCTGATGCAGAGACCAACAAATGAGGAACACAAAAATCACAAAGAGTAGAAAGCACAGAAAAATCAATTCATATGAGAAATACCAACACCATAACTGAGATGCCCGGATTGATTATAACTGAGAGGCTGAATGAGAAAGGGGAATTATGGTCTGAACAGAACAAGGTGTTTCTGGTTGAGCAAATGTAAAGTTGAGTTGAACCGCCAGGTGTGTTTGAGTTGGAATAGGTTGGTCTCACCAGTTAGAAGTAGAATGGTTTGATAGGTAGAGAGCCCCCGGTCATGGTTGGGAGTAAAAAGTTTGGAGTGACACCTTTCAACCGTGGTGAGATGAGCAAATGGTTCTTGGTACACAGGACTTGTCTTGATTGGGTGAGGAAGACCATCTGATGGAAAATGATGAAATGGAAACAAATGAAACAAATGAAAATGATGAGATGGAAACAATCCAGAACAAGACATTCCAGCAAAAAGACCAGTAGAAGAGATGAATGAGAATCTTAGAGCTTCACTATAACTGAAGTGTCTGCAGTGGTGATAATACCCGCCGGATCCATTGTCCACTTCTCTGTAGAGGATCTTTCAATCTCTTAACTCTACATGAAGAAGCCACAAAGATGAGTCAGATTACAATCAAGGAATTCAAGAAGGATGTCCCCCAGGATATGTAAAATGATGAGGATGCTCCTGGAGAGCTTGAAGAAGAAGATATGGGCTTGGGAGATAATCAAGAAACAGTTAAATAAATAGAGAAGCAAGAGAAGAGATCAAGAAAAAAAAGAGGGGGTTGTGGAGGTGATTAAGGTTGTTAAAGAAGATAAAGGGGGAAAAAAGGAGGGATTGAGAGAGGGATGGAAATCTGGGGGCCCTGATTCTTTGGGGAAATTCTTGGCCAGTTCAGTTTCATAATTGGGAATAGCTGGGGAGTATTTGAAGACAAGGTTGAAACAGTTGAACAGTGGATTCTCTGAAAATTATGATTTCTTGAATGCTGTTCCAGGTACTCAAGGTGTTGAATTTCCACAAGAAAAATTGAAGAATATTCAAGACTAATTTGAATTCCTTTCTGGAGAGACCAAGGAGATGATGCTGTAGTTAAGGGATGGAAAGTTTTGGGTTGAATAGGAGGAAGGAAGGAATAAGAGAAGAGTTGAAGAAAGAGGTGATAGAGGATTTGAAGGAATTTTTGAATTTGACAGGAGTAAACTATAAGATGGGTGCCTCTTCCAAGGATAGTCAGATATACAAAAATAAGAAAATATTATTGGCTAAAATGTGGCTTACTAAGAGATCTGGGATGGTATCCATTCTCCAGAAGATTTTTTTGAATAGAAGTAATTTATGTTGTTATTATTTTTCTTATTTTTAATTTTATTTGAGTAAAGCCAAAAACATATTTAAGTTCCATCCGAAATATCAACTTTGTTTCAAAAAACTCAACTTTTGATATTTTTTGTGATCATTTTTGAATTTGATGCATCTTTTGTTGAAATTTTCAACATTTTTGAATTCCCCTCATGAAATAGGTATATCTGGATTTGTTGTATTTTGTATTATTTTTGGTAAAAAGGTTTTACATCTCACCAGAAATATTTTTTTTAAACCAGATTTGAATTCCCTGCAAAAAAGAAATGATATTTATTTTGTGATTACATGTTACATAAACTCATATGATTTCCATAATTAAATTCTTCAAAAGATTATACCCCAGACAGACACCAAAAAGGCTATGGGGGCCTTCTTTTATGCCCCTAAGGCCTAAGTTGATTTTTACAGGACTTGAGAGGGCAAGAACATCCTTAGAAGGCAGTTCTCAGCCCAAAAGTGCTCCTAAGAACCTGAAATGGCTTGCTTTTCCACCCCAGGAAGTCCCTTGAACCTTAAAAGGACTGCACATGCCCTCAATAGAAATTTTTTTGTATCCAAGAAGCCTCTTTAAACCCTAAAAATTTGTCCCAAATTTTGAAGTCCTTATTTAATGCTTTTTTTATTTCTGTGCAAATTTTTAATTTTTAAACATATTCCTGAAGTGGGAAAGCATTCCAGAAGGCATAAATTTAGTAAATAAATACAATATCAATTCCTTTCTTAAAAAAAAAGGGGGGGGGATTTAGAAAAAAAGAGACAAGCTAAAATCACACCTTTCTTTGAAGAAAGGAATGATTTTATCCTTGGACATAATAAAAATAAAAATAATAAATAACACCTGATGATCATAGATTTGTTGGTCTTAGTTTATACCAAGACACCTGTTATCACTCCCAAAACAAAATTTATTCCCCAGACTAAAAAATCATGTGATTTTAATGCTAATTATTTGTTAATTAATCCTGTATAAATTTGTAATCAAAATAATCCTTTCCTCATAAAAATATTGGGTGGGTATGACAAAATCATATTTTTGAATTTTTTACTTCTATTTATATTAATGTGTGTGGTAATGAGAAAGGGTAAAATGAAATCACTTCAATTTGAGTGAAGTAAAATGATTTTGAGCTTTGAATGGCAGAAAATGACATCACACAAAATTTTTACTCAAGTTTTGAAAATGGAAAATTTGTCTTTTTTCAATAAACACATTCTGAAACTCCCCCTCAACTAGGCAGATAAATAAACTTCTTTATTTAAATGGGGGATGATAATTATATGATTTTAATTTTATTGAGAGATTCTTTGAGTATATCTACTTTTGGGGAATAATTAATGTTGAATTTTCCTATTATTAAAAATTATCTGATCCAGTAATGTTTTATTTTCATGTCTTTTTTTTGTGAAAAATATTGATTTTTTAGTTGAGTGAATAGCACGAAGACTATAAAAGTGTAATAAAACAAAAATTTTGAAGGTTTCCTGAAGCAGTTTGATTCTTTCAATAAATAAAACTGCTTCTTTTCCTGCTTTGGAAGTCAAATTTTATTCTGCCTTGTTTGAGAATATCAAGATTGTCTTTTGAAGTTTAGAAAAACAATTCATTGGGAAATTCATCATTGTAACATTGTAACCAGTAATTTGTTTTTTGTGGTATTAAAAACTTCCCAATATGCATTGGCATGGCCAAATGGGATATACCAGGTTTTTTTTGATTCTATAAATATGGAACTTAAAAATTTTCTTAAATAAAAATCAATGTTTCCTTTTAAATATCTGAGGAAATGAAAAAAATATCTCCAATTATGAAAACCATCTTTATTTTATGTCCATATAAAAAGCTGGCATTTCTACAACATTTGAAATATTAGGTTGGTTTCATTGAGATAAATAAAGAAGGGTGGAGATCCCCCTTCAATAAGCTAGGTTTATCTTATCAAATTCAGGTTTTTCTCTGATTTTTCTGGCATTGGAGTAGTCTGGCTAAGACTTTCCAGTCTAAGTGATGGAAAAATATTTTAGTCTCTATGTGCCTATGTGATTTTGATTTAAAATATATGCTTCATTGGTTTCAGGGCTGAATTCCAAATATAATTTCAGCTAATCTAAAGTTTCCCATTGTTTTAATAATTGATTTTTGAATCTTAATATGTTATCAAATTTTACAGCCATTTTTTCTACATATATATATATATATATATATGGCTTTAGTTTGTGTCTTTTTTTTGTAAATAGATACAGGCATTACATGATGAATGGGTGAAGTTCAAGCTGGCAATTAATTGATCTATAATTCAATTTTACATTTGTTTTGATTTCGGAAGTACATAGATTTCTTGATTTAATTGCAAAAAACTTTCAACTCTTTCCTCAAAATCTTCTGTTTTCTTGAGGTATTTTGCCTCCTCAACAGGATAATTGAATAATGCTATAAATGATTTAATCTGATTAATTTCCCATTAATCATGAGAAGCTAATTCAAATATTAATCATAAAAATTTTGTTTTACCAGTAGGTGAGAAAGTATCAGGAGAATCTATGCCTTCAATTAAATAAAAAACTGTGAAAATTATCATCTTCCTTTTATCATATCTGTTTTAATAAATTATTTTAGATCTCATAAATAGGGTGTATCACAGTTAGAAAATCCAACATTTTTTGAATGGAAGTTTTCCAACCAAATCTTCCATTTAAAACCTGCAAGTAAAAAACAAAAAAAAATTAACTTATTTCAAAACAGGGCTGTCAGAGTTACCTGAAAATAAGTGGGCTTTTAAAAATATAGTATATGAATTCACTGCTCTTGCTTCTCTCTCACAACATTTTTCTACCCTCAAAAAGGATCCCTGAGTGGTTGAAATTGCATCCATCAAGTTCTCATTTGTTGTAATAGTCATACCAAGATCTGCCAAGCTAGATCTATTTCATCCAGATGGGTCTGAGGAGCAACCTTTGGGGATCCCAACCATCTTAAAAGGCCTCTGAGGTTGAGTTAAAGGGTTGGGAAAAAGATAAAAGGGGTTATCACAATGGCCTAATCTATTAGGGTTCTTGTAATTTGGTAACCAACAGCACAGTTTATTAAGGACTGAGTCATGTTGGATTAAAATCTATGGCGATTTGATGAAGGTGAGCTAGACTAAAATCATTATGTGGATTCAATCTGTGAATCTTGAGAATTGGTGTGTATAGTAAATTTCATGTTGAGATGTGGATGGTTTTTTTGGATGTTGATGGATAGTGATGCATAAATGGTGGGTTTAATTTTGGAAATCCTCCATTTTTATAAAACCTACCATTTTGAAATACACCATTTAAAATTTAATTTTATTTCAGGAATCCACTATTGAATCTATAAAAGGAATGGTGGGTTTCTAATGGTGGAGTTTCTAACTCCAATATATCCTCATAGGTTTATTTTCCATGTGTTTTTTTTTGACATGATTCTAAGTATTTTTAATTATTCTTGAAAAGTTTCAATCATTTGTTTTCTAGTTAAAACACATTTTTTTGAATGCCAGGGTCTACATTCAAAAATTTTTTGCATGCACAGGTCCACACACAAAATAAGGTCAGATGCTGGCATGTGGAACTGTGAATGCCAAAAACTTGGTTCATGTCATTTTACATTCCAACATTTGTGGCATTTAGACCTGTGAACCCCAAAAATGGTGGAGTTTGAGTTTCACACACCACAAAAGGGGAGCGCCATAAGTAACTTGGTTTTTTCAAGAAAACTGGCCCCTTAATTTTGAAGAAAAAAAATTGTGGGGATTCTAGGGTTCATTTGGATGGAAGGATTATATGTGTGAAAAATCACATCATCCCATCGTTTGAATAAATTTGACCTCTTTTGAAGAAAGGCAGGATTCTGGTAGTTTTTTTACTAAATTCACTTTTTTTGGTGTTTTTTCCCACACCAGAAAGGTGTAAAAACCTTAAACATTCAGGCCAATACAAAAAAACTCATGAATGTAGAAAATCAAGTTTTAGAATACCTTTTTGAGGTTTAGAGGAGTTCCTAGGGAAAGATAAAACAACTTTTCAGGATTTTTTGGTCCCCCCAAGGGCTTTAAGAATTAATTTGGGAACTGGGGGTCTAATATAAGGACTCCAGACTCTCTGTGGGGTCTGTCTGGGGTAGAATGTTTTGGAGAATCCAAATATGAACACTGCTTGACTAAATGTAATATTTCAAAATGCAATGAATACCAATTTTTTGAAAGTAATTTAAATATTACCCTTGGTTTAAAAAAAAAACCTTCAATCAAAGGAAGAAAAACAAGAAAAATAATAAGAATTCATTTTGCCTACACAAAATGGAATATTCCCAGTGGGACATAAATATCTTTTTAACCAACATAAAAAAGCATAAATATTGTATGATGGAAATTAAAACATTTCCAAATATTTCAATGAAAATGACATAGATTACAGAAATAACTATAGAAAATATGAAAAAAAAACTTCTTTAAAGAAAATTAAAAATTTGTGATGATATGTAGATAACTTTGTATCAAGAATTGAAAAAAAATAGAAAAACACTAAATATATCTATTTAACAAGGAGAATTAAAATATGTTAAAATGGTATAAAACAAGTTAAATCAAGTGCCAAAATTCAAACATGGAAGATTGATTTCTTTGAATAAGAATTGAAATAAATACCTTACAAAAAAATTGAAGGACATAGAAAAATGCTACATATACCTAAATTAAGAGGGGGGTTAAATTTTTCTTATATTTAAACAGATAACTCATTGGGTAAGATGATAAGAATAATCAAATAAAAAATTGATTTCTTTAAAAAGATAATTGCTTGCAATGAAATGTAAATATCTTCTAACAAAAATAAAAGAATCATGAATTAAAAATGGACCAATTTAATGAAATAAATTCAAATAGAATTTAAAATTTGGAAAGAAACTCCATCAAGCGCAAGAATATTCAAAGAAATATCAAAATTTGATTTTTTTCAATATTCAATTTTTTACATTTGATGTTTTTATTTTTGTACTTGATGAAATTTTTGATTTGATACTTCAAAATGTTGGAATTATCCCTTTTTGATAGATATATTTAGTTTTTTCTTTTTTATATGCTTGGGAAAAATTTATTTAAATTCCATCACAAGTTTTGAAAATTCTTCAAAGAATCATGTTTTCATATTTTTCATGATTATTTCTGTAATTGATGTTATTTTTGTTCACATATTTTGAAAAATTTTAATTCTTGTAATTAAATTGGAAATTTATATATTTGTACATGTTTTTTAAAGGGGTGATGATAAATTCACAACTTCCAGTTGTGTGGGAGTTGTGTACAGCCCTAAAGGTCTCATATACATGTCCAAAGTGCATGTGGGGGCCCATACACGCTTCCAAAGTGTTGTTTCAAACACGCTGTGGTAGACCAAACCTGTCCTATAGCCATTGGACTCAATTTTGTACTATAAAAACGGCTCAAACACTCAAATAAACCTCAGAAATGGATTCTAAATCCAAAATAACCTATAGTCACTCAGCCAAAGTACCACCCTACCTCTCATGGATTAGAAGATACATCCCAAGAAACCTTCAACTGTGGAAAACTCATACCCAACCAGGTGTCACATCTCTGTGGAAGACATAAGGCATACCTTGAAAACCCTCATGTAAATACCAGTGGACGCTTACCCTCAAAATCAGGACCATAACCCCATCAAAAAAATTTACAAAACTTGTTGACATGAAGAAGAAATTCTTCATTGTTTTCAGGTATAAGTAGTTTTCAATCTTGAAATCTGCATTATCCAACTATCACAGAGAAACAGTGACTCAATTTCTTTCACTTCTTCCAAAAGTACATACCCCACCAAAGACAACTTATAAGAAGCTTGCGGTTGGAGAATATTTGATACAATCCAAGCAACCTAAGCTTGGCATTACAAAACCTCAAGGCATGGCCAGCCATTGAAACCTTTGTACAAGCAAAAAATTGCTTTAGCCACCTGCCAACTCTCCTACGTCCCCCAATACCCTTCCAGGAACCACACTCTGCACTCAATCAGTCTAATCTACCTGACCTCCCACCATCAATTCCCATCTCTCCCCCATTCTTGTAACCCCCTCCCTCCCATTCTTATACTCTTGCTTGTTGTTTCCTTTCTCTCACTCTCCTTTTTCTTTCTCCTTTGTGCTGTCTAAATCCCGCAGTCATCTAATAGGGCAACCCACTGGGCCCCTTGACTAGTTTTACACCCTACCCTGACACTGTGCATATCCCAAGTTACCCATGCGCAATGCAAATTCCCACTCTAAAAAAAAAATCAGGATTACACACCAACCCTGTCACCTCAGCCATAATATAGAAATAAAAATACAGGAGGCAGTGCAGCAAGTCAGATCCTGTCACCTCAGCCAGAATACAGAAAGACAGGTGCAGGAGGCAGTGCAACAAGTCAGATCCTGTAACCTCATCCAGAATACAGAAATACAGGCACAGGAGGCAGTGCAACAAGTCAGATCCTGTCACCTCAGTCAGAATACAGCAATACAGATCCAGGAGGCAGTGCAACCAGTCCAGATCTGCTCACCTGAACCAAAAAAATATGCAAATATACATACAGGAGGATGTTCAGAAGCAATACAGGAACAATATATGCAGGAGGAAGTTAAACCAGTCTCAACCAAAACCAAACAAACATGCAAGCATAAATACAAGAGGCTGTGCAGAAGTAATACAGGAGGCTGTGAAGAAGTATACAGGGGCAATATATGCAGGAGGAAGTCAAACAAGTCTCAAGAAGAACCAAAAAAACATGCAAAAATACATACAGGGGGCTGTGCAGAAGTATACAGCAGCAATATATGCAGGATGAAGTGGAACCAGGCTTAACCAGAACCAAACAAATCACCAGTATTGCACATCAATACATGTAGGTAGAATCAAGTAGCACTAAACAAACTACCAGTACAGCACAGAAATATATCTTATCTGCACTACCCAGCAATTTATGCAAGGCTGTGCATGCATGAAAACCCTGTAAAAGATTTTTCCATCCAGCAGAAATGTCTCATATAACTGTAAAACATGTTTACAACCAGTAGAAATGCCTCATGTAACTTTATCTCAATGGTCCTCACCATAACAGGGAGAACACTCAGGTGAAACCTTGAGAACCCCCTGAGGTAGGATTTTTATATTTAAGGAGGGCCACTCTTCCCTATCCAAGTTGTATCATCATGCCATCTGGCCAATCATCATGCCCTCTGGCCACCTAATCATCATCTCATCAGTAGTCATCTGTGGTATTTAACCAGATAAATATTATCAGTGAACCAATTATAAAGAAACAGGAAATCAGAGATCAATTTATAACCCATATTTGACAAATTAAAACAGCCCATTAGGTGCTTGAATAAGCTTTCTTTTGTGACCTAAATATTCAGAACCAAATTAAACAAGAACCACCAATCAATCAATAAATAACCCTTACAAAGAAAGAGAGCACAACAACAAGAAACTACCAAAAGTTCCTCTACCCAGCCCCCTATGGGTAAACCCATCCTTGGGTCCTCTCCTGAACCATCCCTTTGATAAACACTTGAACCCTTTAATATTGAGATATTGATTAAGATCAAATATATCTGATCAACCACTAACCAATAATAAAATAAATGTGGACCAATAATACAATACATCTGCTCCATTCTTCAACAAATCCTACCAATAAACGTTGATAATTAATCTATGACTGATCTGAGACCTATTTTAAGTCTTGAAGAAACCAGCCATTGATTTAAATAAATTATTGCGCAGACTTACTATATTAATAGAAGTGCAGGCAATTTAAAACCACTCTTAGTAAATACTGATACTCTAAAAGAGTAGAATTAATACTAAAATTCCCTTCAAGGACTTCCCAAAAGCTATTTGATAAATTATATATATAATACCACAGGAGCCTCTACAACGCACAACCCCCTGGGGGTTGTATACCCCCATAAACAGAATTTTTGGGTTGCGTACCCCCGTAATTGACCATTTTAACACATTTTTGGGGGTATGCAACCTCCCAGAGGTTGTGCAAGAATTTTTGAAACACCCTGGACCACATTTGGGTTTCATCAACCCAAATTTGGGATCAACACATACTATTTGTGACTATTGGACCACACCTAGCAATTCAAAAGTGAAACTAAAGCAAATCTAAATTGAAATATTTTGAAACTGCTAACCAACTCATTTAAACTAAAATGAAACTAAAGTGAACCTGCAAACATAAAATCCCACAAAAATTGATCTTTCTCAACTCAAAATTGAGCAAACCTTGTAGTTTTTCAATTGAAATTTGGATTGAATACTGAAGTAACATTGCATTTTTTTGCATTATGGGAACAGTGGCAAGTCCTCCTGTTTTTGAAATAGCTGTGTTAAAGGACTACATTGATAGTTCCATTAACAAAACTGCGGAAAAGAAGGATTTGGGTAATGAAACATTGGAAGCCCCAATAGCATCCTCATCTAGGGTTAGAATTGAGGAACAAAATAGTTCACAAATGGACAAAAACTTTGGTGGTGAGTAAAATTTTATGTTACTCTGGCCTTGGGCTGTTTTAATTTGATTGAAAATGAACTATGACCATGTAACTATGACAGATCCACTTTACCCACCTCCTGTGAGAGCTTTTCCTACTAGGGAAGAGGCACAAAAATATTTTCAAACATGGGCAATGAAGCATGGTTACACTTTGACTTTTTTCAACTTAAAGCTTGATAAATATGTTGATTTAGCCTGTGATTTACATGGTTTCTACTCTGGGAAATTGCTCAACAAATGGTCAAGGAAAAATTAAACAAGGAATGTCGGGTGCAAGTTTTAAGTCTGTGAAAGTCACACAAAGGAAGACCCCTTTTTGCAATTCTCCTACAGACATGATCAAAATAACAATGAACCATCTCCACAACCCTCAGCGCATCCTCACCTCAGGAGAATTTCTTGGATGGCCTTAGTGAATTTGAAAGAAGGCATGAATGATGGGCTCAATACTATTAAACTGAAAAGAAAATCAAGCAAGATTGATGGCAGCAAATATTTTGATGAAAAAACAATCTATGACACTAAGCATAAGTTTGCACTTGCTGAACTAAAGGGAAAAAGTGTTATGGAGGTCCTCTTTGAACAAATTGGTAATTCAGGTTGGGTTCATAGAGCAAAATTGAGTGGGGAGGGTCACTTGGAGGCCCTATTCTTGGCCCAACCCCAGCCATTAAAGGTTTGAAAACAATTCCATCATATTTCTATGTTGGATTGTACTTATGAAACAATTAAGTATAAAATACCCCTATTGGATGATTTAGGACTTAAAGAAAACCAAAGAACTTTCACAAAAGCTCTTGTTTTTATAACAAAAGAAACATTTAAGTTCTACAGTTGGTCTGTAAATGCACTAAAGGATCTGGCTTATGATTCTGAAAGATTTCACAAAGTATTTGTGATGGAATGTGAAAAAGCTCTTATTTGTGCTATAGAACATACTTTCCCTGAGTCAACATGACAGTCTTATCAGTGGCAATTTTCTAAAAACATACAAGCAAACTGTAAAGTTTCCTTTAATAAAAACATTGAAGGGTGAAAAATCTTTATGTCTCTGTGGGCTAATTATGAGGGCTCAAAAACCAAGGAGGAGGCAGAGGTCAATGATGTGGAGCTCAGAGTAAGTGCCAAATCACTGACTCTACTGGAAAATCTTCCTAGTTTTGGTTTGCTTGCATTATCAATTGTATAAATTGTTTCTTGGCACACCATGAGGGTGTTCTCAAGTATATGGATCATAAAATCTTCCGTATCAAAGAGATGTTTGTAACAGCTTGAAATTGCAAAAACCCTGACTTTGGAAATGAAACCAGATCTTTCTTTGAAGGGGACCATGCTACTGTCAATAAATTAATTGCAAATTCTTTGGGAAACATGTTGGATTTTTGGAGGAACCTAGAGGGAAAAGTTTCCAATCAAATTGAACTGGTTCAGGCTGCCCTTTACTACTCTCAAATAAAGATAGGAAATTTTCTTCCCACTGAAATTTTACCATTGGGATTAAATTTGTCTTTAGAGGCAATTAAACTTGTTGTGGGACAATTAGAGAGGTCAAAGTGGAACCATGATGGGGAAGTGTGCACCAAGTCTTACTCCAAGACTATGGGTTTTCCCTGTTCCCACCAGATACCTACTAGCATTGAGAGGATCTTTTGTGCCTGAGAATGTTAATGCTCAGTGGAGGTTGGATTATAAACCTTGGAGTTCTAGTTATTTAAGTGTATTTAATGGGATTAATGATTTTTGATTAAAGCTTTTTGATTAATTATTTTTGATGAATGATTCCTACTTGACTAATATTTGATCCTTTTGAATTTTGAAAGTTTGATGTTGATGAAATGCTCAAACATTCTCAGTTACATGAGAAGCTCAATAAAATGATCTTGGGACATCCTGAACAATATTATGCCGGGCTGTTGAATTAATTGATTCAGAAGACTGCAAATTATCAATCAAAGCCAAGACTTGAACCAAAAGTCTTTCAATCAAGTAGAGGTTGGCCAAAATTGACAGATACCCAGAGAGATCCTTCTTGATTTGAAATTTTTGATAGTAAACTTAAGCTGGAAAAGAGAATTAGCAGGGAACCAAATCAGAAAAGACAAGAGATTTTAAGTCTTTTCTTTTGTGAAATGTTCATTTTTTGGGTTTAATGAAATGATGGTAAAATTATTTCTGTAGTGCAAGGATGGCTCTTAATCTGATGTTCATAGTTCAGTGGAAGAGACTGAAATTTCATTAGGGTCCCTTCTGTTGAAATCAGGTCCCTTTTCAAAGGCTGAAGAACAATAAATGGAGGAGTCAAACAGAAGCTCATCTTTGGTAAGTGTTGTTTCCTTTAATGAGATTAGAAGTTTGGATAAATAGTTTTTGATTGTAGAAAGTGAATTACCTCAATCACATACCTGAGAACTTATATAAGTTCTTGGGGGAGGTTTGGGATCCAGTTGGTGATGGAAATTTTGGATTTTAGAGTCATTGATAAATCAATTGGGTATGATGAGCATGGATGGTTTCAAGTACAAAAAGAAATTCTTGAAAAATTGAGTCAAAAGAAGACATGCTATTCTAAGATCCTTGGTGGCAGTAGAGAAGTTGAAAAGATAGAAAAAAGACTTGATGTTAATGACATCAATGAAAAGACTCCATCTTCAAAATGGCTTTCAAATGTATATATGGGTCAAAGAATAGCAGATAATTATGGAAGACCAATATTTTTCATTTCATTGGATTCATGCTGTACTTATACTCCTATGAAAATGGGGGTAAAAGAAGCATCAGACCCAATATTAATTTCATTTTTTGATAATAACCATTGGGTCCAGTTTGTACTTAAGGGAGATGTGATTCCAATACTGCACATAGTTTCCAAACTGCGTTCCATGATTTATAAAAAAGCCTCTTGTTGGGTTGATCACCTCAAATATCAAATTGAGTTGTATTTTAATTTATAGACATCATTTCAATTTCATCATTTGGTTTTGGGTTCTGATGCTTATCTTGTAATTTTATTAATATAAAGGGTTATCACATTTATTGGTAAGTCAGTTCAACTTGTGTTGAACTGATCCCATGATAAGGATTAGTTTTACTTGTTGTGATGAGATCTGTTTAACAAAATTTGAACTTTTTTTTTTTGGTTTTTTTAATTGAGGGCTTTTCAAGTTAATTTTTGTTTTTTTTTTTGTTTTTACTTGAAGGCTTTTCAAGTTGAACTTGTATTTTTTGGCACCTTTACTTTAGGCCTAGTCAAGTTGAACTTGTATTTTTTGGCACTTATATTGAGGGCTGCTCCATAAATTCTTTCATTTTTAATTTAATTTTGGGTGTTTTGGTTGTCTTCAGTTTTTTTTGTGTTTTTTGTGTTTTTTTTGTTTTTTTTTTTGTTTGTTTTTTTGTTTTTTTTTGTTTTTTTGTTTTTGTTTTTTTGTTTTTGTTTTTTTGTTTTTTTTTGTTTTTTTGTTTTTTTGTTTTGTTTTTTGTTTTTTTTTTTTTTTTTGTTTTTTTATTTTTATTTATTTATTTTTTTGGGTGATGATAAATTCACAACTCCAGGTGGGTGGGTGTTGTGTAGGGCCACGCACAACCTGTGGAGTTGTTTAGGGCCCTACTCAACCTGTGGGAGTTGTGTAGGGCCCCTCAACACGTGGGGGCCCATACACTACTCCAAAGGGTTGTTCTAAACAGGCGCAACCCCTGGGGGGCCATATACCCCCTTAATGCGCATTTTTGATTTTTGTACACCTGTGGACGACCATATTATTTATTATTTATTGATTATTGATTATTATTTATTATTTATTATTTATTATTTATTATTTATTATTTATTATTTATTATTTATTATTTATTATTTATTATTTATTATTTATTATTTATTATTTATTATTTATTATTTATTATTTATTATTTATTATTTATTATTTATTATTTATTATTTATTATTTATTATTTATTATTTATTATTTATTATTTATTATTTATTATTTATTATTTATTATTTATTATTTATTATTTATTATTTATTATTTATTATTTATTATTTATTATTTATTATTTATTATTTATTATTTATTATTTATTATTTATTATTTATTATTTATTATTTATTATTTATTATTTATTATTTATTATTTATTATTTATTATTTATTATTTATTATTTATTATTTATTATTTATTATTTATTATTTATTATTTATTATTTATTATTTATTATTTATTATTTATTATTTATTATTTATTATTTATTATTTATTATTTATTATTTATTATTTATTTTATTATTTATTATTTATTATTTATTATTTATTATTTATTATTTATTATTTATTATTTATTATTTATTATTTATTATTTATTATTTATTATTTATTATTTATTATTTATTATTTATTATTTATTATTTATTATTTATTATTTATTATTTATTATTTATTATTTATTATTTATTATTTATTATTTATTATTTATTATTTATTATTTATTATTTATTATTTATTATTTATTATTTATTATTTATTATTTATTATTTATTATTTATTATTTATTATTTATTATTTATTATTTATTATTTATTATTTATTATTTATTATTTATTATTTATTATTTATTATTTATTATTTATTATTTATTATTTATTATTTATTATTTATTATTTATTATTTATTATTTATTATTTATTATTTATTATTTATTATTTATTATTTATTATTTATTATTTATTATTTATTATTTATTATTTATTATTTATTATTTATTATTTATTATTTATTATTTATTATTTATTATTTATTATTTATTATTTATTATTTATTATTTATTATTTATTATTTATTATTTATTATTTATTATTTATTATTTATTATTTATTATTTATTATTTATTATTTATTATTTATTATTTATTTATTATTTATTATTTATTATTTATTATTTATTATTTATTATTTATTATTTATTATTTATTATTTATTATTTATTATTTATTATTTATTATTTATTATTTATTATTTATTATTTATTATTTATTATTTATTATTTATTATTTATTATTTATTATTTATTATTTATTATTTATTATTTATTATTTATTATTTATTATTTATTATTTATTATTTATTATTTATTATTTATTATTTATTATTTATTATTTATTATTTATTATTTATTATTTATTATTTATTATTTATTATTTATTATTTATTATTTATTATTTATTATTTATTATTTATTATTTATTATTTATTATTTATTATTTATTATTTATTATTTATTATTTATTATTTATTATTTATTATTTATTATTTATTATTTATTATATATTATATATTATATATTATCTATTATTTATTATATATAATTTATTTTCTATTTTTTATTTTCTATTTTCTGTTTTTTATTTTTTATTTTTTATTTTTTATTTTTTATTTTTTATTTTTTATTTTTTATTTTTTATTTTTTATTTTTTATTATTTATAATTTATAATTTGTAATTTATTATTCATTAGCTATTATTTATTGGCTGCTAGTAAACTTGATTATTGTTGTTTAGCATGCCACACAACTCAAACAGGACATTTAGCATTCCCACAGCCCATTTGAGTTGTCTAGCATGCCACACGGCCCATTTGAGTTGTGTAGCATGCCACACGGCCCATTTGAGTTGTGTAGCATGCCACACCGCCCATTTGAGTTGTGTAGGGTGCCACACGGCCCATTTGAGTTGTGTACACAACTCTAAACAACTCAACAAGCTTTGAATTCAACATTACCCATTTTCTTTAACCAAAAAATTAACATTTTTTGATCTTTTGGTTGATATCTGTTTTTTGTATTTGTATTTTTATTTTATTTTATTTATTTTTTTGGCCCCACACAACACTTTTAGTTGTGTGGCAAGGAAAAAAACTAAATTCAAGTTTTGTACAGCCCCACACAACTTGAATGTAGTTGGGTATGGTGCCACATGACACCGGGCCACCGGTTGGGGGCGGCACAACTACACCCAAGTTGTGTGGAGGCTACACAGATTGATTGTAGTCATGTGGAGGATACATTGCTCAATTTTAGTTGTGTAGCATGCCAAAAAACTCATTTGAGTTGTGAATTTATCATCACCCTTGGTGAGAATTTATTTATGTTTCACTGGAAAATTCCATTTTGTGTAAAAAAATGAATCTTGATCATTTTTCTTAGGGCAGTGTTAAATTCACATCCCTGGGTTGCAAGCGGTCATGAAACATAATTTACAACCCATATGAGTCATGAAAACAGGTTCACAACCGAAAAAGCTGTGAGAAAAGTTGTTTACAAATTGAACAGCCCCCAGGAGGTTGCAAAAAAGTAGTTTGCAACCCCCTGGGGGATGCGCAAGTTGTAAACAGGGTTGCAGTTGTATTCCCTGCAATATTTGGCCCATTTGGGGATATTTTTCCCAAAATGGGCCATTGCAGGGGGGAAACATGGGTACCTAGGCACCTCTGGACCATGTTTGAGTCCCATAAAACTCCATTTGGGGATGTGGCATACATTTTGGGAATATTATTAGACCAAAAAAAAGAACTTGGGATTACATTCTGAATATTGGCAAAACAAAGACTTTTAAAAAATTATACACATCACTTGCTTATAAGATAATTTTATTTTTCTCAAACCAAAAGTGAGCAGACTTTGGAGTTGTTGAAACAGTTGGATTGAATAATAAATTGACTTGGGATTTTCTTTTTGCATGATGGGAAAAGTTGCAAGCCCAAGCATCCCTGGTTTCAAAATGGCTGTGTTAAATGACTTAGTTGAAAGTGTTTTTAAAAAAGCTTTGGAAGAATATACGGATTTGGGTAGGGATTTGGAAAATAAAACATTGTAAGCCTAAATTGAATCCTCATTTAGGGTTAAATTTGAGGAACACAATGTTTCACAACTGGAATTGACTCAAGCTGGTGGGTCACATTTTATATGCCATTTGACTGAGACTGATTTGGCTTGATAAATACTAATTTAACCATGAAGAATGTAAGTATGAGGTCCCAGAAGCCCTTGAATCTCCTCCTGTGATAGCCTTTCCTAGTAGGAAAGAATCCAAGAACTATGTTCAAAAATGGGCAGCCATGCATGGCTATGCATTGAAAACATTAAAGTCAAAAATGTATAAATATGTTGACCTAGCTCATGAAAGATATGGAGTATACAAAGGGCCATTGCTTAACAAAAGGCAAAGGCAAAATCACAAAAGGAAAGTTTTGTGTAAATTCACAATTTGTGAAATTTGCACATTAGCAGATCCCACATGGTGCCTCTCCATTAGATATGACCAACACAGTCATCAACCATCTGCAAACCCCTTGGTGTATACTCAACTGAGAAGAATCTCTGGTGTGGCCTTAGATCAACCAAAGTAAGGCATGGAAAATGGGCTCAATAAAGTTCAACTGAAAAGTAAATTGAGCAAGATTGATTGTGGAGAATATTTTGAAAATAGAACAATCTATAACACTAAGCGCAAATTAAAAGCAGAAGAAATCAAGGGGAAAAGTGTTATGGATGTGCTATGTGAAATGCTCCACAAAATTATGTGGTTCTCTAGGTGAAAATTCAGTGGAGAGGGTTACTTAGAGGCCATTTTATTTTCTCATCCTGAGCCTATAAAACTTTGAAAAAAATTCCATCATATTGCTTTGTTTGATTGTACTTATAAAACAAATAGGTAAAACATCCCTCTATTCCATGTTGTAGGGATGAAAGCCAACAGAAAAAACCTTCACAAAGGATTTTTTTTATAAGAAGAAAACAGTTGAGTTATACAGTTGGGAATTGAATGCACTAAAGGAGCTGGCTTATGATCCAGAGATGATTCCCAAAGTCTTTGTGACAGAATGTTAAAAAGCTATGATTTGTGAAATTGAACATATTTTTCCTGAGTCATCCAGAAAGTTGTGCTATTGGAAATATTCCAAAAATATTCAAGAAAATTCCACAGTTTGCTTCAGTAATGACTATGAATGATGGAAAAGTTTGATGTCTCTGTGGGATAATTATGAAACCTCTAAAAACAAGGGGCAGGAAGAAGTCAATAATGGGGAACTCAGAGTAGGCCTATTTATTTCTTCTTCTGTTCATCTCTTCTGGGATTGCTTATTTTGAAAATTTCATGCAGTGTTTCTTGAAAGTCCCTGGGGATTTTTGCAAGTATATGGAAAAGAAAATTTTACCTATCAAAGAGAGGTTGTTATTTTGTTATATAGCCTTGGATTGGGAAACGTACTGCCGGTGGCTGGTTTGGGAGGATAGAGCGGGGCAATTGAGGCTAGAAGAGTGGGCCGGGCATGCAAAAGCGTGGGCCAACCTGCGGGGAAAGAAATCACGCAGCGCGCCAGGTGGATATGGAAAATGTGGGGGGCTGCAAGTAGGGCGTGGTGGAGGGCCGCTTCATGAGAAGGAAAAACCAGGTGTGTGTAATGGTAGGCAAGCTTGAAGGTGGTTGCGATATAAGAAAGGCTATAGGAGCCCGCCTGGTGCACACAAGCTTGGGCCAACCTGCAGGGCAGGAAATCATTCTGCACGCTGGGCAGATACGGACAATGCGGGGGCTCAGGATATGGGCGCGGTGGAGGGACACTTCATGAGAAGGAAAACCCGGGTGTTTGTAAAGCTGGGCGGGCTTGAGTGTGGTTGCGGTATGGGAAAGGGTTAGGGTTAGGCTAGGGTTCTGGTTTTTAGGTTTTTCTTTCTTCTTTACTAGGCTTTCTGTTTGCGCTTTTACTTAGGTTAGGGTTGAGAGGGAGGATTTAAATACCTCACAATCAATTCTGGGTTGTAGGGGGGGGGATCTTATCTTATCATATCATTTGATCTTGGGACAAGGAAAGGAAAATGAAGGGAAGTAATTCACCATCTTATGATTGGATCTTGTGCAGAGAAAGGAAAAGAGGAAAGAGGATGGATTGATGGAAGGATACAATGAAGGATACGGAAAGGAAAGGAAACTCAGCTCTTTATCTCTCTCTCTCTCTTTCTCTCTCTTTACTGGAGCATCCTTATCCTTACAGATTCTAGGACCATTGATTCCGGAACTCAAGGATAACTAGGAGATTTCCACCCTCTTGGTTTCCAAATCTGGGGGTCTGTCCGGGAAACTTTCTTTTTTCTCAAGTCTCCCAAAGGCACTCAAAATACTACCAGAAGTCACATCTTCTTCTTCCTCCTCCTCCCTCCATCTCCTCATCTACCCAAAGGATTACCCTCACATTTGATTCAACACCACGGATGTGGAGAAATTCATCTCACAATATGAAGTGATTGCAGACTCCAAAGGCGCATTGGATCCCAACAAGGTGTGCCATGTTGTACTGTTCATCATGGACACGGAGGAGCTTTGGCACGTGGAAGAGTTGAAAGGCTACCAGAACCTGGATTGACCAAAGATGAAGGAGAACATGTTGGCAAGATGGGGGAAGGAAAATCCTTGTTTTTGTGAAGGCAATTTTGAACAATCCATGGAGGAGGCAGGCGCGCGGGGCGGGGTCCTGTTGCAAGAAGAATTGGATTACAAAGCAGGCGCGCGCAGCGGGGTCCGGTTTCAAGAAGAATTGGATTACAAAGCAGGCGCGCGCGGCGGGGTCCAGTTGCAAGGGGGATTGGATGACAAGGAAGCGTGTGCTCTGGCCTCGCCGCCGGCAACCATCCCTTGGGTTAGTGAACTTGCAGAGTGGGAAAGGGATCTCACAATCTTTTTGAAGGGCCTTCATCTTCCTAGCGCGCCCACGCCCCAGGTGTGCATTTATGGTGACAATAGTGGCTATTGGCAGTCAGGGCGGGAGAACCAGACAATGGATTCAAAAGCAGGATTGGTTTCCCCGGAAGAGACCGGATACGTGTTGGGAAAGCAGGTCCTGGAAGAGTTGGATCAGCAAGTTTCTATGAAGCAAGCAAGGAAAAGGGAGCAGGAAGCGGATATTGCTTGTGGCTTGGGAACCTATGGGCGGCAGGCAAGTCTTGCGGAGAAGGGGATGGGAGCCAATATTGCACATGGCTTGGGAACCAATGGGCGGCAGTCAAGTCTTGTGGAGAAGGGGATGGGAGCGGATATTATGCATGGCTTGGGAACCAATGAATGGCAGATTAGTCTTGCAGAGAGGATAGGAGAAGTGGCGGAAGGAATGGGCCAGGAATTGGAGGATTGCAACCAAAGTTGGACCCCTCCAACAGCGGGGAGGATGCATGCGGAATGGAAGGATGTGGAGCATGTGGAGTGCAGAATGGATGGTCAATGGTGGGCCCGTGGTCATCACAGCTAGCAGAAATTTTGGCATTGGTGCAACAGACACACGCCGCAGGGCTTCAGGTGCGGAATGGGAAGGGAGTGGGCATCAAAGGTATAACTGGTGAGAAGGAAGTTTGGTTTGCAAGGGCTTTTGCAACAGAAGGGGCGCCTGGATGGAAGTTTAGGAAAACAGCTTGTGGAAACAACCCATGTGGGATTGGATGAGGTTTTGAAAATCTCTCTCCCGGCGGAGAGGAAGGTTGCAACCACTGGGGGCAGCAGCTAGGCGTTGGGGGGGGGGGAAACAAAAGGGATCATATTGCAGGAATTCGGGTGCAGCACAATGCTGGGTCTGTATACACAAGGACAATCCCCATGGAGGAAACAAGAGGTGGAACAGAAAGCAGGAAAAGGAGTGCTGCAAAAAAAAATATATGTTTCTCTCTATCTGTCTCTCTTTCTACAGACGGGTGTAATGGGTTTGGGAAGGTATTTTCAAGGTAATGGTGGGAAGATCTCTGGGGACAGAACTCAAGTTGGGGGGGATGGGGTGTTGTTATATGGCCTTGGATTGGGAACTTTACCATGGGTGGCTGTTTTGGGAGGAGAGAGCGGGGCAATTGAGGCTAGAGGAGTGGGCCGGGTGCGCGCCAGCGCAGGCCAACCCATGGTGCAGGAAATCACACGGCGCTCCGGGCAGATACAGACAACACGGGGGGCTCTGACTAGGGCCTGGCGGAGGGCTGCGTCATGAGAAGGACAAACTGGGTGTGTGTAATGGTAGGGGGGCTTGAAGGTGGTTGCGGTATGGGAAAGGCTATAGGAGCGGGCCAACCCGTGGGGAAGGAAATCATGCGGTGTGCCAGGCGGATACAGAAAATGTGGGGGGCTCCGGATATGGGCGTGGCAGAGGGAAGCGTCATGAGAAGGAAAAACCAGGTGTGTGTAATGCTAGGCGGGCTTGAGGGTGATTGCGGTATGGGAAAGGGTTAGGGTTAGGCTAGGGTTCTGGTTTTTAGGGTTTTCTTCCTTCTTTGCTAGTCTTTTTGTTTGCGCTTGTACTTAGGTTAGGGTTTAGAGGGAGGAATTAAATACCTCACTCTCAATTCCGGGTTGTAGGGGGGGATCTTATCTTATCATATCATCAGATCTTGGGACAAGGAAAGGAAAAGGAAGGGAAGTAATTCATCATCTTATGATTGGATCTTGGGCAGAGAAAGGAAAAGAGGAAAGAGGATGGATTGATGGATGGATGGATGGATGGATGGATACAGTGAAGGATACGGAAAGGAAAGGAAATTCATCTCTTTATCTCTCTCTCTCTCTCTCTCTCTCTCTTTACTGGAGCATCCTTATCCTTACAGACACTAGGACCATTGATTCTGGAACTCAAGGATAACTAGGAGATTTCCAACCTCTTGGTTTCTACAACGTTTGTAAGGGTGTGGACTTGTGTCAAACCTGACTTTGGAAATAAAAAAACACTTTTTCTTGTAGAAGGCGCCCATGCTACTTTCAAACAATTACTTTCAGGATCTTTGGGGAACATTTTGGATGTGTGAAAAGACCTCAAAGAAGCCATTGATTTCCAAATAAAATAAGTGAATGGGTTGCTTAACAACTCTTGAATAAACTTAGGAACCATTCTTCCAAAAGATCTCTTACCTTTCCATTGAAAATTGTCAATTAAGCCAATTAAACTCATTGGGGCAAAATTTTAGAACTTAAAGCGCAACAATAATGGAAAGGTGTGCTCAAATTCATATTCCAAGACAGTTGGCTTTCCCTGTTCCCACATCTTAGCAGAAATACTAGCATTGAGAGGATCTGTTGTGCCTCAGTATGTTTTTCCTCAGTGGAGGTCAGACTATAGCCCTTCCAATCCAGTAAGTTGGATTGTTGGATTGTTGAATTGTTTGAATTGAATTTTGATGAACACCTTTGGATTGATGATTCATTTTTGATTTATGGTTCCAGAATGGATTGAATAATGAATGATGGGTTTTCTATTTGAAATTTTGATACTGATTAGGTGCTTGAATAATCTCAATTGTTTAAAAAGCTCAGTTCAATTTTTATGGGACAACTTGAAGATGTTAGAGTGCAGATTTTAAATTACATGGTCAAAGCTCAGTTCAATTTTTATGGGACAACTTGAAGAAGTTAGAGTTCAGATTTTAAATTACATGGTCAAGTATACAACCACGTTGGTCTCTTAGCATGCTGAGCCAAGCCTTGAGCCAAAGGTCTTGTACAGCCCTGGTCAACCAAAATTGAAAGAAAAATGTTGTGAAATTTCAAGATTTGAGCATGAGGATAGGGAGCTTAAGATGAGTAAACAGGTTAGAAGGGCACTAAAAAGACCAAAAATAGCAAATCTCTTATTTTGAGAAGTGTTCATTTTTATGGTTTAATGAACTCATGTGCAATGATGATTATATTACAAGTCCTTAGGCTCAGATTCTGAATTTCATAGCTCAGAGGAAGAGACTGAAATTGAATTAGCCTCCCTTCATTTGGAATCAGAATCCTCTTCTGGTGAAGAAGAAGAAGTGGAGAAGTCAACCAGAAGCTCATCCATGGTGAGAATTAATTTCATTAATTTGATTAGAATTTTGGCTAAGTAGGTTTTGACCATAAGACCAAAAGTGAAAGACCTCAATAAAATGCCTGAGAACTTACATAATTTCTTGGGTGAGGTTTGGGATCCTTTTGGAAATTAGAATTGCAGATTTAGAGTGATTGCTAAATCACTTGGGTACAATGACAATGCATGGTTTAAAGTGCAAAGTAAAAAAATGGAAAAATTTTGGAAACATAAGGCATTCTCTGCTTCAATACTTGGTGGTAGCAAAGAGGTTGAAAATATTGAAAGAACACTTGAAATTAAAGACATCAATGAAAAGGTTCCCTCTTCAACATAAATTGAAAATCTATATATGGGCCAAATAATAGCAGAAACATATGGAAGGAAAATTTTTTTCATCTCCTTGGCTTCATGTTGTACTTTTACTCCTATGAAAATGGATGTAAAAGAACCCTCAGATGCCATTTTGATTTGCTTTGTTAACAATAACCACTGGGTTCATTTATTACTTAAGGTAAATATGATTCTAATCCCCCCCATTGTATCAAAACCATATTCTTTTAATTCAAATAAAGCTCTATTTGTGTTGATCATCTCAAAGATCAACTGGATTTGTATTCTAACTTATAATAATAATATAATTATAGCATTTGGGTTTTTATTTCATCATTTGGGTTTGGTCTAACATGTACTTCTGATGCTGATCTTGTAATTCTATTAATATAAGGGGTTATCACATTTTGAACATCATTTTTTTGAGTGTTTCAAGTTAAAATAATTATTTTGAGTGTTTTGAATGAGATTATATTGGTAAGTATGTTCAACTTGTGTTGGGCTGATCCCATCATAAGGATTATTTATACTTTTCATGATGGGATCAGATTAACACAAGTTGAAGTTATTTTTTTTTTGGAATTTTAAATTTAGGGCTAGTCCAATGAAGTGTTTTCAGTTTTCTTATGATGGGATCAGCTTAGCACAAGTTTAACTTGTTTTTTTCTTTTGTAATTTTTACTTTAGGGCCAGTCCACTGAGGTGGACTTGTATCAAGTCCACCTCAATAGAATAGCCCTATTTTTTGGGGGGTTTGATTTAGTTTGGAACTAGTGCAATGAAATAAGTTCAAGTTGTGTTGGGATGATCCCATCATAAGAAGTATTTCTACTTCTTATGATGTGATCACCTTAACACAAGTTGAACTTGGTTTTTTTTTATTTTTTTAATTTAGGGCTAGTCTATTGAGGCGTTTTTATTGTATTTTATTCAAATATTATATTGATTCAGGGCTGTATTTTATGTAGATTTTTCCTTTTAATTTTTATTTACCCATTTTTATTTTTGCATTTTTAATTTTTTTTGGGTACAATTTTTTGATTTTTTAGACTTTTTAATTCTTGATTTTTATTTGGGCCATGAATGCACATTTATGGCCCACAGCCATGAACCAAGCCACACAGCTCATTTGGGGTTGTGAATGGGTTGTGCTGGTCCACAAATTTAAAAAGAAACCTTTTTCTTATTTTCTTCCATTGGATAAAGTTTTTTTTCAAATATGAGGTAAAATTTGAATTCCTTGTGAAAAAATTGATACTTATTGCATTTTTAAATACTAAATTTGATCAATTGGTGCACATACTTAGATTTTCCAAACCATTCCACTCCAAAAAGTCCCCAAAAGGGGTCTGAAGGCCTTGTATTAGCCACTCAGTTCCCCAATTAAGGTTAACAGCTCTTGGGGGTCCCAAACCATCCCCAAAAGTTATTTTTTCTAACCCTAGGCACTCCTCTAAACCTTAAAAAGGTGAGCAAAACCTTAATTGTCTATATTGATGCCTTTTCTGTATTAGCACAGATTTCTAAGGTTTGCACACCTTCCTGCAGTGGGAAAACACACCAAAAGGCATAAATTTAGCAAAAAAAATACTGGAATCATGAATTTCTTCATAAGAGACATGAATTTAGCAAAAGAATAATAAAATCATACATTTTTCCAAAAAATGTGTGGATTGAGTAATATTTTGGCATGAATTTAGCCTGGGCCAAATTATTCAATTCTTTGGACCATCAAAGTTCAGGTAGCCTCTGATATCTCTTTTTGATGCATGAAAAAAGTTTTATCCATTCATTTTTGGAAATATTCCTGGAAATGTTTGATGCAGATGGGAAAAGGGAAAGGGAAGATAATAAGTATAAACTAAAACATATAAAACACATATCCTTGAAGCTTGAGAAAGAACCTACCACTAAAATTGTGGCTTTGGAAGATCAGGAATGCATGGAAAAAGCAATAAAACAAGAGAAAAAACTTCCGAATTTCATGGGAGAAGCATTGAGGGGTAAGGACTGTCCAGAATTGAGAGCAGGTGGGTAGTATGAGCTTCAGAAATTGGATTAAATGGAATTCTTGGAACAATTGGATCCAAATATTTAGATTAAATTCCCAGTTACGCATTGGTTCTCAGGAAAAAAACTCAATGATTTGGAAACATGTGGGAAAAAAGGGTGTGCACAGAAGTTTTGATTGTATTTTACCAAGATATATGCCCCAATGTCTTGCTTGATGAAGCTAAACCTTTTACTATGTCTATGTAACAGATATCAAGCTTTCCAATGGCTTCTCTTGATTTCAGCTTGGAGTAATTTCACATCCTCATTGAAGAGAATGTGTTTTTACAGAAAAAAACAAAGCTAAAAGTGGAGCTAAAAGAGAAGGTCATAAAATTGAAGAAACAAATATATTTTAACAAGAAGTTGTCTTGGTTTTGGTGGAATTTCCTTGAATTCAAAATGGTTTTTATGTTTTTTGGAGCACATCAATTGGTGCCATCATTTTATTTCTTGGAGGGGAAAGGTTGTTTCATAATTTTTTTAATGCATTTATAGGATTGGCTTGTGATGGCTTCCTCATGTTTACTTCTGAAGAAATTCTGGATTAAGTTGATCGTTAATATTGAAATAAAGTGAGATTTTGAGTTTAAGAAAATATTTTGTATCAATTTCAAAAAAGAAATACAAATGATAATCTCTCAAAATGGACTCTCTTTGCAAAAGTCAACAGAATATAAGTGTGAATCCTTCAACAAGCAAAGTAAACTTCCAAAACTCAACCTCAAGTTAAATATCCTAGTTGATTCTGAAATTTTGAATAAATCAGAAAAATTGATATGGTTTCTCATGTATTATGGTTTGGCTGAAACCTTTCCTGGTTCTTTTTTGTGCATGTTCATCCAGGAAAAATTCAAAAAACTGGAAAGCTTAGGCGTAAAAAGAATGAACAAGGGAAAAATTGATTCCCATAATTTTGATTTGACAGGTTGCCTGTATCAGGTTTCCAATCTAGGATTTTCTCAAACAAGATAGTAAACTCTACACCTACCCTCCACATATTTTTTGGGAATTATTGTTCTCACACATCCAACCCTTTATTTCACGCACTTTGACGTTGTTGCACGGTTGCACCCCTTTGATATTTCATGCAAAAATACTTTATTTCACCCAAGTTTCAAGAATTCATTTTTTTGAGTTCTGAAGCCGCAGCCCTGGAGCAGGGTCTCTTAAACCCCTGAAAAAAATCATTGGTAATTTTAGAGGCATTAGAACCCCTTCAAAAATGAAATCAAAAAATGAAAACATTCTGTAAAAACAAATTTTTGCATGGGTTTTTGTATCCTTATTTTGGCTATTTTATTTTCATTTTTTTTTTGGTTATTTCAGCTGCCATGAGTTTTTACCAACATTAAAAGAGATTTAAAATATTTTCTTCATACTTTGTGGATGTATCCTTTCACCTTAAAAAATTCCTTCAAAAAACACAAAAAATCAAGAAAATCAAATTTCTCTTTGGATGGTTGAATCCTTTAATTTTCCTTTTTATTTCATTCTTTTGGTTGATTCAAGATATCAAAAGGTCAAACCAACATTTAAGTAGAATTCAAGCATTTCTTCCAGATTTTTTGGATGTATTATTCTACCTTAAAAAATTCCTTTGAAAAAGCAAAACATTTGAAGAATTCAATTTTCTCATTCGACTTTTGGATCCTTATATTTGCCATTTTGAAGGATTTTTTTTTGGTGTTTCAAGCTTTGAGAATTGTGAAAAACTATTAAAGAGCTTTTTAAATTTTTTTTAAGATTTTTTGGATTTCATTTTTGACTCTTAAAAATTTCATCAAAGACAAACAAATTTTAGAAATTCACTTTTCTCACTGGATTTTTGAATCCTTTTTTTTGGCCTTTATAATTTATTTTTTTGGGTGATTCAAGCTTTCAGAATTTTTAAAAAACAAATTGGTTTTATTTTTTTACTTGAATTTTGTGGAGGGAAAAAAACCTCATTAACAAGGTCAAATTCCTGTGAAAAATTGTTTTCCAAGATTTGGAATGCTTTTTCACAAAGCTTTTCCAAAGTGGATCTAACCTGGGAGCTGACCAATGATTAGACTTGAACTTGAAGGAGACTGTATGTTTGGATTTTTCTAAAATAATGAAGCAAATAGGAGAAGTTTTGGAATTTGGAGTGGGAGGGGAATTCAGAGGAAGATAAGCTCAAGGCATTAAATAAGAAAACAGAACCACTGGACACTTATATGTTTCAGCCAGAAGGAAACCATGGCATAGAAATTTCATCCACATATTTATGGGGGCTGGGCCATGAAGGTGGTTCAGTTGCATTCTTGCTTCTTGGAAATTTTCAACCCAGATATCAAGCAGTAATCTTGTGTTGTTGAATATTGGGCTTGAATAAAGCTCTTTCACCATTTCTTTCCTGACTTCAATCCAGTCTTCTGGGTTACTCCCAAAAAAAATGGCTGCTGCTCTAAAGCCACAGTTCCCATCCCCTAAGACATCTTGAACATGTGAGATACGTGGAATGGCTGTTTTTGGGGAAATAAAATCCTTGTATTGGAACTAAATCAAAAAATCAGAATTTTTTATAACAGAAAATATGGAATAAAGATAAAAATCACTTCTTCAATTGATACTTGGTCAAAGATTCCAGAAGAAGAATAAGATAATGTGCAGGAAACCTAGAGGAAAAACCCAAAAGAAATCAGACAAAGTTAAAAAATGAGGAAATACAAAATGTACCCACTTTCTGACTGATTGTTGGGGCGGATAATACCTTCCTCTCAGGAGGATGGTAAGGATTATCATCATCTTCATTGGATACCTTTAGTTTCTTTATTCTTTTCCCCACATTGTATTCAGGAGAAGCAACCCCCTTATTCACAATGGTTCTAGACCGCTGATAAAAGTTTGAATGAAAAAATTGATGAAAAATGATATCAAACAAAATAAAAAATGAATAAAAGAAAGCAAAAGCTCACCATCTTGATAACATCCAAATCTTGCAGCTCTTCATCTTCTGAATCTTCCCCTTCATCCTCTGGCACCTTTTTATCTTGTGAATTATCCTCTTCTGTCAGAAATTCACTCCATTTTAAAAAAATGACAAGGACTCATTAAAAAAACAACCCATTGCAGAAAAAATAAGTATAGTCATAAAATTAAGTATTCCTCTGATTCAACCTTCTTTTTTCTCTTCCTCTTCCCATGGATGGCCATGCACCATCTTCAAACCTGAACACATAAGAAAAAAAAAGCATTATGAAAGTTGATATATTTTTTTTCTCCAAAAAAATGCTGACTGACCTTTGGATTTTCTATGAATTTATTCTTTGGCCTTCATCTACTCTTGGGTTGTTCTAAATATTTAAAACCATATGGGTCTCTTTTGCTAGAGGAGTGAGAGGTCTTATTGAAATTATTGGCTTCTCCTTTGGTTCTTCCTCTTACTATTGATCTTTGAGTGGAATTTGGATCTTCAATAAGGGTAAGTTTATATCTGCCACTGTACAGCTTCATGCTTTTACCCAGATAATATAGATGTTATCCAGGTTGCAAATTGCTGAATTCTTCAAACAGTTTAGTGAAATATAGGTTTTAATTACTGTATTTAGTTTTAAATTGAATTTTTTCTGAATCTTCAGTTGATTCAGGGTTCACAGTAAACTGGAGGAAGGAAAATCAAAATCAATCAGGAAATCATTCATTTGAGCTGGAATCCCAAAATAAAAAAAGAAGAGAAAAACTTACTGAGATGGGAGCCTTGACATGGCATTGAGGATAAAAATCATCAAGTTGGAAGAGTTCACCCTTTCTGACGGCCAATTTGACTTTGTGAACACATGGTATATTGATGTAAGAATATTAATCACAGTTTTTGCAATTGGCGGAAGAATCCGTAACTTGAAGAAATGAATGAATGATTTTGAGCGCAAAGTGGCTGATCTTTCCAGAAATATGATCCACACTGTGAGGAAAACCAATGAGATGCTTGAAGTCTTTCTGAGAGGCTTCAATGGCTCTCTCATGGGTTTGGATGGTGATGGAACTGTAGATTTTTTCAACTACATTATAGAAAAATCCAATAGAAGAATTGACAAATCTTTTAATGTAGGAGTGAGAACTTTATATTCCTGATGTAATTGTGTTTACAAAGTGAAAGTATTTGTTTTCCAAATAGGAGAAACATTTTCTTTTTAGAGAAATCCAGTTTTCAAGAAGGTAGTCAGAAGTGGGAAGATTCCAGACCAAGGACATTTTTATGAAGTTTTCCTGATAGATTGATTCACATTTTGAATAGACCAACTGATGCCATTGTTTCCGAAATAGCTTCCATTCATCTTCAGATTGTAAGTTCTTCCTGAAATTGAGTTTGGATATTCTTGAAGATTTGCCAGACACAGAGAAGATGATGAGAGGAAGGGAAAAATGATTCAATTGAATCAAACAATTCTTTTTCATTTTCTGTCACAATCATTATTTATCCTCAAAGAGTTCCTGAATTTGAGTCAGGGCCTAATCATATTTCTGGTTTTTCTCTTGAGATAAAAAACAGAAGGCAACTGAGAAGCTTCTAGTAGAATTTTTCACCCCAAGAATGGGAAGAAGGGGCATTCCACATTTGTTGGTTTTATATGTACAGTCCATCATAATGAGAGTAGGGAAAAAGTCAAGAAGTTTCATGGAATAAGGGTGTGAAATTATTAATAATGAAGTAATTTAAGCATCAAAATTTTTAATTTTTTAGTAAAAAGAAGAATTCTGGAGCTCCAGTATGATTGCTTCCACAGGAATTTTGCAGTCAAGGGATTTTTTTTGTATTTGGGATCTTTTGTTGTTGTAAATTTTACAGAAATTTGTATGGATAGGTGATGATGAGTTTTGTATAAGAGGGTTTAGAATTTTTAAAGGGGGAACTCCAGCTTTGGATAAATTTTGAACCAAATCCTTTTGCTCCCCTTGGATTCTTCTGTGGATGGGATGAGTGGAAGGATCAATGGAATGTGAATCGTTGTTCTCTGGACATATGAAATTCACCACCCAAACACCCCATCTTTTTGGAACACTCCCTGGTAACCTAAAAGGACAATTGGTATTTCTTTATTTTTTTAATTTAGTGGTATCTTTTCTGGGTTTATATTTGCCAGATTCATCACATTGATAAGCATAGGCCAGATTCTTGCAATTTGATACTCTGGTATATATGGAATATCCATGGGAATTTGCCCATGATTGGATAGCCTCAACCAGCTCCTTCTTTTGATTATATGATATCTCAGGAGAAGGGGCCAGAGGGGTGGAATCAAGAGTTCTATTATATGAAGAAGGAGCAAGAGGAGTTGAATAAATAGTTTGATTAGATGAGATGATGGAGGATGGGCCTGGTGAAACAGTTGAAACAGTTCTGAAAAGTGGGTGGATGCTTTCTTGAGCAATGGGAAAAAGATATTTTGTTGTTTGGAATTATCTTTAGTTTTGATTTGTTTTGATGAGTGGTTGGTGCTGTGCTGTGGTGTAGTGTGGTGTGAGGAGGTTTTGTGTGGTGTGGTGAGGTGAGGTGAGGTGAGGTGAGGTGAGGTGAGGTGAGGTGAGGTGAGGTGAGGTGAGGTGAGGTGTGGTGTGGTGAGGTGTGGTGTGGTGTGGTGTGGTGTGGTGTGGTGTGGTGTGGTGTGGTGTGGTGTGGTGTGGTGTGGTGTGGTGTGGTGTGGTGTGGTGTGGTGTGGTGTGGTGTGGTGTGGTGTGGTGTGGTGTGGTGTGGTGTGGTGTGGTGTGGTGTGGTGTGGTGTGGTGTGGTGTGGTGTAGTGTGGTGTGGTGTGGTGTGGTGTGGTGTGGTGTGGTGTGGTGTGGTATGGTGTGGTGTGGTGTGGTGTGGTGTGGTGTGGTGTGGTGTGGTGTGGTGTGGTGTGGTGTGGTGTGGTGTGGTGTGGTGTGGTGTGGTGTGGTGTGGTGTGGTGTGGTGTGGTGTGGTGTGGTGTGGTGTGGTGTGGTGTGGTGTGGTGTGGTGTGGTGTGGTGTGGTGTGGTGTGGTGTGGTGTGGTGTGGTGTGGTGTGGTGTGGTGTGGTGTGGTGTGGTGTGGTGTGGTGTGGTGTGGTGTGGTGTGGTGTGGTGTGGTGTGGTGTGGTGTGGTGTGGTGTGGTGTGGTGTGGTGTGGTGTGGTGTGGTGTGGTGTGGTGTGGTGTGGTGTGGTGTGGTGTGGTGTGGTGTGGTGTGGTGTGGTGTGGTGTGGTGTGGTGTGGTGTGGTGTGGTGTGGTGTGGTGTGGTGTGGTGTGGTGTGGTGTGGTGTGATGTGGTAGTGGTGGGGGGTGATGGGAGGGTGGAACAGGTCAAGGGGGTGGTTTATAAGATAATTGGAGTGCTCCAAGATGGGTGGTGGTCCCAGGAAGAAAATGTCATTCATATTGAATATATGCATGTGAAGGGCTCAAAGAAGAGTGAATTTTTCAAATTTGTTGGTTTTTTGATGGAATGTTCTAATGTCAAAAATGACATCCAAAAATTCTGGAAAAAAATTTTAAAAGCTCTTTAATAGTTCTTTTAAAATTCTTGAAGCTTGAAACACCAAAAAAAATTAGTCAAAATGGCAAACATAAGGATTCAAAAGTCCAATGAGAAAATTGAATTTTTCAAATTTTTTGCTTTTTTAAAGTAATTTTTTAAGGTAAAATAATACATCCAAAAAATTTGAAAGAAATATTTTAATTTTTATTAAATGTTGCTTAACTTTGTGATAGATTGAATCACCCAAAATATTCAAATAAAAAGGAAAATAAAAGGATTCAAAGGTTCAAAGAGAAATTTGTTTTTTTTGATTTTTTGTGTTTTTTGGAGGAATTTTTGAAAGTGATAGGATACATCCAAAAAAAATGAAAAAAATATTTGAAAGCTCTTTGAATGTTTTCCAAAATTTATGGCAGCTGAAATAAACAAAAAAAACAATCAAAATAGCCAAAATAAGGATCCAAAACCCATGCAAAAATTTGTTTTTACAGAATTTTTTCATTTTTTGATTCCATTTTTGAAGGGGTTCTAATGCCTCCAAAATTACCAATGATTTTATTTAGGGTTTTAAGAGCCCCTGATACAGGGCTGCGCAGTCAGAATTCAATTAAGTGAATTCTTGAAACTTGCCTGAAATAAAGTAATTTTGTGTGAAATATCAAAGGGGTGCAACCGCGCAACAATGTCAAAATGCATGAAATAAAGGGTTGGATGCGTGAGAAAAGCAATGCCCTATTTTTTAATACTTTTTTTACTTTTAATAAATTAGAAAATAAAAAAAAGGGGGTGGGTATTTTGAAATCACTAAATTGCTAATGGCACACCCCTGTTTTGGTGTTTGGACCCCACATGTCACCATTCTTGGTGGGAACAGGTCCACATGCCACCACATGGTTTATGTTTTGGTGTGTGGAATTTTGCATTCCATAATTCATGGCATTTGTAGATGTACACATTAAAGATGGTGTTTTGCTCAAGAAAAAGATAATTGAAAATTCTCAGAAATTATTAAAAGTACTTAGAAGCATTTTGCATTGATAATTAAAAATTATCAAAAATACTTAGAAGAATGCTTTATTGAAAAAGATAATTGAAAGCAAAAGTATTAATGGGATCTACAACACTGTGGTGAAAGAAATATAATACAAGATAGGAATACTTTTTATGATTTTTTTCTTAACAAGTTTAAAAAAACATTTTTTTCCTTCAACAAATTCATAAAAAATATTTGAAGTAATTAGAAAAAATATAAAGAAAACTAAAAAACTCTAATATTTTGTTTTTCTTCAGGTTTTTTATTGATATTATTGCTAGAAAAATTTGAAGCTGCAATAATTTCATGAAGAAAAATTGCCAAATAAAACACCATAATATGACAGGCTTGATTGGTTTCCTTTGAATATAGTTCAAAATTTGTTCCCAAAAGGATTTAATGTCACAGGTTTTTTTCATGAAGAATCTTTTATTTTTGGCTAATTTTTAAATATTTTTATTTTTATTGTATATTGTTTTCAGCTTCTTGGGAGAAAACAAAGAATTCTAACAATGATTAATTAAAAAAACATAAAACATATTAACTAGATTTTATTAAATATCTTTTATCACATTATTGTAGATCTCATTGATATTTTCAGTTTCAATATTAATTTTCAAATATAAAATGATTCTAAGTGTTTTTTAATATTTTTTGAAAATTTTCAATTATATCTTTTTTTGAGTTACACCAATTTTAAGTGTGCAAAGTCATCAATGATGGCATGCAGAAGTCCACACACCAACTCATATTCCATGTAGTGGCCTGTGTCATACTGACACCTAAACTCAGTCTAACCCAGACTAATCTACTTACCTCAGGAACTTCAACCTCAGGGCTCTGGAGACTTTACCAGTATAACTCCTTCAACTACATATCCTCAGGATCTTCATGCCTTACATATCTACATATAGTCTAACCTCATGCATAATAAATATAGACTCCTTAGGCTTGCACATAATTAATCTCTCAGGTTCTGCATATCCTTTAACCTTCTTCACTCTTTCTATCCCATAATTCATTATGTTTTATCCTTTGGGAATCCTTATGTACATCCTCTTGCAGATTGTATCACATACTCTCTATAATTAATACATAGTGTCATAACCTCAATGCAAACTGTAAATCCTCTCACTGTAAATTCCAAACTTAGACAGCCAGACCTGTAGCCTAGCCCCAATTTAGTAAGCAGCCTAACCCCAATGTATTAGCATACCTGATCACCCCTCTCTGTTACCTTGACTGCTCCCTTTTCATCACATATGTAGCCTGAGCCCCAAGCATCTGTACCTCTGTTGTAGTCCAGCCTCCTGTATATTTAAGCAGCAATTCTCTTCCTCTTCCTGATTTTCCCCCAAGAAATAAGTTTACTACTTCTTACTAGGAATCCATCCCAGCAAGTGTCATTCAGCACCTTAACTCCAATTCAATCCTACTCTGCTCCTTGTAGCATCTTCCAGTATCCTTTCCCCCAATCCTACTGAGAGTAGAGTCCCCTCTGCACCAAGCCCTTCTTCCACTCAGCAGCCCTTGTGACATTAAACTGGTTTCTTCCCCAATAACCCCTTCTTCACCAACCACAATCCTTATCCTATTTAAGCAGCATCAAATCTTGCTATTGAGTTGTGGAAATTTTTGTTTGCTTTATTTCTTTTCCCAACCTTGAAATTGGCTATTGAGTTGTGGCCATTTCCATTGTACCCCTTACCTTGCTATCAAACCTCCATAAAGGCCCAAATTTACAATCTAAGCTTCTCTTTGACACTTTGACGCTTTGATGCTTCAATGCTTTGATGCTTTGACACTTCAACTCTTTTACACTTTGACCCTTTGACCCTTGGAAAATTTGAAGCTTTGAAGAGGTACTTCAACGGTTAATTTGAGCAATAATTGAGGTATTCAGGGTAAAACCTTTTTAACCATTTTATTCTTGTTCTAAGGTGAAGAACTATTTTTGGGTAATTATTTATCCTTAAGAACTCCCCCACAACATACCATCTTTTCTCACATCTCTAGCCCAGCTGTCACCTGTAGCTCCAGAGGGAGAGATGCCGATGAACCTACTGACCCTTCTACTCCCAGAGCTTGTTGTAGAACTTTTTCTAACCTTCAAGCGCCAGTGGCTAAAAATTCTACTCCTATGGATACTGGCTTATTGGAGCCTAAACCCCAAATTTCTCTTTATAATATTCCTTCTTCTGACAATTCTAGCCTGCACAGGTTTGTAGGTCAGTTTCCAATTCCAGGCTACCATGGCTTGGAATCCCCTGCCTACAAAGCCATCATGGTCCCAATCCCAGGAGAAGAAGATGAAATGAGGGGACCAGCGAGCAGAGTTGAGTGAGGGACAAGTCATGGGATAAAGGAGACGGCGCGAGAAATATACCTGAAATGAGGGGACCAGTGAGCAGAGTTGAGTGAGGAACAAGTCATGGGACAAAGGAGACGGCGCAAGAAATATACCTCAACAAGGTATGAGTGAAGAGAAAGGAATCAACAATGAGTGTTAATTGCAGGTGGAAGTAGAAGAAGGAAGATTGAGAGATGAGAATAGAAAGAAGACAAGGAAGCAGGAAAGCAGACCTGAAATGAGGGGACAAGCGAGCAGAGTTGAGTGAGGGACAAGTAATGGGACAAAGGAGACAGCGCAAGAAATATACCTGAACAAGGTATGAGTGAAGAGAAAGGAATCAACAATGAGTGAGAAAAGAAAAGGAGGAATGGAAATGGAACAAGTACAACATTATAAGGGACCAAGGTACAAGTTTCCTAAAACTAACTTGTGATAAACAAGGTTAGGTTTTCCTAGTTTCTAGTCATAGTTGAGTCCTGGGATGGACGTCCAGTTGGTAAAGTGTTGGGTTGAGATTTTCCAACACCCCCCCTTGCTTGCTATCCTGCAATAAGTGGGAAAATGCCAGATTCTTTCAAGAAGTGGTTGTGAAGTTGAGGGGTGAGGATTTTAGTCATCCCATCCGCAAGATTGTCGGCGGACTGAATTTAGTGCAAGGAGAAGTCATTTGCAGCAATGTGGTGCCTGATCCATTGCAGACAAACGTCAAAATGGCAAGTGCAATGTTGGTAGATCAGGTTTTCTAATAGGGCAATGGCCCCTTGATTATCACAGAACATGGAGGGTGAGGAAAACAAACAGTTAAAGGTTTTGAGAGGATGGAGAGGATTTGCGAGGCCCACAGTAAATCCTGACCCGTCTCGGAGCATGCTTGGTGTTTGGCTTTGGTCGTGGAGAGGGCAAAAACGGCCTGCTTAGAGAACCGCCAGATGACAGGGCCATTCAGGAAGATGGAGCTTTGGGTGAACGACCGCCAATAAGTACTGGAGGCGTGGTTGGCGTTGCAGTACGCTTTCAAAGAGAAAGGGGTGGTGGAGGGGCCGCCTAAGGTGATCCCGAGGCTTTTGGTTTTGTTGAGATAACAGAGTAGGTGTAAAAATTGGCGCTGATGGGTAACGGAGGGATTGCTAAGAAACTGAGAAAGGTAGCTCCACGTAAAAGCAAGGTCCAGTCTGGTGCACTGAACCAGGTAGTTTAGGAGTCCTACACCATGACAATAATTGGAAGAGAATTCAGCCTGCGTGTCTGAGATTGGGACCTTTGAAGGTTGTTGAGGGAGAGGGGTGGATGCTGGCTTGCAGTTGGTCATGCCGTATTCAGCCAACATGTTCTCGACGTATTGGTCCTGGTGTAGCTGAATGGTAAAAGCTTCACGGTTGCGGGTTACCCTCATGCCTAGTATCCATTCACATTCCCCTAAATCCTCCATCTCAAACTTGGTCTTCATTTGATGTTTGAAATCCAAGACATCTTGCTTTTGGCCCCTGATGACCAGATTGTCAACATGGACATAAACCATGCACAGTTTGGTGGGATCAGAGTGGACAAATAGACAAGGGTCAACATTGGAGGATTTGAAATCAAGAGAGCTGAAGAATGAAATTAGGGCGGAGTACCAGCACCTAGGGCTTTTCTTGAGTCCATACAACAACTTTTTGAGGCGGATACCGTGTCCAGGCGGAATGACAATTTCCAATTCTTCTGGTTTCTTAATGAAAATCTCCTCTCCTGGGACACCGTTCAGAAACGCACACTTGACGTCCATCTGGTGCAGCTCCAGGTCAAAGGAGGCAACCAAGCTGAGTAGAACGCGAAGGGAGGGCAACCTACCGGTGGGGGCAAATGTCTTGTTGTAGTCTATCCCCTCCACCTGACAGAAACCCCTGGCGCAGAGTTGTGCTTTCTTTTTGATGAAGAGACCATTGGCTTCAAATTTGGTTTTCAGAACCCAAGTGGTGTCCAGTTCCTTTATGTTGGAAGGCTTAGGGACAATTTCCCAAACTTGATGTCTGAGGCAGTTGTCCTTTTCAACATCAATGGCTACTTTCCACTCTGGCCAATCCAAAGACTTCTTTGCTTCTGAGATGGTTTTAGGATCTTTGTGAGTAAGGGGTTTGTTGGTGATGGCAAGGGCTCAGTTATGCCTTTTTGAAGTAATGATTTTTTTTTCGGATATGTCGGACCCGACTTCTTTTGGAGCAGAATCATACCAGGGAACGTAGTTGTAGTGTTTTGCAGGAGGAGAAGTTGGTGGCTGAGGAGTGTCAGGACATTCTTCAGAAGGTGATGCGATAGCTTGGGTGGAGTCACAGGGAGTGGCAACAGGAGTAGGAGGAGCAAAGGGGCAAGAGATTGATGGGTTGTCTTCAAAAGGAAAGAGGAGATAATTTGGGTTTTCAAGCTTAGTGGCACAACACCTGAGTGGGAAGACATTGCAAATGGGTTTGACATGGTGAGACCAGAGAACCTTTTTGGTGGAAGGGATCCAGAGTTTGAACAATTGTTGATGAGCGTCAAATCCAATGAGTACTCCTTCTTCACCGGATGGAGAGAACTTCGAGTCCCGCCATTTTCTTTCAGTGAACACAATAGCCTTGCACCCAAAGGGAGCCAGGTGGTCAAGTGAGGGAGGCTTGCCAGTCCATTTTTTGTAGGGATTGGAGAGACGTAGTGACAAGTGGGGAGTTCAGTTCTCAAGGAAGACATTAGTGATGACCGCATCTCCCCAGAGTTCCAAAGGGAGTCCGGAGGTGAGGAGGAGGGCTCTTGTCTTTTTGATGGTGGTGCGGTTGCCACGTTCAGAGAATGGATTATGTTGTGGCGTGTAGGGATAGGTGGTAATGTGATTGATGCCTTTTTTGTCAAACAGCAGCTTGAACTTGTGGTTGACAAATTCTCCCCCATTATCCAACACTACGGATTGGACTTTAAATCCCGTGAAGCATTCAGCTTTGTTGAGGAAGGAAACAAAACAATCATATGAGTCAGACTTACATCTTATAGGGTAGATGAAAGCATAGCGTCTTTGACCATCAATGATCTTTAAGAAGTATTGGTTTCCTCCCTTGGACATAGGGGAAATGGGACCACAGAGATCCATATGAACACACTCAAGTCGAGATGACGGGGTGGGAAAATGGCCGGCAAAGGGGGTTTTGGTCATTTTTGCGGTGAGACAGTCGGAGAAGTTGATTGGTTCAGTTGGGAGGTGAGGAAAGAGCTTCCAAAGATAGGTGTCATTGGGGTGGCCTAGTGATCAATGTAAATCTAGAAAGGTTCAAGCGGAAAGGGCTCTAGAGTGCAAAAGGTTGAGGGCAAGAACGTTGTTGGAGAAATTTCCAGACATGAGTTGCAGGCCATCCTTAGTACATTCAAACCCATTATCAATGGGATTGATGGAGTAGCTGGACTGAAGATAAGGGGCCATGGAGATCAAGGAATCGGAGAGTTTGGGAACAAGTTGGGCATGGGGAATTTCCAGTACGCCCAATTCTAGAGGTATGATGGCCATACCAAAACCTACTACCTTGAAAGGGGTACCATTGGCGGTGTAGAGAAGAGAGTTGGAGGGAGTGAAGGTGGTGAAGTATTCTTGGTGTTTGAGGTAGTGGCCGGAGGCACCACTATCAAGGATAGCCAGGTTGGGGTTGACCTTGTCAAAGCTAAGATTTGCCTTACCATGACTGGTTTTTTTTTGGATTCGGGATAGAGCAGCTTGGTGTTAAGCTATGGCTAGTTCATGGTGTAGTTGATGGCATTGTTCAGGTGAGTGGGTGGTGTTTGGATTGTGTACACCATTCTTGCAGAATTGTTGCCGTTTTTGGCCTTTGTTTTGGGAGGTATTGGAAGGAAGGGAAAAAGTTATGTTGAAGGCTGAGGCTTGAGCATTTTTGGTGGACTCAGATTGACGTTGGATCTCAAGTTTTAGATCTGAGAGAAAAGTGTCCATTGTAATTTTGGCTTTCTTACCCTTATATTGGGCAAATTGAAGTGAGCGCATAACCGCAAAGGATGGAGGTAGTCTTTTGAGAATGATGATGGCCCAAAGGGTCTCAATGGTCCTTGTATCCAGATTATCAAAGGAGACTTCAAGTAATAATTGGAAGGTTTTGCAGAACTTGTTGATTGAATCCTGGAGGTTGCCATTGGAGAAAGGAATTTCATATAGTCTATCCATCAAATTCACCACGTTTTCAAGGGACTTGGTAGCGTAGTGGTCGCTGATGGAGTCCCACAGCACTTTAGGTTTGTACTTGGTGGGGTCCTTGACAAACCGGGTGAAATTCTGCTGATCAAGGTGCAATCAAATGAAGGTGGTGGCTTGCTTCATCTTCAATTTTGTCTCAGGAGTGACTTCCTCTGGATGTTCAAGAACCAAGCCGTCAAGATCCTTGTACCCTAGGGCTGTGAGTACATTATTTTGCCAGCTGGAGAAGTTGGCTGGACCAGAGAGTTTCTTGCAAAGGAGACCCCTAGTTTCGGCAGTCTCTGTCATGGCGGTATAAAAGAATGGAGGAGGTCTGAGGCTGTTTCTAAGGAGTAGATCTTGGACAGTTTCTCCAGACAAAGAGATGGTATTGTGTGGGGAGTGATAGGCACAGTTTGAAGAACAGGATGATGGCAAGACAAGGGAGGTTGGAGATGGAAGGAATGGGGGAAAGGTAGGGTTGGCCACTGTTCAAGATATCTTAGGTGTTTGTTGTTACGCTCCTTGTCCTATTGACCACATGGCTGGTATTTTCCTGGGCTCATAACCTGGAATGAGGGGCCCAGCAAGCAGAGTTGAGTGAGGGAAAAGTCCTGGGACAAAGGAGACGGCGCAAGAAATATACCTGAAATGAGGGTACCAGCGAGCAGAGTTGAGTGAGGGACAAGTCATGGGACAAAGGAGACGGCGCAAGAAATATACCTGAACAAGGCAGGAGTGAAGAGAAAGGAATTGAAAATGAGTGCTAATTGCAGGTGCAAGTAGAAGAAGGAAGATTGAGAGATGAGAATAGAACAAAGACAAGGAAGCAGGAAAGCAGACCTGAAATGAGGGGACCAGCAAGCAGAGTTGAGTGAGGGACAAGTCATGGGACAAAGGAGACAGCGCAAGAAATATACCTGAATGAGGTATGAGTGAAGAGAAAGGAATCAAAAATGAGTGAGAAAAGAAAAGGAGGAATGGAAATGGAACAAGTACAACATTATAAGGGACCAAGGTACAAGTTTCCTAAACCTAACTGGTGATAAACAAGGTTAGGGTTTCCTAGTTTCTAGTCATAGCCGAGTCCTGGGCCGGACATCCAGTTGGTAAAGTGTTGGGTTTAGATGTTCCAACAGAAGAAGAAGATGATGAGGATGAGGACCTAGGATTTGATTCAAGAATCTTGAGTGGCTTTGATTCACCCTCCCCAGGGGGTTATCCTAGCCCAACTTCTAATCAACAGCAATCCCTTAAACTTCCCCAGCCACTAACTTTCCTTCCACCTCTCAGGGCCCTTTAACTGACCCTTCTCTGCTGGCAATTCTTCAGCAAATGACCACTGCAATGAACCATCTCTCTAGAACTACTGACCATGAACCTTTTACTAACTTTAAATCCCCATATATCAATGCTCCAGAAAAATTTGATGGGAAAAACCCAACAAAGCTCAGGCCCTTCCTCCAAGCTTGTGAACTCATCTTTGTTAATGATGAGAGGATTTTTGCTAATGACAGAAAGAAATTATTCTTTAAATTCTATTACCTTACAGGAAATTCCAGTTGATAGATCCAACCTTATCTTGCTCACATTAGTAATCATGAGCCATATTTTATATTTAACTCTTGGTTTCTATTTACTCAACATCTCCATACCCTTTTTGGGTGTTGTCTGTAAATTCAACGTGCTGGGAAGGATCTAACCCTCCTTATGATGAAAGATACTACGTATGCCACTAGCTATATCACTGAATTCAGGACACTTATGACTAAGGTCTCTGGATGGGGTGATAAATATTTTTTCTTCAATTTTAGACAGGGACTCCCAGCCAGACTACTGGATCAAATAGCTGGCTATGATGGATCTCAAGAAACCTTTCAAGAACTAATGAACATTGTCCTTAAGTATGATAACCGCTACCATGAAAGGATCTGGGAAAAGTCCTTCAGCTCCACTCAGACCTCAAGACCTGGACCCAGTTCTTCTAATCCTCAAAAATCTCAACAGCCCAGCGAACAAGGTAGGTTCAAGGGGAAAGAAAAGGCAACCGCTACCAATTCTGCTCCAACATATGTTCCTAATCACAATGTGGGTGAGGATGGAAACCTCAAGGCTAAAGAAAAGGCTAGAAGGGAAAGAGAGGTTTTTTGTAACTACTGTGGAGGTGCTCACAAGTTTAGCCTCTGCAGGAAACATCCAGACTTTAAACCTTGCAAAAAACCCACTCCTGTTAAACCCAAACAGGGAAAAGACTAGGCAATGGAAATGTGGTACTCCATGACCATCACCCCTCCAATATTCAAGTACAAACTTTGGAAGGGAAAGACTCTAACATCCCTACTGATGTTACATTTTATTTGTTTATTCAATAATCAGGCCTCCTATAGCCTAATTGTTGACTCTGGAGCAACTCAATCTGTTATTTCCAAATCTATGGTTTCAATTTTTTCTCTTTCTCCCAAACCTCTGACCACTCCCATTTTCTTATTTACCTTCAACCCTTCTGACTCAACTTCCCAGGAAATCACTCATAAGGTTTCCTTTAAACTCTCCCTACTTTCCTTTCCCAACTTAGAATGGAAATTCTTGGTTGTTGATACACCTCCAAAAGAAGATATTATCCTAGGTATTGACTTCCTCCATTTCTGGAACCCAGAGGTAAATTGGAAATTGGGATTGATCACCCCAAGGCACCAACCAACTTTCAATAATTCCCCTTCTGTTGAACTCTTTTTGGCCACTAATCACCTTCCGCCAGTGAATCTGCAGATCACTGCTCCTGCTCCCTCTTCAGAAACTATGCACTCACAACACTTTCCTTTGATTTCAAAAATCACTTTTGTGAACAGGATATTCTTTGGAAATTCTCTGAAATTCTTGGAGGATATAGAGTATGATCTATCCGTTCAAATCTTGCGTATGATTATTTCCACTTCTAACTCTTCCCAAAAGCAGACCACTTCTGAAGCTCTAGATGAAGATGAGGAAACTGATGAAATTGAAACTATGATGGAGAGAGTCCCAGAAGCTTACCATGCCTTTTTAGATGTTTTTTCCAAGGTTAAAGATGATAAACTCCCTCCTCACCATTCTTAAAATCACCATATTGAGCTGGAAGGCCCTTTTCCTCCAGTTGGGCCCATCTACTCCCTCATTCATCATGAGAAGGAGGCCCTACAAGCATATATAGCGGAAAATATAGAGAAAGGTTTCATTTGCCCCAGCAATTCAAGCACTGGAGCACCTTTACTCTTTTTGAAAAAGAAGGATGGTGGTTTGCGGTTGTGTGTTGACTATTCCAAACTTAACACTGTTACTCAAAAGAATTGGTACCCTATTCCTCCCATGACTCACTTATTAACAGTCTTTTCTGGTTCTACCGTTTTCTCAAAAATTGACCTCAGGGGTGCTCATAATTTCCTTTGAATTAAAGAAGGGGATTAACATCTTACAGCATTCAGAACTCAGTTTGGGAGTTTTGAATATTTGGTAATGCCATTTGGGATAACAAATTCTCCTGCCTCTTTCCAATGTATTTTTAATGAAATTTTTGCAGACCTTCTAACTATCTGTATGGTAGTATACCTTGATGACATCCTTATTTTTTCAAAAATTTAACAGAACATACAGCTCATGTGTGTGAAGTCTTAAGCAGACTTTGGAAAAATAACTTATATACAAAAGCTTCTAAGTGTGAATTTCATGCCTCCTCAGTGGATTACTTAGGCTATGTTATCTCCAGGGATGGTATTGAAATGGACAACTCCAAGTTCCAAAAGATCTTGGACTGGCCACCACCAACAAAAAAAAAAAGGCCTTGCAACAGTTTTTGGGTTTTTCTAATTTTTATTGCAGGTTCATCATTAACTATTCCAGAAAGGTCTATCTCCTCACTGCTCTAGCTGGTTCAGACCCCATCTTTCCTTTTCACCCAGGGGCTCTGCAGCAGTTTGAGGACCTCAAATTGGCCTTTACCAAGGCCCCTATCCTTTGAAATTTTGATCTTTCTTTAAAAACCTTTTTGGAGACCAATTCTAGTGACTATGCCCTAGGGGCTGTCCTCACCCAAGTCTCCCCTGATGGATCCAAGCACCCAATTGCTTTTGAAAGCAGAAAAATTGGTAGTGCTGAACTGAATTATGAAATCCATGATAAGGAACTCCTGGCAATTGTATGGGCCATCAAGATCTTGAGAGCTTACTTCCTCAGTCTTTCCTCTCCTTTTGAAGTTCTCACTGATCACTTGTCCCTTAAATATTTTATGAACTCTAAATTCTTGACTTGTCATCAAGCCCATTTGGCTGAATTCCTATCAGAATTTGACTTTACTATAGTCTATAGACCTGGGAAGCACTCCATATTTCCTGATGTATTGTCACTTCAAGACAACGTTTCTCCCAAAGGGGGGATGCCCTATGCAGAAAAGAATCCAGAAAATTTTGAACAACTCTTGAAGCAGACTTACTTTGAAACTTCTAGAATTTTCTTTATTTCTACAAAACAGGTTGATGCAAACTTGGACAACTGAATTCAATCCCAGAGCTCCAACAAATCAACCCAACAGATTATTCAGAAATTAAACAAGAAGGAGAAAGTAAAGAGCTACCTCATAGACCCAGATTCTGGAATCCTTATTTTCCAAAATAGAATAGAAATCCCCAAGGAGGATTACAAACTTCAACTTAAAATACTTTGACAACAACACGACTCCTGTCTCTCTGGTCACCCTGGAAAAGACAAAACAATTGATCTAGTAAAAAGAGATTTCCACTGGGAAAACATGACTTCCTTTATCAAAGATTATGTTTCTTCTTGTTACCTTTGAAGCAGAAACAAATCCAGTCACCACAAGAAGTTTGGACTCCTTCAACCCCCACCAATTCCAGATTCTCCCTGGACCTCACTCTCTATGGACTTCATCTCACAGCTGCCACTATCCAATTTATTTGACTCAATCCTTGTGGTTGTTAACATTTTTCAAAAATTTCTCTCTTTATTAAAACCAGAACTGATATATCCTCTGTGGAGTTTGCTAACCTACTAATCTCCCATGTCTTCACTAAACATGCACTCCCAACTGATATTGTCAGTTACAGAGGATCTTTATTTTTTTCTTCCTTTTGGAAAATTTTATGTGAAAAATTAAATATAAAAAGAAGTCTTTCCACAGATTATCACACTGAGACAGATGGAAAAACAGAAAGGGTAAATCAGATCCTAGAACAATTTCTTAGGATGTATGTCAGTTATCACCAAGACAACTGGGATACCTGTATCCCTTTTGCTGAATTGGCCTAAAACAATTCCACCCATACTTCCACCAAGCAATCTTCATTCTTCACCATTTACAGTAGACATCCCAGCTTTGACGGCCTCCATGTAGTAGACAACCAACCTTCCAGCCACTACATAACTCAGATTCACCAGAATCAGAAACAAATATTAGTTGAACTGGAAAAGTCAATCAAAACTTATAAGAGATATGCTGACCTAAAAAGAAGTAATTTTCCTGCCTCATTTGCTGTTGGAAACAAAGTTTGGCTCTGTTCTAAAAAAATAAAAACTAATTTTAAAACTAATAAGCTTTCAGAGCAATGGTTAAGTCCTTTTTTGATTAAAGAACAGATTGGAAAAAATTCATTCAAGCTTCAGCATCAAGCCATATCAGGACAACTCACTATCCTCCCAGCACCAAACACCAACTGAACCAGCCAAAATTGGTGGGGAAGAAGAATGGGAAGTGTCTCAGATATTGGAATCATAGCTTAAGAGGGGGAAACTATTTTACTTAGTTGAATGGAAAGGCTGCCAGAATGATGAGGAAGGCACCGCTTGGGAACCTCACTCTTATCTTACCAACTGCCCTAGTTTACTTCAGGATTTACATACAATCTATCCTTTAAAAACAAAAATATCCTCAAATTAAACAAAAGAGAATCAATTTCCTCTTTCAAAAAAATATATATAATAGTGAAATAGTAAAGCTAACAAAAAATATAAAATAAAATAAAGCAAAAAATAATAATGAAAAACTCTTTTATAAAAAGAAAAATTTTAATTTATATAATAGTTTCTCATAAAAAAATTTTAAGATAGCTTCACACAACAAATCTTCTAACTCTTTCACTCTAGACATCCATGTATTTACTAATTTCAATTTTTTAACTTTATAATAATTAGGACCTCTTATAGTAGTCCCCACTTCAAAAGTATGACCAGCCAAAGCCAAGATATCAGCTATTCTTTTCTTTATCTCTTAAATCTTTTTCTTTCTAGCCTCCAAGAATCAATACTTTTCTTCTCTTATTTCACTACCCCAACCTTTCTTCAAACCTTCCTTCAAAATTTAATTTTAATTGCTAGAATTCCTACTATAAACTTCCAAATATTGATTGACTTGATCTTCATTTAAAACTTAATCTTCTTTATATCTCCTTCCTTCCATCATCTCCAAAAATCTTTCTCCATTATCTATTTCCTCCAACCAAAATCCTGCCTCATTTCTCTTCTCAATTCCTTTCTTTCTGTTTCTTCTATCTTCTACAACCTTCATCTTCACCTCTAAGTCCTTCATCTTACTCCTCAAATCTTCCAACTCCAAAGAGTCATCTGATCTTCCCCCTTCTTCAACAATGGCTTCAATTTCTTTCTCTTTACCTATATCTCTTATTTGTTCTCTTTCATCCTCCAATTCACTCACTTCCATCTCTAAACTTCCCTTGGAATCTTCATCTTCTTCCTTGCTTTGAAACTCATCTTTGATGCTTTGAAGCAAAGGTTCAATGCTTCAACAAGTTACTTTGATGCTTTGAAAACTTGCTTCAATTCTTTGACAAACTGCCTCAACAACCTCCTTTGACGGTTTGATGCTTTGACAGCCTCCTTTGAAGGGTTCAACGGATTTGACCATGTCTCTATTTCTTAGTCTTTCTGACAGGACCTTGACCACTTCATTGTCTGAGTCTACCTGAGGTGTGCCCCATCTTATAAACGCCTCCCCTCACTCTTGCTCTTGGCGCCTTGACGTACCATCTATTGTCAAACGTCTGGTTTGATGCAAAATTTCCCTCTTCTCCTGCGCCTTCTTCAACCTTTCCTGCATCAATCAAACTATTAAAAACCATATCATCACTACAACACCTCCCACATAACAATCTGGAAACACTTACCTGAAGTTCATCAAATCTGGAAAAATAGGCCAAAGTCATGGCATCATCATCTGGAGCCTCATTTGCCTCAAAAGTTTGGCTATTCTCCAGGACCCATAAGGTTGGCCCCATGGCCTTCCTGCCTTGCTTATCCATATCACATACTTTTCCGTATTGTCTACAACTTTCAAACTTGGCAGAATTATGCTTGATACTGGTGGTACAGATTCTTCCAAGCTTGAGGCATCTGTCACAGCTTGGGTAATATTGTTGGACTGGATGGTAGTTTTTTGTCTTCTCCATTGACTAGGTTGGTGTAGGTGATCTTGTGAAAGGGGATAAGGATGGTAATGGGGTGGATGGTGGTGATGGTTGCGGTTAGGGGGAAGGAAAGCTCAAGTTAGACATGGCTGAAGGAATACCTGGATGTCCTCTTCAAAATCTCCTTTTATGGTCATCAGGAGACGCCCTCCTTTTCACCAGGGGGTACTGTCACACTGACACCTAAACTCAGTCTACCTCAGTCTAATATACTTACCTCAGGAACTTCAACCTCAGGGCCCTGGAGACTTTACCACCATATCTCCTTCAACTAAATATCCTCAGGATCTTCATGCCTTACATATCTACCTATATTCTAACCTTATGCATTATAAATATAGACTCCTTAGGCTTTCACATACTTAATCTGTCAGGTTCTACATATCCTCTAACCTTCTTCACTCTGTCTATCCCATAATTCATTATGGTTTATCCTTTGGGAATCCTTATGTACATCCTCTTGAAGATTGTATCACATACTCTCTATAATTAGTACATAGTGTCATGACTTCCATGCACACTGTACATCCTCTCACTGTAAATTCCAAACTTAGACAGCCAGACCTGTAGCCTAGCCCCAATGTAGTAAGCAGCCTAAGCCCAATGTAGTAGCACACCTGATCATCCCTCTCTGTTACCTTGACTGATCCCTTGTCATCACATATGTAGCCCAAGCCCCAAGCATCTGTACCTCTGTTGTAGTCCAGCCTCCTGTCTATTTAAGCAGCCATTCTCTTCCTCTTCCTGATTCCCCCCCAAGAAATAATTTTACTACTTCTTACTAGGAATCCATCCCAGCAAGTGTCATTCAGCACCTTAACTCCAATTCAATCCTACTCTGCTCCTTGTAGCATCTTCCAGTATCCTTTCCCCCACGCCTACTGAGAGTAGATTCCCTTCTGTGCCAAGCCCTGCTTGCATTCAGCAGCCCTTGTGACAGCCTGTGGAGGTCCACATGCAAACAATGATGGTTTGTGGGCCTGTGCAGGCCACTATGTGCCAAAAAAGGAGGTGTGTGGGGCTCACATTCCAAAACAGGGGCATGAAATTGGAAATATCAGTGGCTTCAAAATATCCAGCCCCTAAAACAATTCTGCCTAAAGATATCAAGATGTTGAAAGATAACTGGAAAAATAGGACAGAAAAAATATAAGGGAGGATAGGAATTTTTAAATTAATGGAAAAAATTTCTCAATTCTAGGACATAAAAAATTAAACTCATGAGGAATAAATTAAAATAAAATAAATAAGTCAAAAAAAATAGTACAAAAAAATTGAAAATATAGGACAAAAACTCTGAAAAAAAGGACAAATTTGATGAAAAACCAGGAAAGGTTTCTGTGAATACATGTTATCTTGATGAAGTAATGCTCTCCAATCTTTTAATCCAGTAAAATTGATTTCTAGGTAATCCAATAAACCTTTCATCATAATAGATCTTTGTTCACCCCAGTTTGTTTAGTTATAGCTGATTTCATTCAGTCATCCTTTTGCTTTTCAACACAATTCCCTTTTTGGTTTAAGTTGGCATTTTGATTATTCCCGTTATAAAAATCAAATCATTTCTTCTAATTTTTTTTTAATTTGAAATATTTCATTAATCTGCTATAAAATTTCACCTATAAAAGTTTTTAATATCATCCTTTCTTTTCAGTAGTTGAATACTCTCCACATAAAAATTATAATCAAAGATTACCTTCATTTCCTTGAAATCACAGCAATCTTTCTATTATGATTTTTCCTGCATTATTCAATCCAATGTTTTTTATTTTCATGTATCATGTATAAAATTAGTTGTTTTCAGTTTTCCTGTCATATGAAACAATTAGTTCAGCCTTTTGATTTTTTTTAAACATTGATGCATTTGAACCTTTAAAAATCCAAGGTTTTATTTTGAGTTTAATTCAATATTGTCCCCTACTTTGATTGTTGAGGAATCCTCCAATTTAGATGGAATCCATCAGTTTCTTTTGAAGCATTTTGGGTGGCTTAAATTGTATTTTTTTATTTGATGTAAAAAATGAAGAGTAAAAAGTTAAGATGAGGAAATCCACCCCACATCAAACTGTTAATGCTTTGTTACAACTTCTTATTTCACACTATTTTCACACTCTCTGTTCCTAGACTATTCTGTCTCCTGTCACACTTGTTTTATTTCCTTTACCTTTATTGATCTCTTCCTGAACCTTGTCTCCTGTCAAGCCACCCAGAAAAGTTTTCACTTGGATGTCACGCATCTCATACTTGAGTGCCTCCATCTCAAGCCCAGAAAACACCAGCTAGTCTTCTTATCCTGTCAACAACCAACTCATTGACTCATCTCTCCTTCAATGCACCTCTGGCTGGAATCCCTTCCTCAAAACCTCATAACCTTGGCTTTGCTACTTTGACTTAGATCACCAAAGCAACTGACACTTCAGGTCCAATATTTCTATCCAACTCAACATCAGACTCACATTGACTTCTCATCAAACTTCAGCAAGACCATTGTTCATTGGATGGATAAGTCCCAAGTTTTCTCTTCAGCTCACTAGTTCTTCTTAATCTCTCTATAGGTTATAAAATGGCCTGAAGAACTATTTGCTACTGTTTTTTTCCATTCCCTCATTTTCTTTCACCTCACTCAATGACTTACTCATCTTCTTTTACTTGGAATGAAATATCATGTTCTGGGTTTCCTGTTTCTTGAAAAATTTCACACGCCCAATTGGAGACAAAAGGAAGACCAAAAAACAAACCTAACTTTTTCACCAAAATTTGTGCATCTGCAGAGATTAATTGTAGGAAATAATTTTAACTGCTTTCCCATATATTCCAAAAACTTCCTTTCAATTACTTCCTTTGTCTGTTTTTCTTTTTAATTAATAACTGCTCATCAGGCATTTAGTTTATCCATCATTTGTAACTTCTATCTATTGCTAAGATATTTCTTCTCATTGATCTCACTCTTGCTTTTATAACTCAATAGTTTATTAAACCAGATTCAATTTATAAGATGTGGAGAACATAGGATAGGGGGTCTGAATCAAGTTTAAGGAAGATAAAATGACTAAATTTTGCAAGAAATCTTGGATTTGGAATATGGTTTTCAAACACCCTCTCTGACCTCTCCACTTTTCAAAGCCATAAAACACATTACCAAGCGTAACTCCTCTTATTTTCATTTTAATGAACCACCATTCAGAAAAAACTCACTCACAAATCTTATACTCCCACATTATTACCTCCTGCAACGTGAGAGAATCATTATTTAAGGAGCATTCATGGGGAAAAAAATTACCAGAGCCAAGAGAATTTCCAGTGGGAAATACCCTTCAATTATGGATTAAGATACAAGGGTCTAGAAATATTATTTCTTGAAAAAGTGGAATAGGAAATTTGTAAAATTAGATTCAAAAAGAAAAACTCAACAAACTTTATCCAACTGAAACCCAATCAGAAAAACTTCAAAATATTTTACAATAATCCCACCTCATACCATCAGTTGCCAGGAAACTGTCCACATCTTTTGGTGCGCATGTCTGGCTGGACAAATGGCTGAGAAATGCAGACAGCCCTGGGAAAAAAACAGGCTCATGTGGTTAGAATCTGTTTCACAAGATTTCCTGTGACAGGTTCCCTTTATCAGGCATCCTTTCTGGTTTCTTATAAAACCGGTCAGGAGGCCTGGCTACTTCTTTGACTCCATTGAACAACCCCCAAAGATCATGACAACTTGACCCAACTCCAGATGCAGTAAAAATACTGGGGTATTATTTTTTTCATATCAAGGTTTTGTTTACACCAGTCAGCCATAAATCTCAGGGGGGGAAATAAAATGAGACACACAGACTTTAGGAGTAAAACATAAAAGTTTTGTTGAGATTTATTTATTCTATGAACCTTGTTGAAAACAACAATGGGAATTGGTGAAGCTGATGGTCTAGAAAATTGATCTTTCTTTCTACATCAGGTACTCACAGGGCAGCCTGCTCATTCTGCTTCTTTTACTCAAATATCACTTCACTGTCACTGCTCAACCACCTGCAAACTAATCTCCAGCACTTCTGGTCTGTACTGGGAGAGGGAGAAGATGCGGACAACCATCTATTTTCACTGGATATTGACTTCAACTCAACTTCAACTCTATTTAAGTTTTTGCCTCAAAATCACCAAATATTTCTAGCCTTCTTTCTCTTTTTCTTTTGTTTCTATTTTTCTTTCTTTTTATTCATCTTCTTACTTTTTCTTTTTCTACTCCTTATTTTTGATCTCATCTCTTATTCTACTTGTGCTATCCAAAACGCTCCCAATCATCAACTCCTCAATCAACTCTTCTATGTCTGGTAAGAAAGTCACTACGTCTCTTCTTCAAAGGTCTTGAAATCTGATTCTCTTCTCTTCAGCCTGCCTCAACTTTCTTCCATGTTATGTCTTCTAGTCTCTCAGCCGTCCTCATTTTCTAAGTCCTAAAATACTCTATGGTAAAAGCTTGTGCTTGATTTTTGTCTCTTTTATTCTTTTCTTGCTCTTTCTTTCTGTTTCCTTTTGTTCATTGATCATTTCTTTTGTTTCAGCCCTCTTTAAATTCATCAATTAAATTCAATTCAACCAAAACTGTTAAAAGCCAAACTCTCAACAGCTAACCGCAATGGAGGGATCAAGCTCAACTTTGTTCAATGGATTCACTCCAATTATGCTAAAGGCCGCTCTTGAAGCAATTCTGATTCTCAACAAAGAAAATTACTCAATCTGGAAGGAAATATTATCAATTATATTTGAGCTAAAGAATTTTAAAGTCGCGCTGGAAGACAAATCAAAAGAACTAAGAAAGACAGAGGACATGGAAGTAAGGGTCATTATACTATCAAAAACCAATTTGGTGACGCACACAAACATGGTAAACGCTCTCAACATAAACTTGGAAAAATTACTATGGAAGAGCATCAAGGAACATTTTGCCTCCTTGCAAACATAAAATTGGGCAATAATCTTCAAAAAATTCCTGTACCAAGAATTCAGAGCTGAAAACATAGCGTCTTTCATAACTCAATCAAAATGTTTCATCAAGAAAATGGTAGATGTAGGAATCAACTTACCAGATGATATCATGGCTTAATTAATCTTATTCGAATTTCCTTCCCAACTAAATCCTCTTTGACAACAAATCATGCATTCCAACAGAGACATATCTGTAGAATTGGTTTTCAATCACCTAACCCAACTAATCAACAAAACCAAAGCAAAACAAAGTGACTCCAAACCTCTCAAGACTGCTCTAATTGTGTCGGATTGACAAAAGCAAATTGTTCCAAAAGATCAAAGATGCAAAAGAGGATTTCATAATCCTAAATCACAAGAGCATCCGCAAGATAGATGATGGCATAAACATGAGCATCTAGCTCCTGAGTGGTGGAAGGAAGCCCAAGCAAAATGAAGAGCTCAATTCAAATCTAAAAACAAGGAAGTGGCACATTATCATGCACTGATCACTACGTGGATTGAAGATATTAGCGCCAAACATCAAATCATTCTTGACTCTGGAGCTTTGTGTCATATGTTCAATTCCAAAGAATACTTCATTGAGTCCTCCAACCTCAAAGGCAAATCTATAAGTATTGGGAAAGAAGGAGCAAACCTACCTATTCTAGGGAAAGGAGCTTTCAAACTGAATTGGAAGTTGTCTGAAGTAACGCTTACAAACTGCTTCTTTGTCCCTAATCTGGTAGTCAATTTAATCAGTCCCGGCAAATTAATAACTAACAAAAACTCTTTTCTACAGTCTAGAGGGCAATCCTTTCAACTCCTCAATGGTAGCAAAGTGGCTTTCTCTGGATTTATCAAAAATAATCTTTTTGTCTTCAACCTTCCTAAATCAATTGGTTGCGGATCAAAAATGTCTTACCTTACCAGAAATGTTTTCTCTAACGAAAAACTCAAACATCTCCATCTATTGCTCTGCCATGCCAATCCTCGTTGACTCAAGTTATTATTTACTGAAATTCCCAAAGAAGAAATCAACTTGTTTGTCTGCAAAGATTGCGCCTTTGCAAAAGTCACTAAATCACCTTTCAAAAATACAGCATCAATTTCATCCAAACCTATGGAAAAGACACACATTGACTTGATGGGTCCAATAAACCCTAATTCTTGCAACAATATGAAATAGATCCTAACTATAATCAACAACTTCTTGGTTTACTTTTCAGAAATTCCTTTGAAAAACAAATCAGATGCTTGCCATCAACTCATTTCTATTCTGAATTTTGAAAATAAATCTAGAGGCTACTTTCCATCTACTGTTTGTTCAGATGGCGGAGGAGAATTTTGTTCAAATCTGTTTTCCGACTTCGTACATGGAAATTCAATTCAACATCTTATCATGCAGCCTTATCATCACAAACATAATCAAAGGGTAGAACGAGCAAATAGAACTATTGCTGGAGCAATCTGAACCACCCTCAGATCTTCCAAGCTGCCTCTCCAACTGTGGGCAGAGATTTCAAAATTGGTCTGTCTAACCATTAATCAAATGAAGAGCTGAATAATTAAAATTCCCTGAACCAACGGACTGAAAGAACAGAGGTCAACCAGAGTTAAGAAGGCAAGGGAAGAAACAAATGACAATAGTGAAGGATTCTCACTCTGTGCTGATTGGAAGGAGTGAGAGACGCTCAAGGGTAAAAGAGAATGTAACAAATGATGAAGGATAAGAGGGAAGCGGGAGAAACTAGACAGAAGTCTGAACACATGGCAATGAGGAGATTAACACGGGATAAGTCATTGGTTGGTTGAAGCATCAGATTGGAGGCAACCTCACATATGAACAAATAAGAAAGGAAATCGGCTTTGACGTCCAAGAGGTGAGGGTCAGAAGATTGAGCAGTTCGACGTCGTTAGAGCAATATGTTTGAAGATAGGAAGTCGACGTCGTTAGAGCTATATGTTTGAAGATAGGAAGTTTGGTTTTTAAGGTGATGAAAGAGGAAGGGTAGATAGCGTTTTAGGAGGATCTGAGGCCGGGAAGATGGTGTTGATGGTTTGATGGGAGGATCTGTGGAGAAGAAGGTTGAGGTGCGGTGAAAGAATGAGAAGAGGATGGTTGGAGGAGCAATGAATAGGAGCGGGAAAGAGTGGAAGAAAGAATTTGGAGAGAGTGAGGGGGGGTGAAGAAATTGGGAGATGCGGATGATGATCAAGAGCGGGAGTTGGATGAAAGGAAATGTTGTCAAGAGTGTAAGTTGGCGCGCGCTGAGAGATGAATCAGTGAAAGGTGAGTGACACAAGAGGTAGTTGGAGATTTCCTTTCAACAAACCGCCATGTTCAAATGAGAGGTTGCAGGATGGCAGTTGTGAGGTTTTTGATGGAGGGCTTAATGGCTGATTTAGTCAACGGGTTGGCCAACATCGATTCGGAAGAGACAAGATTGGTGATGAGTAAGTTATTGTCTTTTTGCTCTCTGAGCCATTTGATCTGAGTTTCCATGTGCTTGAGGGCGCTGGGATGGGATTTGGAATTGATAAGGTCGTTTAGGGCCTTATTGTCGATGTGCAAGGTGTGAGTGAGTGAGATTGTAGGGTTTAAGTCTTTTAGTAGATTCAGGATCCAAATTTTCTCTTGAATTGCCAGGACAAGCGACTTGAGTTCTCCTTCCGTCAAGGACAGTGAGACAGTAGGTTGAAGCTTGCTGTGCCATGAAACGGCGCAGCCATAGAGTAGCACCAAGTAGCCAGTGTGGCTTCTCCGTGAGGAGGGCTCATTGCCTCCGTCTGAGTCGCTCCACGTTTTGAGATCAAACTCAAAGGAGTCCTTCTTCAGGCGGAGAGCTAGGTTGCTCGTGGTTTTGATGTATCTCCAGGCATGCTTTGCTTTGATCCAGTGAGGGATTCCAGTTTTTGCGTTGAAACGTGACAAGTATGATACGGCGTAAGCAAGATTGGGCCGGGTTTGGTTTGCGATGAAGTTAAGGAAGCCGGTTGATGAACGATAATTGATGTTCAGGTCTGAGAATGCGGAGGCTTCGAGGTCGGTAGCAGGTTTCAGAATAGCTCCAGGGGTCAAAGGTGTGTTAATAGGCTTGGATTCTGATAATCCAAGTTCAATCAGGGCAGTGTTGATGTGATTGGGCTGATGAAGACACGGTCCTTGTGATGACTCAGAGACATAATTTCCGAGGATTTTGGTGAGCGGGCCTTCATGTGAGATCAAGAACTTCCTTTTCAGTTGCATCCGGAGTTCTTGTGAATCACCTATGATGACCAAGTCATCTACATAGCAAAAGATGAAGATTTGAGAGGATTGGTTGATGAATAAGCAGGGGTCGGATGAGGAAATGATGAAGCCTTGATCAAGGATCCACCGTTTCAGTGTGTTGAACCAACTTTTTGGCGCCTGTTTTAAGCCATACAGTGCCTTGTTTAGTTTGAGATAGGGAAATGGAGAGTCATAGCTGGGAGGTGTTTTGATGAAGATGTATTCGTCCAGTGGGGCATGTAAGAAGGCAGATTTGATGTCCATTTGCACGATTGGAAGATTGTGATGGAACACATAGACTAGCAGTATTCAAAGAGTGGTGATTTGTCCGGTGGGTGCATATGTTTCACCATAATCGATGAATTCTACCTGCCAAAATCCTTGAACGCACAAACGTGCCTTAAAAATGACGCCGTCATTCTTGGGATTGGATTTGAGTCGGTAAACCCACACGGTTGACAGAGCTTTCTTGCCCTCAGGAATTGAATGGCAGCCGGTCCAGACTCCCAAGGTTTCTATCCCGTCAAGCTCAGTTTTCATACCCTTGAACCAATTCATGTGATCAGGTGAGCGTTTTGCTTCATCATAGTTTAGGGGAACTGCCCTGGAAAGAAAGCCGCAGCGTTGAGGTCGTTGGATGTTTGAGCGGTCTCTCAGGGTCATGGATGGAGTAGTAAGCTGATTGATGACATTTTTGTCGTCGGAGGATTCAGTGGAAAGTTGATCGGAGTGAAGTGATTCATTCAATGGGAGGGATTCATGCAAAGTATCTGCTGGCTGAGATGGCTCAGAAGTTGTTGAATCAATGGGAGCAATAGAGGAAGGAGTGGGGACATTGTGGTTTAGGGAGGAAAGAGAATCAAGGAGATCAAGATTGGATTGAAGGAGAGGTTCAAATGGGTTTTCAGATAAGGGGAGAGAATCAGTTAGTTTGACGTTTTTGAGAATTTTAACATGCTTTGAACGGATTGTTTTGCCAAGTTCTGGGATATAGATGAGGTAGGAATTGAATTGCAGGTCATGACCTACAAGAATTCCTTCCCAACCTTTCTTTTCAAATTTTCCAAGATGGTGACAAAGGTTGAGAACAATGGCCTTTGATCCTAGGGTTCTAATTAGGCTGAGTTTTGGTTTGACACCGTACCATAATTCAGAGGGACTGTATTTAGAGTGTTTGGAGGGAAGAAGATTGAGAGTTTTGCAACATCCGACCAGAATTTGGTCCCACAGTTCTATTGGAACGGACATGTCAATGATGGTGGTTCTAGTGGATTCAACAATCGTACGATTTCCACGTTCAGCAATGGGATTGTGTTGTGGGGTGTAGGGTTCAGAGGTGGTATGCACAATGCCGGAGTCTGATAGAAAGCAGGAAAGTTTTGAATTCACAAATTCCCCACCGTTGTCTGAGTGGAGAGATTTGAGTTGATACCCGAACTTATTTGAGTGGAGTTTGATGAATTTAATGATTTTGTCCGTGACTTCTGATTTCAACTTAATGGGGATGCAGGTTTTAAAGTGGGAAAATTCTTCGGTGAGTAGCAGGAAGTATCAATTGCCCAATTTTGACACAGGATTTATAGGACCACATACGTCGGCGTGGAGGCAAGTAAAAGGCTTAGAGCAGGTGGGAATGTGATTTTTAAAAGATGACCAATGAATTTTTCCCAGGAAACAGGATTCAAAAGAGAGTTCTTTCCATTGTATTTTGGGAAAGTCTTTAGAGAGCAGTTTAGTTTGATCAAGATGAGGGTGACCAAACGGTTTGTGAAGAGTAGTGAGGGTGACAAAATCATGAGAAGACTTGGATTGAGGGAGAGCAAAGTCCTTGATTATCAGGAGGTTGTCCTCGATCAAGCCGGTGAGTATGGTCTTGTTTTGAAAGTTAACGGCAAATTTTCCGTGACCGGAGAGATGGAGGGAGCAACCTTGATTCAGCAGTTTTCCCAAAGATACGAGGTTAACCGCTATTTGAGGTACGTATAGCGAATTAATGAGATTGATGTTGCAGTGTTCCAGAAGGATTTTTGCGACACCAACTCCTTTGGCGCTGAGAGAAGTATTTTCTTTTCCGGTCTGAATTTTGGTATGATCTTCCGAAAGACTTTCAAAGAAGTCGAGCGAGTTGAACATTGATTGAGACGCACCGGAGTCCAACATGATGGAGTGTTTGGTGAGAAGTCAAGAGTTTGTCATGGCAAAGTTGTAAGATGTGCAGGTGAAGTTAGAAGAAGCTGTTTTGTTATTGTTGGGTTTTGGGTTATTATTGCTGTAGTTGCGATTTGGTTGAAGATGAGGGTAAAGCCACCAGCAGGAGTTTTTGGGGTGTGATGATTGAGGGTTGTGCCAGGTGGGTTTGCACTTAATGACTTCTTGATTGACGCTCTTATTCAACATAGCCAAAGCATAAGTTCCTCCTGCTATCTTGTTCTTGATTTGATTCAAGTGTCAAAGGACAAGATTGCCATCAATTTTGGATTCGCCTAGCGAGTGATTAATGGTCGTCTTCAGATGTTCCAGTTGTGGCGGGAATTTATGGAGTATTAGGTAGGCCACTATATCATTGTCCATTTGAATGCCAATTTCAGAGATTTGAAGGAGACAGGATTTTACTTCGGTTATGAATTTATCCATGTGCTTAGTGTCAAATTGAAGATTCAGAAAGTTAAAGAAGACCCAAGAGCAATTCGCTGTTTGAGAGGAAGCGTAAAATTTGTTGATGGATTTCCAAAGTTTGATCCCGTTAGTGAGAAGATGATCTTTGACACAGTTAATATACGTTCTGTTGTCAAGCTTGGCAAGAATATATCCTACTAATTTGAGATGAACTTTGGGAGGGCATTTTTTGGGTTCGGAAGACAGGAGCCATTGACCTATGCCTTTTAGAGCGAATATGGTGGTTAACTTTGAGCACCACAGCGAGAAATTGGATTCAGTCAGCGTAGGAATTGATTCCGTAAGGGTCTTGAGGAGGGATCCGTTCAGATCTGTTGGTCCAGGAGAGAGGGACATGATTTGGCTTCAGTGGTGAATAGGTTGCAATTCGGCTTTTAACTGTGAAGAGCTGAATAATTAAAATTCCCTGAACAAACGGACTGAAAGAACAGAGGTCAACCAGAGTTAAGAAGGCAAGGGAAGAAACAAATGACAATAGTGAAGGATTCTCACTCTGTGCTGACTGGAAGGAGTGAGAGACGCTCAAGGGTAAAAGAGAATGTAACAAATGATAAAGGATAAGAGGGAAGCGGGAGAAACTAGACAGAAGTCTGAAAACATGGCAATGAGGAGATTAACACGGGATAATTCATTGGTTGGTTGAAGCATCAGATTGGAGGCAACCTCACATATGAACAAATAAGAAAGGAAATTGGCTTTGACGTCCAAGAGGTGAGGGTCAGAAGATTGAGCAGTTTGACGTTGTTAGAGCAATATGTTTGAAGATAGGAAGTTGACGTGGTTAGAGCAATATGTTTGAAGATAGGAAGTTTGGTTTTTGAGGTGATGAAAGAGGAAGGGTAGATAGCGTTTTAGGAGGATCTGAGGCCGGGAAGATGGTGTTGATGGTTTGATGGGAGGATCTGTGGAGAAGAAGGTTGAGGTGCGGTGGAAGAATGAGAAGAGGATGGTTGGAGGAGCAATGACTAGGAGCGGGAAAGAGTGGAAGAAAGAATTTGGAGAGAGTGAAGAGGGGTGAAGGAATTGGGAGATGCGGATGATGATCAAGAGCGGGAGTCGGATTAAAGGAAATGTTGTCAAGAGTGTAAGGTGGCGCGCGCTGAGAGATGAATCAGTGAAAGGTGAGTGACACAAGAGGTAGTCGGAGATTTCCTTTCAACATCAAATTCCCAAGGCAAAGAATGCGAAATCTCCATACAAGCTCTTTACTGGGAATAATCTCCCAATTTAATTCTTTCAACCTATAGGATCAAATGTAGTCTATCTAGATATGAATATTCCTTGAGGTGAAAAATTCATAGATAGGGGAAAGACAGGAGCCCTTGTAGGTTACAATCCTTTCATTTTTTTGTACAGAATACTCACCCCAAATAATTTAATTGTTTTTTCAAAGCATTTCAAGATCTTATCCTCTCCAAATCACTCTTCTTCATCAACCAAAAAACTCAAAATAGAAAAAGAGATTACTCCGGTTTCCAATCTGGATGACGTTCCAATAATTCAAATTCCCAATTTAGAGACACTTGTAAGCTCTCAACCCCAATCAACTCCAGAAAGCAATACCAAAATCTCTTCTTCTAGCAAGTCGGAGGTAGAAGAGAAAATTCATGAAGAGCTAGTTACTCAATTACCTAATGAGTCGGTCCAAATTCTTAGGGATTGTTCCAAATTAAATAAAGCTTAATGGTATGGCTTTCATCACTACTTTGTTCCCAAATCCTTCAAACAAGCCAAGAAATGCTCCAATTCCTCATTTTGGGAATCATCTATGGATGTTGAGATTGACAGAATCAAATCCATGAACGTGTGGGAAAACTATCATTGTCCAGAGCCTATGAACCCCCTAAACACTAAGTGGGTATACCGTCTTAAGGATAATTGCCACGGTGACCCTCTAATATACAAAAGTTGTCTTTGCGTTCAAGGATTCAATCAAATTTAGGGCTCAGATTATCAAGACACATTCTCACCTATGGGAAAGGCTGCCTCTCTGCAAATAGGCATTATCTTTGGTCTTTCATTTTCTCTTCCAATAAATCAATTTGACGTTAAATCTGCTTTCCTCCATGCCAATCTTCAAGAAACCGTTATCATAAAAACTCCCAAGGGTTCCAAAAGAACCTCCAAATACTTATTGCTCAAGAAATCTCTTTATGGTTTGAAACAATCTCCAGCAAACTGGTTCAATACATTAACTTGTTGGGTTTGTAGCCAAGGATTCAAAGAATCCACTGCTGATCCATGTCTCTATTTACACTCTGAGTCTAACTCTGTTTTATTCTTCCACGTGGACGACTTAATTTTATTTGGTGACAGAAACAACTTTAAAGAAGAATTTTTGAAACTTTTTCCCAAATCTTCCCATCACAATCCAAACACAATACTTGGAATGAAATATGTCAAAGAAGGCAACAATATTCTTCTCTCTCAACCCAAACACATAGATCATGGTCTCGAAGAATTAAAGCTCTTGGACTGCAAAAATTCTTCCATTCCTCTAACTCCTAATGCCAATTTGAAACCTGCATCCAACAAAGAGCATGAAGAATTCAAAACCCTTAACATCAACTACAGATCCGCAGTTTTCCTTATGAACTATATAGCGAGCCTCACTAGACCTGATCTATGCTTTGCAGTCTCCAATTTAGCTTGTTTTTGCAAAAAACCTGGGATCCACCATTGGAGAGAAGTTAAAAAATGTTGGAAATATCTCAAACATACAAGAAACCTTTCTCTTACACTCAAGGCTCAAAATGACTCAACTCAACTAATCTGCTATAGTGATGCTACTAGGAGCAATGACCTTAAAACTCAACACTCACAATCCAGTCATCTCACTCTTCCTTGCGGTTTGATTATTGCTTGGAGAAGCTATCAACAAAGAAACGTTACTCATTTGACCACTGAAGCCAAACTGAATCCTTTAGTGGACTCTTTCTTAGAAGCAATCTGGATTAAAACTCTTGTTGTGGAAATGTGGGCCAAAGAAGAAGAACCCAGTTTGCATCTCATAGATAATAAAGGCCTGGACGACAAACTTGAAAAATTTGGTTGCAACTCTAAAACTCAACATGTTGATATAAAAACAAAGGCCCTTTGGGAAGAACTCAAGGCTAATAAATTAGTTGTCAAATTAATTCCTAGATCATCAATTCTTGCTGATGGATTAACCAAAGCTCTTCCCAAAAATTCCCTGTCATCTCTAATCAATCTTATCAATCACACCGGTTCAGTCTTACCAGACACAAGGGGTGTAGAAAATTGATCTTTCTTTCTATTTCAGGTACTCACTGGGCAGCCCACTTTTTCTCCTTCTTTTACTCAAATATCACTTCACTGTCACTGCTTGACCACCCGCAAACTAATCTCCAGCACTTCCGGTCTGTACTGGGAGAGGGAGAAGATGCAGAGGACCATCTATTTTCACTGGATATTGACTTCAACTCAACTTCAACTCTCTTTAAGTTTTTGCCTCAAAATCACCAAATATTTCTAGTCTTCTTTCTCTTTTTCTTTTTTTTCTATTTGTCTTTCTTATTATTCATCTTCTTACTTTTTCTTTTTCTACTCCTTATTTTTGATCTCATCTCTTATTCTACTTGTGCTATCCAAAACGCTCCCAATCATCAACTTCTCAATTGACTCTTCTATGTCTGGTAAGAAAGTCACTATGTCTCTTCTTCAAATGTCTTGAAGTCTGATTCTCTTCTCTTCAGCCTGCCTTGACTTTCTTCCATGTCATGTCTTCTAGTCTCTCAGCCATCCTCATTTTCTAAGTCCTAAAATACTCTACATTAAAAGCTCATGCTTGATGTTTGTCTCTTTTATTCTTTTCTTGATCTTTCTTTCTGTTTCCTTTTGTTCATTGATCATTTCTTTTGTTTCAGCCCTCTTTAAATTCATCAATTAAATTGAATTCAACCAAAAGATGGTGATGATAGATGGGCAGGCTTTAAATTCAAATCTTTATTGCTGCTTGCATGGCCCAATGCACCATAATTCTTGTTACTTTAGTTGAAAATCTTCTTTGAGTCTGAAATCAATAATTCAGTGCCCAAAAATTCAAATTACTCATACTTGAGATGATGGAGGGGATGATGATGATGGAACCCCAATAATAAGTTTTTCAGAAATCTTGCTAGGGTGGTTTTACCTGAGCCTGACAGACCCCATAAAATTAAGGAATGGCCATTGCTGATAAATGTTTTCTGAGTCAATTTGAGATGTGGGGTTCCTTTGAACAATAATGCATGTAATAGAATAAAGATCAACAGAGAAAAGAATCAAATTGAGTCAGCAGCATGTAATTTTTATGCCTGATGTTTATTTGGCCAGGATCATTGGGAGAAAGGGATTATTGAACTTGAAAGTCTTTGCTTGATTGCAGTCTTACCCTTTGGGCTAGGGGTTGTCTTAAGGTTGAGGTTGATGGTGATGGTGATGGAAGGGAAGAGGTTGGGTTTTCATGCCAAGGCTTTTTCCTTGAAATGAGGCTGGAGAGTGATGATGGATTAGGGAGTATCAAAGTTAAGCAAACCCGCCATTAAAAAATGGTGGGTTTCAACCCAAATCCGCCATTTCAAACCTGCCATTAAAAATCAAAAAACCCACTCATTTCACATCAGATGTGTCAAAGTTACCTGAAAATAAACTAGTTTTTTCAAATAAAGTATATAAAGGCCTTCAACATCTCAACAACGCATCATTCCACATAATCACACCTAGTTTCATCCTCCAACCTTATTGGAATACTTCATCACTCTCATTGCTTCATTGCTATCCTCATCACTTCATCACTCTTATTGCTTCATTTCTATCCTCATCACTTCATCACTCTCATTTCTTCATTGCTATCCTCATCACTTCATCACTCTCATTTTTTCATTGTTATCCTCATCACTTCATCACTCTCATTGCTTCATTGTGCTTCATCACTTCATCACTCTCACTTTGCTTTATCACTGTCATCACTTTATTGCTTTCATAACATCCATCCTATAATTGCTTCATTGCTTCATCACTTCATCCCACCTTTCATCAAATCCTAACTCTCATTGCTTTATTGCTTCATCACTTCATCCCACTTATTTTAAATGGCTCCTCAGTAACACTCCCCCCGCAAGTTGACTCAACCAAAGCAAGTATCCCCCAGGAACTCAACATCCAAAAATCCTCCCCCATCAGCTTCCAAAGGCTCAAGTCAGCTCAAGAGAGTTTATGACATCATCCTGTTAAACTGGCTTAAAATTCCATCCAACTACAATGCTTTCTTTGGATCCAACAATGAAGGAAAATTTGGCCAACCTCCATCCTCTAGGGTTAATGGTTATTGATCCAGCAATTAATTTCCAATAAATTTCTCAATTGATTCATGATTTATTGAGAGATCAATTGGCAATGGATTGGCAATTCAAAGTCTCTATATTTTTTTCAAATCATCTCCTTCCATCTTGTTCCCTCCCAACCATTTACTTTGAGTGGGGTGAGGATTCACAAGGAATTCAATTTTTTGTATAAAATTTTGAGATTTTTTGATTGATTGGAAATCAATCCAGCAATCAATTGCCAATTGATTGCTCAATTGATTCATTATCAAGAGATTGATTGGAGATCAATTGGAAGTTCCACATCTCTATATGTTTTTCAAATCATCTCCTCCCATTTTGTTCCCTCCCAACTGTATACTTTGATTGGGGTGAGGATCAACAAGGAATTCAATTTTTTGTATAAAATTTTGAGGGTAGTGGCAGATCTTCAATCCAAACTTTTGCACACTATGGGATTTGAACCCATGAACTCAACATCAATGAGTGATGCTTTAACCACTAAGCTAAGGGTTCCATTTCCAGATGGGCCAATGTACCTGTCCCAACAAGTTTAACTTGGATGGTCATATCACCCATGGGCACTCATCCCCAGGAAATCAAATGTGTCCATCAAAGGTCACCACCCGCAATCAATCCATCAATTTCTGGAGGCAGCAGAGGAGGAGGAGGTGGTGGTCAAGGCTGCCGCCCACAATCAACCGCCGGCAGAGGCAGAGGAGGAGGCCACCTGCAATTGATTTCCAGCAGCGGCAGAGGAAGAAAAAGGATGAGGCCTCCGGCCGCAGCAGGAATCAATTTCCAGCGGCGGCCTCCTCCTCCTCCTCCTCTGCTGCCACCCGCAATTGATTGATTGCTTCCCAGTGCAGCAGAGGAGGAGGAGGAGGGGGACACTGCTGGAAATTGATTGATTTCCAGCGGCGGAAGAGGGGGAGAGGGCCTCTGCTGGAAATCAATTGATTTCCAGCGGTGGCAGAGGAGGAGAGGGCCGGGATTGATTGATCATTGGCGGCAGACTCCTCTTCCTCCTCCTCTGCCGCCGCCTGCAATTGATCAATTGCTTGCCGGCAGCGGCAGAGGAGGAGGAGGAGGGGGCCGCCGGCGATCAATCAATTGATTGCCGACAGCAGCAATCAATCAATCAATTGCTGGTGGTGGCAGAAGAGGACAAGGAGGGGACCGCCGGCAATCAATCAATTGATTGCCGGCGGCGGCAGAGGGGCAGGAGGAGGGGGCTGCCGGCGGCAGCAGAGGGGGAGGAGGAGGGGGCTTCCAGCAGCGGCAGAGGAGGAAGAGGAGGGGGCTGCCCGTGATCAATTGATTGATTTCTGGTGGTGACAGAGGGGGGGAGGGCTGCAATCAATTGATTGTTGGAAGCAGCCTCCTCCTCCTCCTCTGCCCCCGCCTGCAATTGATTGATCACTTGCCGGCGGAGGAAGAGGAGGAGGAGGAGGGGGCCTCCAGAAATCAATCAATTGATTGCCAGCGGCGGCAGAGGAGGATGAGGAGGGGGCCGCCGGAAATCAATCAATTTTTGGCAGCGGCCTCCTCCTCCTCCTCTGCCGCCGCCCGCAATTGATTGATTGCTTGCCGGCGGCAGTGGAGGAGGAGGAGGAGGGGGCCGCTGGCAATCAATCAATTGATTGCCGGCAGCGGCAGAGGGGGGAGGGCTTCAATCAATCAATTGTAGGCAGCGGCCTCCTCCTCCTCCTCTCCCGCCGCCCCTGATTGATTGATTGCTTGCCGGCAGCAGCAGAGGAGGAGGAGGAGGGGGACGCCGGCAATCAATCAATAAATTGCAGGTGGCGGCAGAGGAGGACAAGGAGGCGGCCGCTGGCGATCAATTGGTCAATTGCCGGCAGCAGCAGAGTAGGAGGAAAAGGGGGCCGCCGGAAATCAATCAATCAATTGCTGGCTGCGGCAGAGGAGGAGGAGGAGGCTGCCGGTGGCAGCAGAGGGGGAGGAGGAGGAGGAGGCCACCAGCAATCAATTTATTGATTCCCAGTGGGGGCAGAATAAGCTTGAGCATTATTTCTCCCGGGTATTGTTGCAAGAGCCGCACTGGCGTGGAGTTGAGTTCAGGAAAGTTTTCCTGTAGGTAGTGTGAGGGTTCAGTTTTTAGTGTGTTGAAGGGTTGCTGGAAAAGGGGATGAAGAGTAGGATACAAGGAGAGAGTGAGTTAGTTCTTACAGGTAACCAGGGCAGTGCCAAGTGAACTGGTTAGTTCTTGGGCGCTTGCACCCCCTGGCTGAATGCAAGATGGTCAGGGTAGTAAGGGTGGCGTGATGACTAGATTTCTGACAGAGGCTACCGCCCGCAATTGATTGATCAATTGCAGGCGGCGGCAGAGGAGGAGGCAGCTGGCAATCAATCAATTGATTGCTGGCAGCGGCAAAGGGGGAGGAGGAGGAGGAGGCAACCAACAGGGGCAGAGGAGGAGGGGGGAGCTTACCTGGCAGATTGAGCAAGGAGGTGTGGGGGGACCTAGAGGTTAAATGATCTAAGGATCAGAAACCAATGAGGGGCAGGAAGAGGAGGAGGATGAGGAGGAGGGGGGGCTTAACAGCGGTGCCAACCAAAGGAGGAGGGGATGTGGTGGATGAGGTGGTGGTGGTGGGTGAGGTGGAGGTTATGGTTGAGGTGGAGGTGGCGGGTGAGGATGTTTGGTGAGCAGGAGGAAGGAGTGGACCAGTGGTTAAAAGTTCAGTCAGCTTTTTTGTGTTTTCAACTTGCTGCCTGGAAGTTTGATTGGACATGATGAGAAGGATGGTGATCTGATGTAGGGTGATGAGATGATGATAAGATTTGTGTGAAGCAATGGGGATGTGAATCAATAGAGATGTGAAGTGATGGAGATGAGATGTGTGTGATGCAATGGAGATGGGATTGGTATGGATTTGCTGAGGTGGAGGTGTGGATGGTTGTTTTGCATGGGATGGATGGTGGATTAATGAAGGTGCATAATGGTGGGTTCAATCTATGAAATCCACCATTTTCATGAAACCCGCCATTTTGAAATACACCAGTTAGGGGGTATGTGTATTTCAGAAACCTGCCATTGAAAATGCCAGGTTTCTAATTGCAGTTTTGCTAACTTTGATATACCCTATTGAGATGTTGAGAAAATTTAATCTATGAAAAAAGCATGCTCAACTTTTCAAAAAATGAAATACAAATTTTTGAGGCCTGTTTTGTCATTAAATTCTACTTCAAAAAAGTTTGTCTGCAAAAATTAAAATGTGGAGATATTATGGTTAAAGATAGGACAGGAAAAAGAAAAAGACAGACAGCTCATTCTGAATGACTGACTGGCTTAAATTAAATTGAGAAAAAAAGGAGGAAAAAAATAATAAAAAAGAGGACAAAAAAATAGGACAAAAATTCTGAACAACAGGACAAAATTCATGAAAAATGTGGACATTTTCCTGGCAACTGATAGTACAAGCCCAAGGTATTTTGATACTTGAGCTTCAATCACCATTCAAAAAAATAACTCAAGAGGTTTGTAAATCAGATTTGTTTCCTCTATGAACTCCAATTCTCCAAAGAAAATATCCAAGAATACATCAGGAAATTTCAAGAAACATTCAGGTTACTTCAGGAGTTATTGAGCGTAGTTATAGACTCCTAAATAATGGTAAATCTATGGGACATAATAAGTCTCAAAACTTTACCCCTTTCCATCTTAGTAATTCTCTCTGCAATTTTACCATACAAATTAAATTAAGCCGCAATTCACCCTGAAACCTTCCTTGGTTACCTTGAAAATGGAAATCAGTTCCAAGAAAACTTTATCAAGAATCCCCAAAAAACCACTTTTCAACCCACCAAAAACATGAAAAACAATCAAAAAATTGATAAAAACAATGACTTTTTTTAACAACATAACTCACAATCCCAATACAACACACACTTTAGGAATGTTCCACCAATTAAACCCCAAATTGGAGATATGCTACTATCCAGCTTCTCCTCATAAATTAAAATAATGGAAGAGAAAATCCGCCCCAACTAAACCTATTCTCAACCTCAAATCCACTAATCCCAGTTTTATTATCCTCAACAGATGGGCTTAAGTTCACATCCCAAAATTGAGGAATTTCTTTTGGGATTTTTCAATGAACCCTTCACTATTTATGTTGCCCATGGAAACCCTCTTTAAATTTGAGGTTCACAATAGATCCATCATCACTTTTGTAGCTGGCTTACTGGAAATACCATCTTCTAATTATTTCCCATGAAACTCTGAATTTTTTTCCTACTACTCTATACCTCCAGTCTGGATGCATTATTATTGCCTCTGGAATTTTTTTTCATTGTTTAAAAATAAATCATTGTATTATGACCAGAAAGTATTTCAAAAATATTGTTTAACTCAAAACTTCTCTCCCATAATCAAACTCTGTCCTTTCCTCCTTGGACCTTCATCAAGCCTTAGGGCATCCTAATCAAAAAAATTTTCAAAACCTCTTTCCAAGTATGAAATTTGAAGACCTTGCATTTTTCAACTTTCACACGTCCAAAATAACTAAATCATCATTTCCCAGTCACTTTTTCTCTCCTTCACATCCCCTTAAATGTATTAGTATGGACCTCTGTGGTCCAATCACTCCTACTTCCAAGGGTTGAAAAATATATTTTCTCAAAATCATCAATTTCTTCACTTAATATGCCTTTTTCCACTCTCTTTGGATCAATTCTAAAAATTAAAAGCAATTTATCAAATTCCTGAAAAATTCTGAATGTGCCTCAGGAACCAAAATCAACTCTTAAGTTCTTGAAAATGGGGGAAATTTTTTGAATGAAGCTTTCAAGACTTTTTTTAAAAAGGATCAGAAACCTCACAACTGCTTTCTAAACCTCACAAAAGAACAAATTTTCAAACCGGGGAAATCAAAAAAGCAATTGAAAATACTAGAAAAATCCTATCTACAGTTGGTATTCCTATCAAGTGATGGTTTATGATGTATTCATGGTCATCTGTCTTAAAAATTGAAAACACACTCCACTGCAAATCTCAAAGCTCTATTGGAACTTGTTTCCAAAAATTCTCCTGGATTGAATAACCTTGATCTTTTTGGCTGAAAATCTATTCTTTTTTTAAAAAAAAGAAAAAAAAGTGGATGTACTCCAAATTCTCCACTTTTGAAGCAGAATGTCAGAATATCAGATGCCATGAACCTTGAGATCCTTTTGCTACTGAATTTGATGGATTTTGAATAAATTAATTATTCAAGCTGATGCAGAAATGATCTGTAAATATATGGATGAAGCAATTTCAAGGAGGTGGTTAGGTATGGTTTAATTTTGAATTTATTAATAAATAAATTATAAATTAAATGAAAAGAGGGGCCAAATTAAAACTGGGGATCTTTAACACCTCTTTTCAGGGTATTAAAATTATAATACATGCACCTGGCACATTGGAACCTTGGTAAAATGGTACAAAAGGGATTATAATCCAAGAAAATATGTGCTATGGCTGGGCTAGGGTAGAAAACCAGCCAAAGAATAGAGGAAGAACTTACTGGGTAGAGGTTTCAAGACCTGGGTACCTGTAATAACTGAAATCAAGGTTAGTTAGTGTTGAGGATTTAATCCCTGTTGAGGGAAATATAAGTTCAAATATTTATTTTATCAATTCAACTCCATTACAAAAGGAAAGAGAAGAAAATTTGGGCCATGATTAAAAAAAGAATTATGTAAATATGTTGAATGATGTGGAATTTATTAAAAATTCAATTCCTGTGGAACACAACACAGGAATGTAACAGAGACTCATTCTCAGTCCAGTGATTCAAGCAGAGGAGCTGGATGATGGCTCCAATGAAGAAAAGCAAAGAAGAAGAATAGATGCAACAAACCTATTACTTAAGAATGAAATGAATAAAGCAAATGCTAAAAATAAAATGTATCATGAAATGAAAAGCAAAAGCAAAAGACAAATGCCTGGGGTTTTCAGGTTCACCACTATTCCAGCTGTAACACCAAGAAATAGAAAGGTGCATTCCAAGCATTCTTGGAATAAGAAAAGCGAAATATAAAAGATACTGAAAATTTCAAGTTCATAGCAGTCCCGGTTTTCACTCCAAGAAATAGAGTGATAAATAGTGCTATTAAGACTATAAGGAAGAAATCAAAGTTGCTTTGATCCTCATTTTGTAAATGTCTCTATCCTTTACCTCATTTTTTAGATATCATTTATCTTGTTTACATCTTGTGTTTCCAATTTTTTGATGAGAGGTCTCTTCACTATAAAAGGACCCCTCATCCCCTTAATGACTTGTATCTAATCACACACACATTCATCAGTTGTTATCTCATCAATCAATCTTATTAGGTTTTTATTATTAATTACTCTAACAAACAAATTGCTAATTGCAAGAGTTAGTGGGCCTATTATGATTCTTTGAGGGCTTACCACAATGCAAAAGTTGAGTTATAGGGGTGTATTATTCAATATAAAGGTCAGACTAAGGTTATTGATTGCTCAAATATCCTAATAATTATTTCATTCCTGTATGGAATGGTTTCTTGGAGCATCATAATGAATAGATGGGGAAGAATTTACCTGAAAAGAAGCCTGTATATATCCTTTTTCATTTTATCAGGGGTTAACATGAGGCTTATTATTTTAAATGGAGGGGAAGAAAATTTGTGATGGGGCCAGAATTTCATCAATGCATGCCCCACAGGCTGCTTTTGGCATTATATTATGGATGGCCTTTTCACTTTCCAAGAAATATGTTATGTTTACCATTTATTGCATTATTTTGGCAGGGCAAATGTGCCTGCAATCTGTGTATACATTTATTTGGTGGGTTTATTTGTATTTTTTTAAATTTAAGTGGCATTCTATTTGATTAAACATAATATCCTGGAATCCTGGAAATTTCTAGGTTATTTAGTCAAAGCAGGTGTCACTGATTCAGGCTTGAGAATTCTGTGAAAGTTATTTTGGGCATTTTTGTGATTTTGGTAAAAAGTGTCAAACCATCTTTTGGTGGGTTTTCACATGTCCTTTCTGTCATGTTTTGACTTACCAGAAGTTTATGTGACAGTCTTGATGGATTGGCATGCATATTGCTTACGCATTTTTTAGCCTCTCTGTCAGGTTTTTTTGTGGTCATTATGGTTCTGAAAGCTGAGGGCACAGCTGTCAGCCTGTGTACTGGCCATGGCCTGGTGTTGAGACGGCTCTGCATGGGAATATGAAAGGACAGGGCTGCATGTTTATCTCAGGCCAATTGAAGGTGTGCATGGCTGCATGTGGGAATTTGGACAAAACCCAAATATGTCCATAAATCCCAAACTATAAAAAGAACTTCATTTCTGAATGAATTTTAGTCAGTTAACATAGATGTGGGTTTTCATGTGAAGTAATAAGATTACCAAAAAGTGAAAACCTAGTTCTGTGGTTGTTTTGTCTAATTTAATTGAATGGTAAAGGAGTTGGAATTTGAGGGTAGTTCCAGTGGGTGACCTTACTTAATTTTAGGTTGGGAATAAATTTTTTGCATAATATTTCAGGGTTTCCCATTTTTTATGTGATTTTTTGATATCTTATTGGTTTTTATTTTTTTTTTACTTTTTCAGCTTGCTCTAACATAGTAGCAGGCTGAAACAGAATTTTTCCTCCATGTTTTGAACCTTACCATCACTCCTACAAGACCTTGCTGATTTCTTTGATAAAATCCAGGTCTCTCATCATGTGAAACTATTCCCCAAAACATTTCACTTCAAATTCATGCCTCCTATCTTAAATTCAGAATTCCAATTCATTTTATTTGATGATAATATTTCCAAATTGTTGGACATATCACTCCATGTCCCCCCCAAAAAAAACATGATAGCCAAAAACTCAAAAGCTCCAACATCATCTATCAAAAAAATTAATCTCCAACCAGTCAAGAAAACCCTACTTAAATCACCACTCTGGATCCTACAGCACCCATTCATGATTCATTCAATCCTCCTGTTGGCACCTCTTTCAATCCCCACAACATGTATGTTCCCTGGTACAAAAAGGATACTTGAAAATTGGCATCCAACATACCTAATGACCAAATTTTCTCAACCAAAAATTTTCCCATAGATAACCTTATTTTCCCAAAACAATCCTTTGCTCTTGTTCAAAGGAATATCTCAGAAGCTTGTTAATCTTCAAAAATGGAATTTTATAAGTCTACTAGGGTGGAAAAACAGTTTAATTTCTAGTGTCATCAAGTTTGGAAGATATTTCCCAAACCTTCCCAGATTTTTGAATTGTAAAAGAATTGGTTTCTCAATTCCAAATATGGCACAAATCAGGCATTAATCAAGAAAAAGGTTAGAAATTTCACACACAGTTTTTTAAAAGTAGAAGGAATTTATTAAAACAAGACCTATGCCCCCCCCCCTGGTAACCTGCTCTCTCTCCATATAATTCTAGTTATTTTGGCCTTTTGTGAACTCAAGATTAATAAAATGGAAATGAAGTGAATTTTTCTTAATGGGGAGCCCCAGGTGGAATTTCTCATCAAAAAAACTGAACCAGTCAACATCAAAATCCCTCTTGGCCACTGTCTGAAGCTCTTAAAATATATTTAAGGACTGATAGAAATCCCTCAAAATTGGTAATATGCCCTATCCTCCTTCTTTTTATCCTTAAACTTCAAATCCACTGGTTTTTATACTTTTCTATTTTTTTGCTCTAACCCTGGAAAATTTTGAATTTTCTGTGTTCATTTCAATGTATTAGTAATTGGAGTGACAAAGCAAGACTTTCTGGACTTCAAGGAGAAAATCAAGAGGCAAATTCAAGATGGATGATAGTGAATAATGTAATTGGATGCTTGGCATGAGGCTCAATTAAGACCAAGGGGCTTTAAAAATTGAACTCCATCAAGACCAAAAAATTCACAATATTCATCCATAATTTTGAATGGCCAACTGTAATCCAAATTTCAATCCCCTACCTCATCATTTATCCAAGATACCTATCTATCCTCACCCAATCAATTCTCACTTAAACTATTTGCAAGCAGTGGGCCTCCTAAATTATCTTGTAGATTGAACCTAACCCAATGTGGAATTCTGCTTTAGCTACCATTCAAAGTTCCTTAATCCTCATACCATCACCCATCAATAACAGTTCTCACATTTCCTTTGGTATTGAAAACACATAATGGATTGAGATATCACCCTGGGAGGGACCATCAATACCATCTTTTCCATAACAGCCTAATTTGACACCAAAAAATCCTAAACCATTGATTTCCACTCTGTCACATGTAGAATTATTGTTGTCCAGGGGCCATTCATGTTTCATTTCTTAGAGCAGGCTTTTAATTTTCTATACAAAACCAAGGTGGGGCACAGATCCTTATCCAAATCAGGCCATGATTTTCTGAAGGAAGCACATCTCCTGTCTGTGCTAGAACCACTGTTCCATTAATCACTCAACCCTTCCACCCTTTTCTGTAAAAAAGAGGTGGTGATTGTATATCAGAAGAAAACTTGACAGCTCAAACTTGGGTTCCATTGAATCCATGAACACCAGACCAAGGGATTTTTTTGCACTCAAATATCTTTCTACTGGTGATAAGGTTCAAATTTTTATCACAAACCTCCTTACACCACAGAAAAAAAAGAAATTTTCTAACTGATCATTGACTTACTCCCCTCAGCATGGTTTAGCAAGCAAGGTTAAGTGTTGAGATGATTAAATCCAACCCAGAATTTCCAATTTCAGACCAAATGAAAAATTATTCAAAAAATAAATAAAAATAAAAATCTGTCCCTAAGCTGGGTTCATCTCCACAGATTAGATTATCTTTAGGAAATACCTGTAACTACTCCACTATATAGCTGTTGTACCTAACCCTTCACTTCCTTTCCTCACTCAGTATCTTTTTATCTTTCATATCTACCTACTCATCAGTTATTTGATTTCTCCATCACCTTTTCTTGATTTCTGCTCCCAAGAACCCTCTACTCACTTCTCCCACTTTTGCTGGTATCACTCAATAGGTCTGCTTTCCATTATTCATCCTTCATTTCTTTTTTCTTGGTTTTCATCTGTCACTATGGTTTAAATTATCACTTTTTCTATCAATAACACCCACTATTTTTGTTTCTTTCATTCCAACCTGCTCATCAGTTACTTCATTTTACAATCATTTGTACTAGCTCTTTGGTCCCAAGAACTTTCCACTCATTTCTACAACTCTTGCTGGTATCACTCAATAGTTATTTCATTTCTACATCACCCATGCTTGTAATCTGGTCACAACACCTTTCCGCTCATAGCTTCCACTCTTTCTGGCACCACTCATTAAAAAGCAAGATAAAACCAATCAAGCACAATCTCCTTTCAAGCTTTAGAAATTTTTTTTTTTAAGATATATTTGAAATCAGAGTTCACCTACTTCTTCCATCATTTTGTTTTTTTTTTTAAAAAAAAAAACAAGAGTGCAGCAGAGAAAGATGGATCATTGAAGGGAAACTATTTTCTTTGGCTGAAAATCAACATGATGATATATTCATGTTTAAGTTCCAACTAGCTAATAAATCTTGTTTACTAAAGCTATTTTAGCCAGCCAGATCACCAGGGCCAAACCAAACACTGAAGCTTGATCAAGTTCTAGATTGAGATTTTTTTCTATCTTTCTTTTCTTTTCTCTTTCTCTATTCATGACTTTTAGAAACTTGCCATCAAAATATCATTTAATAGTATATATATATATATATATATATATGTTCCTGTAGATATGGTTCAGTTGGAGGAGGCTTTTAAACCATATAATCATGATCTGGTTCAAAACTTTGAGTCACCAAACCAGAAACCACCTCCAAGGTTGATGTTCAAGTCAAGTATTTGATTGATCAAAAACTGAGACAGGTTGCAGTATTAAGTTTTTTTTTATTCAAGAGATCCTTTGGTTTCCCCCCTCCCCCTTCTGAAGAAAAAACATTATTTTTTTTCAAAAAAAAAAAAAAAACAAAAAAACAAGATCCTGTCAATATTCAGACTATAGAATCAATTGGGGCTGATGATCCCATTAAGCGTTTGACCAGCTCAATCATCATTCCTCTTATTCCCAAAGAGCCTCCTGATCCGCGCTCCCCCCCTTTTTTTTTAAAAAAAAAGGGGAGACATGCTATGAGAAATCCTATACCCACTCTCAACTGCACCATACAAGCATGCTACAAAACAGAACAAAAGCAAAAAAAGAAAAAAAAATGTTGAGATCTTTCCCCAAGCTCTACCCTTCCCATACGTATGTACTGTGCATACAAAATGAGCATGCTTTTTTCCACCCTCTACCCAACCATGATTCCGCAAAAATCAAGAGTGTATGACAGCTAAGACATGATGAGAGGGAGTATTGAAGATGATCATGGATGAGTTCCTTGGACATAAATATCCCTCACATGTTCCTTTCCTCTCCAAACTTGAAGGATGGGGTCCAGGTACACACATCCTGACTATGAAAAGCGTGAGAAAGCTCATGGGACCTGCCAGATAGTTTAGCGTCTTGACTGACTCAGATTAGTCTGTCAACATTTTCCCCTTGGGGTTGTCCATCTCATTAGACATCAAAGTGCCATTTTGCCATCAAATGGTGACCACTGGACACCCTCTTTATGTTTTTGATTGCTGCCTCCAGTACTTTCATTAGCCAGAGCAAGCCTCAGTCTGTTCCCCATACGTGCTCTTTGATCTTGCACTAATTAACTGGTGAGTGCCTTTTTCAAGTTCACAAACCACATCTATTCCTCTTCTCAATTTATTTAATTCTCAATCAAGTAAAGATTTGCCCGAAATTCTTCTCTTGAATTGGGTTATTGATCTTTCGCTATGGGTTTTTTTTCGTCTTATTTCTTGATAAAAACAGACTTGTGTTGCTGGAAGCACATCATGACACTCTTTTATCGAACGTTTGGTGAATCTTCTTCCATTGTCAGAGCTCAGGAGTTTTTTCTACGATTGCAAAGAACATTTCAAGGAAGAAGGATCGGTTTAAAATTCAACAAGGGTAAGAAGGCAGAGATTTTTCGCTTTTGGGTTCTTCTTCCATCGGCCCAGTCTAGGTTCTTGACCGAGGCCAGCGGAAACGAGTAATTTGTTGGGAACTGATTCGAGTCGATGGTTGATTTGATCCGATTGAAGCAGAATGGCATGCAAACTGTTGACAAATCCGGTCAACTCGATCGTTTGGAGGTTGATTTCACCAACCATTTCAAACTTCTTGATCTCGTTAGAACCTTTGTCTCCCTTCATTAATCTCCAAATCTTCACGGTGTCGTCCCATGAACCTGAGAAAAACAAGTCACTATATGGTATGCAATAGAGTGATGTGATCCAGCGTGGTTGATCGATGATCTCATTCTCGGTTCCCGTGACTTTGGTTGTCTCGATTCCATGTGCCAGAGCTTGAGTAAATATCGGTTTCTTCTTACTGGTCACCCATAATGAAATTGAACTGATCACATTAGGAGGAAAATTATTCAGCTACTCAGAGTATTCGAGGTCCTCAGTACGAACTGGTCGTGCCACTCACCCGCTGTCGCCGCCGCTCAGAAACAGCTTGTCATCAACCATGCAAACACAATCAATGGAACCTTCCACATAGCTTTGGACGGGTTTGTGCTTCTTTAGCTTTGGGTCTTCTGGCTCTTCGTTGGGATCGAAACCAACACCATCGAGCAGATCTCTCAGCTTGCTGTTCCCACCACCTCTGAAGACTAATTGACTCTCGTCAGCAATCTTCCAATACCGACAAGTTCGATCCCGAGCACCAGCGGAGACGACCAATTGATTTCGAAGTGCCGAGATCGAATGGATTCGATCTTGGTGGCCGAACAGCGTCTCCGAATACGTAAGGCTTTCAAGGTTAAAAACCTTTATCATTCTATCGTACGAGGCTGAGTACAGAGTAGGAGTGCCGATTTGAAACGAAATCGACTATACAAGGGTCAGATTGCCATGTTGAATCAAGAATGGGACGACGAAAAGGTGAAGAGTTTGTCAAGGTGATTTCTCAGTGCACAAAGTACGTACTGAGATTGCATCCTTGTGACCCCTGAGACCACCTTTCCATCCAGATGACTGACTATCTGTCAAGTCCCAAACTCCGATCAACTTGTCTTTACCACCGCTGGCTAAAATTTTCTCGTCTTCGGTGATATCGATCGCAAGAACTTCACCGATATGACCACGTTGGCTCTCAGGTGTGGCGGTCGATAAGGTCTTAACCTTCTTAGATTCTTGTTTCTTTTCAAATTTCTCGCGGTCCGACGATTTAGGTGGAACATGGTTTTGCAAGACTCTTATTGGTCGGATGACTCGGGGATGTGGGCTTGCATGGGGACTGTGGTCTGGAGAGGAAAAGGTCCATATCTGACTGCAATCATACTGAACGATTTTGCCTTGTTTATCTGCAACGTAGAGATGTGAGCCATCTTTATTCAACTTGGCGCATGTCACGGGTAATCGATGATGCTGCTTCCCCGTTTTGAAGGTAGTTAATTTGAGGGTAGAACTTTCGAATGCCTTCTTGAGTCTTTCTCCAAGGTATGTATAGAGTTTCCCGGTAGTCTCCAGCTGGAAATGAGAATGGTGTAGGAATCAGGCATTTAGTTCGATCATTATCGAGAAACGAATAAAAGCAAGCGGGCGGTACATAGTCTTGTTGAAGGCGAGAAGAGATGATTTCCCTATCGATTTCGGCCGCATCAAAGGTACCCTCATCCACTAAATGTATAAAGAACCCCAAAAGTAGAACGAGGATATTTAGTGTCACGTTGGGGGAACACACTCCAGGATACGCTGAAGACTACCTGCATAAGATCACAAATCAAGAGAAAGAAATATATAGACATATGTATACAAATGGTGATTGTTCTGGTATGCTTACGCTGTTTGCTTCTTTGAAGGCGATCAAGATAGACCTGGGCAAGCCTTAGCCTCTTCTGGGCTGGAGTTTCATTGACGTCCTCATCCTCATCCTCGTCAATATCGAGCCCCGCATCATCGTTGAAATCGGCTGAGAGACCATCCCCATCATCATGGTCGTCCAAATCGGCTTCGATCTCTTCATCTAATGAGTCAATCTTCTTGTTCTTTCGATGATCCTTCTCATCAACTTTGGCGGTTTTGCTCTTAGATTTTGTGGATTTTATAAGTGATTTTTGCCGGTTCGGTCTTTTCCTTTTGGATGTCGGATGATTGACCGATTTGAAAAATGGGTCGACGATCGTTGACATGACTCTTTCGACTCGATGATAGAATCCTAGTTCGAATCAAAGTTTTTGTCTCGAGCCCTTTCCGAGAGTAATCGTACTTGGGTAGTTATTTTGCCTCGATATCGATTGAGAGGCCTATCGACAAGAGATTCAAGAGTCACCGACCGCAGGCTTGGAATCACAGTAAGTCCGAGGGGCAGAACTATCGTCAGTCGTCGCAACCAAGTAGGGTGGAGTTTCCTCTTCCAAGTGATTTCGATGGACTTTGGTGTTGTCAATCGTTGATGTGTCAGTCCCAAACTGGACTTGGTCCCCAAAAATTCCTCACGGTGGTATTCTAAAGCGTGACTGCTTACCGCAAATCGAGAATGCATAATTCAATTCATCAACCTCTCGCTGGTCGTCCCACTTGAAAGCTTTAGAGCATCCGCAACGCAATCGTCTCGGTAAACCCACTCGTTAGCTAAGTTTGCCGAGCGCGAGCCCCAATGGTGTCCTAAATAGGTCATTGGAACGTATCAAGTTCCATAACTTCCATCAAACATTGGCCAAATTTATGTAAACACATGGAACGTGCTGGCACTAACCCTTGTCAGGATTTGCCATACCCTCCATAACTCCACAATACCTATCATCAACAAGTCATCCATTGATGACCTTCAGCATAACATTCTGCAATCAAGGTAAGCCTCCAACATATTCTCTCATCCTTCCAAATCATCCACCACCCCCCCCCCCATGTCCAGTTGTCCCCTCAAAAGATTAAAAATGGTTATAGGAGGGGGGGCAGACAATTTCAGGAAATTTATTGAGTATGATTGTGGATGCTCCAATTTCTAGCCAAAAAAAAAAAAAAAAATAGCACGCAAGGGCTTTAGCAAGTGTGAAACACAATAAAACTCATTAAAACCAAGCACCAGCTAGCTAACAAATGATGACCCTCAATTTTCCACCTCACTTCAAACACCCATCTCAAACTAAAAACTAAAAAAATCTCCAACACAAAACCATCCACCACCATTTCCACATCAACCTACCAAAAATTACATCATCATCAAGAAATCATCAAGCTTCTTTTTGGTTCATCATCAGCCACAAGAGACCATGTTTTTTTCCCCTTTAAGTTCCATAAAAGCCTCCAGGTGCTGTTGTGACTATTAATAGGCATGATACAAACCTGAGTCACACTGATCAAGTTGGGGGAGGAATGGGCTCCATAGCATCAAAGGAGGACATCTTGAGAAAAGTAAGCTGTCATTGATTGTGATCAAAGACAAAAGGGTGGAGGATAATAAATTCTTAAAAATGCAGAGTATAAGATTATTTAGAAAGCATGCAAGCATGGAATATCAATGCCTATGGAATAAGCATGTGATTGGATTGGCTAGGTAATTTTTGGGACAATGAGAAGTGGAAAGTGGACCATGTCAAGAACACCGGATTAGTCAAGGAGTATGAACCTGTGGATTGCATCACCAAGTTGGATTGGAAATTAAAATTTTGGAGATGGAAAACAATAGCCAATCACATTCAGTGCAGAGATTGGAGTTGATCTTGTAGGAGTGTTTACATGTGGCAGAACAGGTAGGAGGGAAGCAGTTTTCATCATTTGAGTGCTCTTGTAAATTTTGTGTTTAACAGTTCAGGAATTAGATTATCTTGTGAACAGCTGAAGGATGTTACAAAATTTTATCATATCATCCTATTCATTTCAAGAATATTGTCATGTTTTTTCATAAATTTTGTCCTTTCTTTAAGAATTTTTTTCATTTTTTATCTTTGTGTCCTCTTTTCTAATTTTTATTTCCTATTTTCAATTTTTGGTACTTCATTTGATTTTTTATTTCCTGTAGTGAAAGAAAATTTCTTGGTTAATTCAGAAAATCCTGACCTCCTTCATATGGTCTCTGTCCTATTTTCTTAAAGCTTTGTGTATGAATTTCAATTTTGGAGAAAATTTATCTTATTATTTTCCAATCTAGTAATCAAAAAGAGAATTATTTAAAACAATTTGGATTGAATGGGCACACTTTCCTATCTGGTTTAATAAAAAAATCAAGCAGGAAGCCTGATACAGGTAACTCATCATTCAAAGATTCTAGGAGCAGATTTTTTCCTTGTTTCTGGTTTGCGCCTTATTATGTCTATTTCTTCAACATATTGGACTGCTAGAAATGCACAATGAAAACTCTGGATAATTTTTTGAAATTTATAAAAAAACAACTAAAGTTAATGTCAGGGACTTTTTTTTTACCAATAAGCCTTAGATCTGACTCCCCCACAACCGCCCCATGTGAAATAGGGTTTGGTGGATGTGAGTGAAAATGGGAGAATGCTTATTGAAAGAGAAACCCCAAGTATTGAGATCCTAACTGAGAAGTTCAAAATATAGGTCCAAAGTCTCAAAAAAACTGCAAGGGAAGTTAATTGTTCTGGTAAAGGGGAACAAAGGCAAAGCCCAATGGGATAAATTTGACCTTATAAGCAAGGATGCATAGGAAATATGAAATTAACTGACTGAGGAAAAAATCTTCAGGAAGACTGCATGGTCCTTATAAGGTAAGCAGGGGTTACTAGATACAACCTGACAGAAAGTTGTCTACAGCTAGAGATAAATGACACAATTAATAACAGAAACATAAATAGTAAAATGAAATTTAAAGTGAAACTATCTCAGTTTGTAGCATAAGTGGGGGACAATAGACTATGCAAATACATGAACATACTGGAAGAGAAAATGACATGCAAAAGTTTGTAAATTTTATGCAAATGTACAGAGATGGCTATGCAGAGAATGGGACTAGTCTTTAGCAGACATTTCAATTGATGTAGGCTTTCTATGAAACATGCAAGCCAATGTGGCTTTGATGAGTGGAAATGGAATATCTTGATCCAAGGGATTGAGTCAGCTGAAGGTGGAGGAAGCAAGGTTTATTGGATGGTCAACTGGTCATTGGTTGAAATTGCAAGGTTTGCAGGTATAAGCTGAGTTTCAAAGGTTGGAAGGTCACTTGCATAAGCCAGAGGTAGTAAGTGGAGTGCACTAATGATGAGGTTCTTTTTTGGTTTCATGCCTGTAGACTGAGGTAAATGGTACTAAGGAGAGGGATATGTTGAAGAGATAGTGCAGAAAATAAATCTTAATCTTGGAGAGTGAAGATTTCCCAGGTATAAAAGTGAAAGCTTCTGCAAGAATTATTCAAAATTCCCATTGTTTCTCAAGTTTTTACCTTCAATTAATACCCATACATATTTACTTGCTCAATTTCAAATTTGATTAAAATGAAATCCCCTTTTCACCATTGAAATAACTGTATCCATTGTAATGATTTCTGTATAAAAAGTACTGCTGCTCAAGGAATCGGAAATAAATGAAACAAATGCCAAATTTTCAAAGTAGCCTGCTAATTCACCCTTAGTGATTCATCCAATCCTCCAGTAGCATCTTCAAGAAAATGTTCCAGTTTTTGTTTGGTGCCAAGGGTGAATTATCATATTCTTCCAATACCCAAGGTCAAATTTATTGGGGATAAATCCTTAGGTGAGCAAGGTTTGAATGAAGAATGGAATGGAAAAAAATAGGAGTGCGTGTTAGTTATCTTGTTGGATTACCCTATTCTCCTTACCCATTCTTCATATTCTTTTACTCTTCACTCTCACTCTTCCTTTCCATCACTGTTGTATCTGTCAATTCCCTGTTGTCTACTCGCTCCGTCTGCAACACTCCCCAAACCATCCGGGGAACCCTACAGAACTCTCAAACCCTGGTACAGACTCCTTCAACAATCTCTTCACCTGGCCAACCGCTGGATTGTTCTTGTCACGGTCATTCTGCTCATCTCACCATTCCCCCACTTGGCTCTCCCAGTTCTCAACTCAACATCAACTTGATCACCTATCTTCTGAAGAACGGTAGGTAACTCTATCACTTCAACTCTACATAAAGTCTCACTCAAGACCTTGATTTGTCACCTCAGTTCTCCCTTTGGTATCGGTTGGATCAGTCATTGTTGTCCCGAGTTCTCAAGCCTGATTCTCATGTTGCTGCCCTTGTCCTGCCAAGTCTATCCATAGGACTTGACCTCACCAACTGACTTGTTCTCCAAGTTGGTGTTGTTTCCTTTGTTTTGTTTCCTTTGTTTCCTTCCTTCATGTCCACTTATTTCCAGACTCTTATGCCGTTGTTCAATTCTATGCAAGTCAGCCTGGTCTAGGTGTTTCAGCTATCTTCAACTTTTACACAGTTAAAAGCTGAAAACTCAATCCGCTCAACCAACATGGCTCAACCCTCTGTCTCACCTGGACCAGGAGGAGAAAGCAACTTCAAGGCTCTTGCTCTCAAGTTGCTAATGGAATCAACTCCTCTTCTCACTGAAACTAACTATACTGTGTGGAAGGAGAAGATGGAGCGCTTGTTTAAAATGCAAGGTATCTTGAATCTAATCAACTCCAGCAATCCTTATGAGGAAATTCCAGACAATGACAAAATGGCTGGTTACCTCATGTCCAAACTTGACCCTTCCACTCACACCAACATCATTACTCATGAAAATGAAGACTCCTCCAAGCTGATCTGGCTGGCCGCTAAGAATCACTTTGCATCTAGTCAAGCCGCAAACAGGGCTCAGATATTCTTCAATTTTCTATACCTTGGGTTTGATCAAAACGACATAGATGGCTTTGTTACCGCAGTCAAGCAAAATCTGAGTAAACTAGAGGAAGTATAAATTGACCTACCCTCCAACATTCTTAGCTATCTTATTCTCTTTAAACTGCCTGATTCTCTCAAATCCATCTGTTCTCAAATCATGCATTCTAGAGTCAACTTGACAGTGAACATTGTCCTAAATCATCTAGTAAAACATTGCAACAAAGTTCAATCAAATAATCAGGACCCCTCAGATACTTCCTCCGCTCTCCACCATCAAAACTCGAGCAACACCAGTTCGCTACGCTGTGAAAACAGAAAACACAATCTGCTGGTCAAATCTCACCCTCCTTCTTTGTGTTGGAGTGAATTCCCTCACCTTAGGCCTGAACACCCACTAAGCAAAGCAAGACGTGGCTTGAAGAAGAAAGAGGAAGCTCATTTCTATTTGTTCTTTTGTGCTCTTAATCTGAATCACCAAATCAACCCAAAACAGTTTATCCTTGACAGTGGTTTCTCCATTCATATCTTTAGGGACAAATCCCTCTTTTCCAAACTCTCCCTCCAAAACGGTGAAGAGACTATCAAAACTGGAAAGGTTGGAGATGGATTAAGCATTCAAGGATTAGGAACTGCCAGTATCTCAAGTCAAGACAAAACATATTGTTTGAGAATTCTGCCTGGGTCCCTGAAGCAACCGTCAATCTCATATTAATGGGAGCACTACTGAAGAAAGGATGTTGCCTGGCAGTTGACATTAAGCCTGCCACTCCGACCTTCACTGTTCAACTCCAAGGGACAACCATTCTGGAAGGCTTCATCAAGAATAATCTTCTTGTCCTGGATCACATGCCAATTCAAGAGCATCCTAGCTGTTAATTGAGTCTGTCCGAACTCCACGAAATACACAAGAAACTTGGCCATGCCAGTCTAGGCAGGATAGAGACCCACATTGGATACAAAGTAAGCAGCCAAGTCAGAAACAACTTCAAATGTCTAGCCTGCAAGAAGTCCAAAATCACTAGGTCATCTTTTGATCACCAACAAACTCCCGCTGCTTGGGTGTTTAATCGTCTTCACATGGACCTAATGGGTCCTTTGAATCCTACAAGTAAAGGTGGTATGAAATACTCACTTACAGTTGTTGATAACAAGTCCGGATACCTGTCAAGTTTCCCACCACCCTCAAAAGATGCTGTGGCTGCCACCATTATGTTTCTGATTGACAACAAAGCCAAGGAACTTGGATAATACCCCATTGAAGTTATCACTGATGGCGGCGGCAAGTTTGTAAACTCCCCCTTATCTGATTACTTCAGAACTAAATCCATCAACCACTTGATCAGCGAACCGTACCATCCTCAACACAATGGTAAAGCCAAACGAGCGAACAGAAAAATCATGGAATCTCTCCAATCAGCCTTCAGTGACTCAAATATTCCGAAAAATGTGTGGCATGTTGTGATTCAAAGCTGCTGCTTCGGCCTAAACCAAATCCCTCAGAAGAAGTGTGAAGAAACTCCGTGGGAGCAAATGCACAGATCACAAATACCCACTGACTATCTCAAACCTCTTGGCTCAAGAGCCATTTAACTCCTCTCCAACACTAAAATCCAATCAAAACTGTCTACCAAAGGAGCTGAAGGAATCCTGATTGGCTACAATCCTTGCTTGTTATCCTATAAGATACTCTCCGGTAGTGGCAAAATCATAGAAACCAAGCACGTTGAGTTCTTAAAGTCAAAAGCCGCCACTCTGGATGTATCTATAAACTCTGAGATCCCATCAGACCCTGATTCACCAATTATACCTCCTCCAATTCCTGATTTGTCCAATCAACCCTCTGAAACTACACAAGATGAAGAAAAGCCAGTCATGATTGATCCAACCTGTTCCCTCACTTCCAAAACAGACTCCAACTCCCCTGAATCCTTTGATTCTACCCAAAACATTCAAGAGTCTCTCCGACCTTGTCTAAGGGATTGTAACTCCATCAGGGCTCCTGGTCGATACGGGTACTATAAATCGGACCAGGTTCCTACCAACATTCACCAAGCCCTAAAATGCCCTGAATGGATACCATCCATTGAAAAGGAACTAGGCACGGCTGAAGACCTTGGAGTGTGGGAAGATGCCGACAAAAGTGAAGTCACTAATCCTCTTGACACCACCTGGAACTTCAGAAGTAAGCAAGACCTCCACACCGGTGAAATCATCCTCAAATCCAGAGTTTGCGTCCAGGGCTTCAATCAACGATACGGAGTCGACTATCTGGAAACCTATGCGCCTACCGGAAAGATTGCCTCACTTCGCGCGCTCCTCACTTACGCTATTGACAAAGATTTGCCAATCCTTCAGTTCGACGTCAAAGGTGCCTTCCTTCACGCCCCGCTTGAAGAAAAGGTTTTTATCAAACCTCCGACTGGATCAAAAAGGACATGCAAATTTCTCAAACTCAAAAAATTTCTATACGGGTTGAAGCAGGCACCACTCAATTGGTATAAAACACTGATCAACTGGATCAAGAGCAATGGATTCCACGAAAGCTACTCCAAACCTTGTCTATATCTCCACAAAGACGCTAATACCAGCTTATTCTTCCATGTCAAAAACCTGGTCATAGTTGGCAACATTGACAAGTTCAAAACCGCCTTCCTGGACAGATTCAAGGACTTGTCAGCCCATGAAATTGATACGCTCTTGGGGATGAAAGTTGACAGAAGCAAGGACTCCATTAGTCTATCCCTTCCCAATCACATCAAGAAAGGACTGGAGGAGATGAAACTCACTGAGGGCAAACCTCTAAATAACCCTTGCATCCCTGGTCTCCATCTACTACCAGCCACCAAAGAACAAATTGCTAAGTTTAAAGAACTCAACGTCAGCTACAAATCACCCATTGGGCGACTTAACTTCATAGCAAATTTAGCTAGGCCAGACATCAGTTTCACTGTTTCCAGCCTGGCTCGCTTCTTGGAACGTCCTGGGATCAAGCACTGACAAGAAGTTGTCTGAGTGTGGCGGTATCTACTGCGTACCATAGATTTCCAGCTGGTGATTAAGACAAGAAGAAACTCTTGCCACCTTGAGGCATTCAGTGACGCCACCTGGGGCGATGACCCTGACACCAGACTATCCCAGTCCGGTCTCCTATGCTTGTTCAAGGGAAGTCCAATTTACTGGACCAGCCGGCGTCAACGCAGTATTGCCCATTTCTCTACCAAAGCTGAATGCAACTCCCTGTTGACTGGTCACCTGGAAGGGAAGTGGCTTCACCACTTACGCTGCAAACTATGGCGAGAAACCCTGGGTCCACCAGTACACCTCATTGACAACAAGGGACTGGAAGACAAAATAAAAAAATTCAGTACAAAATCTCACGCGAAACACATAGACATCAAGTTGAAAAGCTTACGCAACAATGTCAATAATGGTGTTATCACGGTCAAGCTCATTGCTTCACAGGAAATGCTGGCTGATGCTCTGAAAAAAGCCGCAAGTAATGCTGCCGTTAAGCGACTGGCTGAGTATGTCAACTCCTGAACTCTCTTGATGTAGAGTTGAGCGGGAGTGTTAGTTATCTTGTTGGCTTACCCTATTCTCCTTACCCGTTCTTCATATTCTTTTAATCTTCAATCTCACTCTTCCTTTCCATCACTGTTGTATCTGTCAATTCCCTGTTGTCTACTCGCTCCATCCGCAACACTCCCCAAACCATCTGGGGAACCCTACAGAACTCTCAAACCCTGGTACAGACTCCTTCAACAATCTCTTCACCTGGTCAACCGCTGGATTGTTTTTGTCACGGTCATTCTGCTCATCTCACCATTCCCCCACTTGGCTCTCCCAGTTCTCAACTTGACATTGACTTGATCACCTTTCTTCTGAAGAACGGTAGGTAACTCTATCACTTCAACTCTACATCAAGTCTCACTCAAGACCTTGATTTGTCACCTCAGTTCTCCCTTTGGTATTGGTTGGATCAGTCATTGTTGTCCCGAGTTCTCAAGCCTGATTCTAATGTTGCTGCCCTTGTCCGGCCAAGTCTATCCATAGGACTTGACCTCACCAACTGACTTGTTCTCCGAGTTGGTGTTGTTTCCTTTGTTTTGTCTCCTTTGTTTCCTTCCTTCATGTCCACTTATGTCCAGACTCTTATGCCATTGTTCAATTCTATGCAAGTCAGCCTGGTCTAGGTTTTTCAGCTATCTTTAACTTTTACAAATGAAAGGTGGATAACTGGATATTTTGGAAAATTTTTCTCTTCTCAGTTCCAAAAAAAAAAGAAATTATAAAGAGTTGATGGAGGAGAATGGATGGTATTTGAGGAAAAAAAATGCCCAGACTGCAAGGTGCAAGGCAATCTTTTAGGAGGCATTTTTGGCACAAGTTCATATTATGAAAAGGATTTCATAATTTATAAAAAAAGAAGAAAAGGAGGAATTTTGATTGATAATAAAAGACTTGAATGAAAGTTGGAAAAAAGACAAAGAGAAGTTAAAGGATGCTACGTGATTTTGATTTTTGAAGAATATGTATCTTTTTACTTATCATTGTTTTTATTATTTTCTTGGAATAAATTAAGAAACTGAAAAAAGAAGGAAAACAGGAAAAAAGAACTGAAAGATAGGATATTAGGGATACAGTGTAGAGATTAAATTGAAGGAATAGGAGGTAGATTGAATTGAAGGAACTGGAAATGTATCAGATTGGATTGGATTAAGCTTGGCAAGGTTTTCAAGGGTAGTTTGCATGAAACTCTTGGACCAAGTTGGGGGAATTGCAAATGTGATAGGCTGGTTCCCAAGAGTTGAAATCTTCATTTTACTGGAAGCCATTCCATTTGAAGCTTTCAGTTGTGTAACCTGGAACCCAGGATAAAAATTAATTACCACTCTAAGTGATCTGGAATGTTTATAGTTTCTGGAGGGGGATGAGTATTGCCCAGGTATAGGAATCAAGCTGGCTCTAGGAGAGAAACATGAAAGATTTGATGGATACCTTTCCATTTTCCAGGTAAGGAAAGTTTTAATGTGTTAGGAGATACAACTTATTCAACTTTCAAGGGACTAAATTTCTTCTCAGAAAGTTTTTGGTTTGGACCAGTACTGCAAATTTTTCAAGCTTTGAGCCAAACCTGATCTTGCACTGCAAAAGTTGGTGCCAAAATGCAAAGTATGTTGGCTTGCTCCTTGTAGCTTTTGTTTGCTTCTTCAAGTTTGATTTGAAGTTGCAATTGAAAGGCCTGAGCAATTGTAAGATAATTGGTAGCCAGTTTAGAAGGTGTTATGTGAATGGTGTCAAAAGTTGGGTTTCTTCCGTAAAGAGTTTGGAAGGGAAACTGCTTGGTTTGTTGAGGAATGAGTGGAATTGTTTTTGGAAAATTTAGCTAGTGGGAGCCATCTTGACCGGTTTTCCTTTTGATAAGACACATAAAGTTGAATATATTTTTTGATTATCAGATTAACTTACTTGTTATTTCAATCTGTTTCTGGGTGCTAGGCCCTTGATAGGTTTCAAGTGATCTTAAAATTCTATCACAAAGAGGTCCAAAAGCTAGATAAAAAAAATGTTCCACAATCACTAACTATATGATCAGGGAGACCATTCTTTGAGAAGAACTCTTATATGAAAATATTAGTTAGGTCCTCTGAAGAGGCTGTTATATTACTGCAAAGAAATTGAGCCATTTCTGAGAATTAGAATAAATCTACTACTAATAGAATAGCATCATAACCACTATAAATAGTCAATTGAGAAATTAAATAAATAGACAGAGAGTGCCAAGGAATAGGCAGGATTTGATGCAGCTGAATCAGTCCATAATTCCATTTATTTGAGGGCTTGTTACAATTGAAATCATAGAATTGGCCAACATTTTCTTTTACTTGCTTGGTCATACCAGGCCAATAGAAGTCTTTTGCAACCAATTTGTAGGTTTTATCCTGACCACAATTCCCAGAAAGTGGATAGTCATGCCAAGATTTGAGGCAGTAACCATTTCTGTCAAAACAATTACCAGTTTTTGGTGATGTTGGATTCCTGTAAATTTTGTTACACTTGAGATTTTTAAAATTTTCCTGTAAAAGTTCAGAGGCTTTGTCTAAAAGGTAGGTAATAATCCAAATGAGATGGGAAGACTGATTAAAGAAGAGTTTCCTAAAATTTTCAGGGTTTTTATTGGCAAAGGCATCCCCCCCCTCAGGCAAATGTTGTCCCAATGCGATAAAGCATCAGGGAATAGTGCTTTTTTCCCAGGGAAATATGTGATCATAATGTTGAAATCAGAGGTATTTGGACCATTGTGCCTTCCTATGTTTAAGGAATTTTTTTCTCATGAATTACTTAAGAGAGTTATGATCAGTCACTAACTCAAAAGGTTCCACAAGGCTTAAAATGTATGAACACCATTTTTTCAAGCAATAAATCTTTTTGAGTAGTTCCTTGTCATGAATCTTTTAATTTAGTTCTTCTGCAAGTAGATTGCAAGACTCAAAGGCTACTAGATTAAAAATATTTGTAGAAGAGGAAAACTGCAAGATGGCTCCTGCTAGGTTAGTAAGATTAATGGTTTTCTTGGAATAATGCTCAATGAACCTTCCACAAAAATTACTAAATCCAAGGAAATTGTGCAAAGGTTTAACTCAAGTAGGTGCGGGCCAGTCTAATATGTGTTAAATATTGGATGGGTCTATAGATATTCCTTCTTGAAAAAGTAATACCCCTAGAAACTGGAGAGAAAGAGTGAGGAGTTCACACTTTGAGAGCTTTTCAAACAGGTTACTCTGTCAAATTTTCTGTAGTGTCTATTGCACATGTGCAATGTGATCTTCAAGAGTTCTTGAGTAGAATAGTATACCATCAAGATATACCACAAGGTATCTCTCTAAAAGATTGTAAAAAATTTCATTGATGAAATTTTTGAAAGTGGAAGGATTATTGCAGAGGCAAAAAGGCATAACAGTGTAATCATAACCGCAAAACCAGTTCATCATTGCAGTCAAATATTCATGTCCTTCTGAAATTCAAACCAGGTTATAGGTTCCTTGAAGGTATAAATTTTAGAAATAAATAGCTCCATGGAAGAGAGCTAGGAGGTGCAGCATAGGTGGTACTGGGTAGGAATTCTTCCAGGTTAGCTGATTCATTTTCCTATAATCAACACAAATACAAAGGTCATCATAATTTTTGGGAAAAAAAAGAACCAGAGAGGCATTGTTTGAATTTCTTGGTTGAAGAGATGCTTTTGATACATTTTCCGCAATGTATTCTTGAATCATGGATGATTCCTGTTTTTAGAGAGAGTAAACTGGTATGGGTGCTGGAGGTGGACCAGTGAGTTCAATATTATAATCATATGAATTGAGTGGAAGTAGATTATTGGCTTCTAATTTTAAAAAGGCATCATAAAAGGCATGATAAACTGAAGTTAAAGAATCTTGAATGATTTTTGAATCTTCAATCTCTTCATAATCTTTAACTCTTCAAAGAAGAAAGAAAGAGTTAAGTATGTCAATTAAGAAACAACTCCCAAATCTGGAGAGGGAACTTGGGAATGGAAGTCAGGATATTGCAAATCTCCTGGAAGAAAAGTGTCATCCAACTCAATGAAAGTATCAGTTAGGCTTTTTAATTCCTGTTTGAAAGACTTTGTATTTTCTTGGGGTTGCAAGGCTTGTAGTTTAATTACTCCTTCTTTCCATTTCACATCTGGATTCCAATATGCTAGAAAGTCATGGCCAAGATTGATGTTATCCATTCTGGGGTTATCCAAGACAAATAAATCCAGTTAAAAGCTGGGGAAATTGGAGAATGCAAAGGTCCACTCTGTCTTATGGGTAAACCAATGGGAAAGATTGGTCACACTACTTAATAAATAGAATCACATAATATTTTTGGAAGTGGAAAAAGTCCAACTTATAAAAGAAATTTTAGTACCAGAGTCAAGGAGTCAACAGTAAGGAATATTATTGGAATGGAAAAGTAAGAATCTTGAACTTGGAGTGTTAAGGGTTTCCCAAGTGCAAAAATTTACTTTAATATGTTGAGATAATTTCTAGTTTTCCTTGCAAGTGTTAGAAAAACTAAAAACTATTTTTTTTGGAAAATTAGCCACTTCCTACAACTATTCACATCATGCTTTCCTCTGCAATACACACACAACCCTTCTTTCTATCTCCTTATCCATTAATTTTTCTAGAGTTTCCTGGTTTCCTTTTACTGGAATCTCATAGTTTTGGCAATAGCCTTCCCTTCATGGTTGTATTTTGATTTTGGAGTTGATTTGGAATTTTTTGGATGCTTTGATTTTTGCTTTGAAGAGCTTTCTGCCTTTGGTTCCAAGTTTTATGGTGCATGATTGGTTTTTTGAGAGAATTTCTTGCTGTCATAGAAATTTTCAAGCTTTATAACCCAATCTATCAACTTCTGAAGGGTGGTTGTCTTATGCCCCCAAATGCAATCTGTTTGATTAGGATTTCTGGTAAACCCTTTCAAAAGTGGAATAAAATTGAATCTTTTTTCCATTGAATACAAGACTGCAAGGCTTGAAATTGAGAAATATAAATGGAAGCCTTACTGATCTCCCTCATGACTAGGCCATTGAGCTTGTATTTTTCATTATTTTATTTTTGGGGATTTCCAAAAAAATTGTTCAGACTGAGGAAATGTAGATTTGGAAGTCAGAGAGAAGGATGAGAGAGCAATAAGTAAATGAGAACAAAAAGGAACACTTACCTGAGGAAATGTAGATTTGGAAGTCAGAGAGAAGGATGAGAGAGGAAATCTTCTCTCTGACTTGCGATCTATCCTCAGGTGTTTGATCTTACAGGAACATGTGACAACATGTGACATTAGTATGAAAGGTGATAATGAAAATGAATATTGGAATGAGATCCGCGCTTCTGGAGGTGAGATGCATATATTGGATGAAGGCAGATCTGAGACAAAAGATGGGAAGTAAAGATAGAAATGAAGAAAACAGGAAATAAGAAAAGGAATAAAAAGTGAAGAAAAGAGCCTTGAGGATGATTATTCCAATAAAAAGTTGAAGATTTTTTGCTAAAATTTGTCCCAATTTTTGACAATGCAGGTGAGGCTGGTGTTAGATGAAAATTCAAGGTATGGCTCTACCCCCTAAAAAAGAAGATACATACATAACCTTGTGCCATTCAGAGGTAACGTTGTTAGGGTTGTTTGAGAAGATGATATTGCATAAATAAATGTGGGATCTAACCTTATGGGCATGTTCTCCTTCAAATTAATCAGAATTTTTCATTCCTAGAGTTCAAAAGCTGGGAAGAAGTGTGCTAGGTTGCAAGGCATTTTGATTGATAGCCTGGATAAAAGCAGAGATGAGGGTTGGAGCCTCCCACTAAGGAGCATTAATGCAAGGCCTTTGTCTACCGTGGGTGAAGGTTTCATTGGAAGATACCATAGAAATCCATAATCTGGTCAAGAGGATCCTCCTGAGCTTTGGACAGGTCCCAGTGATCAAGTAGATCTTTGATTGGTTTGGCCAAAGGTCATTTTGAAGAGGGGACTGGATCAAAGGTTTTTTGGGCCTGAGAGCCTCTGGATCTCCCTACATTATTAATTGTTAGAATTCTAGTCTTGTGATATGTGTTGCCTTATACTTGAGTGCAATCATTCATCAAGCTTTATATTCTTTAATTTATTATCACCTCTTGAGTGTTTAGATCTAGTGTTTTATTTATTCTATACTTGTTATTTATAGATCATGTGACATCTTTATCTTAAATCTAAGTGGTTTATCATCTTTGCTCTTGATTATTATTGTCTAGTGACCTTGTTATACCGTGCTAAGCAGTCACCTTTCTAGTGGGTTTGTTATCTCTAATCCTAGATGCCTTATCATTTCACTTTGATGTTGAGTGTTTTTCAAGCAAGTGAATTTTAAGTGCCACTTTTGTCCATTTCCTCTTGTAACAATCCTAGTGGTAGTTAAAACATACTTCATTCATCATTGCTTCTCATCTTTTCAGCCACTGGTCAGCCCACCTTGTAATTATTCTACTTAAGCTGCAATTTTCTCAAGTGAATGAATCATCATCTGTTCTGACTCATAATGAACCCAAGTGCCCTTCATTTACTCCTTAGATCCGCTCCTCTTGGTGTCATAAGACTCTTCCTATCCCTTCCTTCAATATAAACCAGAGCTTTCCAACTCAAATCTTCATACTAATTTCATCATTGTAAGGGGAGAGGGAATTTTTCACATTTGAGAAAGTAAGTGAAATAAAAAAAAACTATCTATAGGTGGCAAAACTATTTGATAAGTTATTTAATTTACTGTCACACAACCACCCCATTGAATATAGGGAAATATTAGTTTGATTTAAATACAAATGGGAGAATGCTTGTTGCAAAAGAAGCCCCATGTATAGCAAGCCTAACTGCAAAGTTCAAACTATAGGTCCAAATTCTCAAGAAAACTGCAAGGGAAGCAAATTTTTCTGGTAAACAGGAACCAAGGCAAAGCCCAATTTGGTAAATTTGACCTTAGAAAGGATGCATCAAAAATATGAAATTAAATAACTGAGGAAAGAATCTTTATGCAGACTGCACATACCTTAAAAGGTAACTAGGGGTGACTAGATACAACCTGATGGAAATTTGTCAACATCCAGAGAGCAATGAATCAATCAATGACATAAGTGGCAATGGCAAAATTAAATAAACAGTGAATCTATCCAAGTTTGTAGTGTAAGTGAAAGACAATAGAACATGCAAATACATGAACATATTGGATGAGAAAATTACAGGCAAGAGTTCATAAAGGTTATGCTAATAGACAGAGATGGCTATGTAGGGTATGGAACTAGTCCTTAGAAGATTTTTAAATTGATTTAGGCCTTCTATGAAACATGAAAGCCAATTTGGCTTGCATGAATGGAAATGGAATAGCTTGATTCAGCAAAAGATGGAGAACACAAGGTTGATTGGATCATCAAAGGGACATTGGTTGAAATTTCCAATTTTGCAGGTATAGACTGAGTTTCCAATGTTTGAAGGTTAGTCTTTTTTGGCGCCAATAAAAGTTAGTTTCATTGGCCCGCATAATATATGATTGTATTTTAAAAAAGAATTGACAGGTAAAAAGTTGTAGGGTGGGAGACTGATTATGGTTTGGTGCAACCAGGTTTGATTGGCATCAAATGGGAGCTTTTTTGGGTGCCAATTTTTTACCCCTGCAAGCCCAAGCCCATCATCAAGACCTCTGGGTGCCTATCCAAGTCCTACTGGGCCCACACCAAGTCCCGCTGGGCCCATGCCAGGTCCTGTGGGGCCCATTCCAAGTCCTTCTGGGCCCACAAAAATTCAAGCTTGGAAAGCACAGATGTGCTTTACAGACCATAATTCAAGTAAAGGTTCTTTATGAGCCCAACCAAGATCCATGGTTTTGATAATGATTTTTCCAATTTTTGTGATTGGTTTTACATTTAAATAGAGTGAGTTGTCTATTCTCAAAGGTAAAACATTATTTGAAATTTTACAGCAGGAGTGCTTTGTTCCAGTCAATTCAAGATTAGAATTAAATGAATGTGGAGATTAAATTCAAGTTGAAGCCATTTTGCTTCATATCCAAGTGTTAAAGTTATTTTTTTTTGATTTTTTCTCTTGTGGTGTTTTCCAACAAGGAGAGTATTTTTCATTCAACTCAAACCCATTTATTGATAATCTTTTTGAAGTTTTTCTCATTCAATTTTTCTGAATTATGGTTTTTCTGGCTTGAAACCACAAGAAATTAAGAGGAAAAAGCACCTTTTCCCAATTTCTTCAAAAAAAAAGAACTATTTTTTTAGGAAAGAAAAATCTTTTCAAGTTTTAACAAAGGCTGAAATTTCTTTGGATTTTTTCCATCAAATTTATCTGGTTGCTTCATACCAGGTGTCTTAAACCTACAATGTTCATTATTTTTTCTGGTCTCTTTGTTGGTGAGTCTCAGGAAAACAGAGGTGATGAATTCCTTCTGGTTTCTGGAACTCCCAACAACAGGTGTGTGTGGTGAAATTGTGATTAAATCTGAATTGGAGGAGCCATTGGAACTATGCTGCAATAAAGGTGCAAAAGAATAGAAAAAAGAGGAATTATCTTGGCCATGATGACTTTTTTTTAGTGATTCAAGGTTTTTATGAGTAACAGAAGTGACTTGAGGTGTTTATATGGGGAGCTTGGGTACTTCCAGAAGCAGGGATAAGTTTCCTGGGGGCTTTCATGACACAATAGCTATCTCTAAGGGCATAAGTAGTACAAGGAAGAACCATTTTTTTGGGGTGAGCTAGAATCTGAGGACAAGGATAAGAAAAAGGAATACAGATAAATTGATTATATTTTAACAAGAGAAATTTGCACAAGCTTAAATTATTCATTCTAAGGAAAATAATTTGAACAAGTTACCTTGAAGAAGCAAATGAATTATTTGGGGAAGTTTGAGGAAGCTCAATAGGGTGTATCATAGTTAGCAAACCTTCCATCAGAAAACCACCCTTTCTTTTGGCAAAACCTGCCATTTTTAATGGCAGGTTTCTGAAATACACATACCCCCTGACTAGTGTATTTCAAAATGGTTTGTTTAATGGAAATAGCCTATTTCAAACATCAAACCTTCCATTATCATCAATCCACCACCCATTGCATGCAAAACACCCATCCACACCTCCACCTCAGCAAATCCATACCAATCCCATCTCCATTGCATCACACACATCTCATCTACATTGCTTCACATCCCCATTTCTTTGCATGTCCATTGCTACGCATCTCCATCAAATCACACACATCTCATCTCCATTGCTTCACATCCCCATTGCTACACATCTCGATCACATCACACACATCCCATTGCATGCAAAACACCCATCCACAACTCCACCTCAGCAAATCCATACCAATCCCATATCCATTGCATTACACACATCTTTTCTCCATTGCTTCACATCTCCATCACATCACACACATCCAATCATCATCTCATCACCCAACATCACATCACCATATTTCTCAAAATGTCCAATCAAACTTCCCAGCAATAAGTTGAAAACTCAAAAAAAGCTGACTGAACTTTTTTTATCATTTGACTCTAATTCAGCCTCCAATTTGGAATCAACTTGGTTAGCTTTGAATTCTATATTGGAAAAACATTACATGGTTCCAAGAAGACAGACTCTCCACAACCCTATGTATGAAAGGCAAAAGATTCATCTCCTCCCCAACTTAAGCTTCCAGCAACTTTTCCAAACTTGATTGCCTTCATTCATGAAACTTTTGGAGATGATTGAAGACCACCACATCTTCCAGAACAATTCTTGGAATCCTCAACACAATCCAGCTATCCAACTGTCCATTGCTCTTTGTAGATTGGGCTCAAATCAAAATGGAGCAGCAATTCATCAATTAGAAAATCTATTCTCAGTTGGTTATGGAACCATTGAATTATACTCCAACAGATTCATGATTTCTATCCTATCTTTTTGTTTCTCAGTCCTTTGTTGGAAAACAAAAAAAGAACTCAAGGAGATATCTCAATTAATGGATTCTGAAGGATTTCCTTGTTGCATTGGTTTTGTTGATGGAACCCTTATCCCCTTGAGTCAAAAATCCAAGCTATGCGGCAACCACTATTTTTATCAGAAAAAAGGTAATTGATTCATTTCTTATCCAAAGCCATTGATAAAACACTGAAAAAATATGTTTTATCTTTCTGTATAGATACTCTGTGGCTCTAAAACTTGTTTTTGATAACAACAAGAAGTTCATATCACTCCATTCTGGCCTTCCAAGTTCTTGTCACAATTCATATTTTTTCAATTCAATGTGGATTTCCCACCAACCAGAGAACCACTTTGACCAAGATCAATACCTTCTGGAAAATTCAGCTTATGCTAGTGGGAAATATGTGGTCCCAGCATACTGCAATGTTTCATCCAATGATCAAGCCAAAACTGATTTCAACTATAATCTTTCCCAATCACAGGTTTGGATTTAGCATTCCATAGGAGTCCTGAAAGGAAGATGGGCCAGCTTAAGGAAAATTCAAAACCAGCTTCATAACTCCAAAGACATGAAGATCCTGATAAACTGGATTATCAATTGTTTAATCCTTTGCAACCTTCTGGCCAACATCAAATATGAATAAGAAGAAATATTTGAAGAAAATATTCCTGATCCTCCTTAAGTCATCTCTGTCTCATTTTGTTGCTCATCTTCCGCCATGAGAGAGCAGATTATACCCCTCACACTTGCTGGCTTTGATGAGTAGCATTTGTTTTTTAAATATGTAAAAAATCACATGAAAGTATTTTTTGTTTTGGTTTTTCAACCAACAATCCTAGGCTGACTCTGTTTTTTTTGTTTTTTGTTTTTTTTTTTTGGTGGACTTGGACAAAACAGAACCAAAGCTTACAAACCACCCGCCTCACCCCACCCAACCACTGGTCCACTCCTTCCTCCTCCTCACCAAACATCCTCACCCACCACCACCACCTTACCCACCACCTCCCCTGCTCCTTTGGTTGGCACCCCTTGTAAGCTCCCCCCCTCCCCCCCTCCTCCTCATCCTCCTCCTCTCCCTGCCCCTCATTGGTTGCTGATACTTTGATCAATCAACCTTTAGGACCCCCCCCACCTCCTTGCTTGATCCCCCAGGTAAGCTTGCCCCCTCCTGCTCCTCGTCCTCCTCCTCCTCCTCACCTGTCCCCTCCCTCCTTCCCAATCAATTGAAAATTTATTTCTCAATTGCTCAATTGGTCACAAATCAATTGGGTGATTGATTGGCAATTGATTGCTCAATTGATTGAAAATCAATCAAGCATCAATTGGAAATCAATTGAAAATTGATTGACAATTGATTGCTCAATCAATTGAGCAATCAATTGCCAATTTATTTCTGCTAATTTTAAATATGCAACCTATCGTAGCTGCAAATGGCCATTTTCAACCCATCTGAGTTTCAAACAGATATATTATATAAATATAAATTTTTGTAACTTTTTTCAACTCTTTTTTAACTTTTTGTTAACTTTTTTTAAATTTTTTTAACCATTATTTGTTTCTTTGATTTTAATAAAAAAATAAAAAATAAAAAAAGAAATTAATCAATTTGATTAAAAATATAAATATATTAAAAAAGGGTAATGTTAAATTCACGGCTCATTGAGCCATGCACATGGTTTGAAATGTGCCGTGTGGCACGTCAAACGGTCCAATTCAAGCCGTGTACAGCCCCCCACGGCTCACAAAGTGGTGCGGCCCACCCAACCCGGTCCACCGCTGTGTGGACTTCCAAATGACTAAATTCAAGCTGTGTGGAGTTTTACACAACTCAAATGTAGACGTGTGGCGTTCCACACGGCACCGGACAGCGGTGAGCAAAAAAAAAAAAAAGGAAAAGGAATGAAAGGGTACTTACACAACCCATAAACTAAATAAACCTTCCAAAAAACAGAAATCAACCAAAAAATCAAAGAATTTTCATTTTTTGGTTAAAAAAAAAAAACCAAAAAAATAAGTAAATAAATTAAAATAAAAAAAAAAACTGGTACTATACAATGGACTAGCCCTAAAGTAAAAAGACCCAAAAAAACACAAGTAACTGGACTATCCCTAAAGTAAAAACACCAAAAAAAAGACAAGTAACTTGACAAGCCCTAAAGTAAAAACACCAAAAAAAATACAACTAACTTGACAAGCCCTAAAGTCATTTCAACTTGACTAGCCCTAAAGTAAAAGGGCCCAAAAATTAAAAAAGTCTTTTGACAAGCCCTAAAGTAAAATTTCCCAAAAAAAAAAAAAGTTCCACTTGTGTTAAGCTGATGCCATCCCAAGCTTAACATAAGTTAAGCTTGTGATGGAATCAGCCCAACACAAGTTGAAATGACTTACCATTGAACTCTCATTCAAAAAACTCAATATAATGATTTTAACTCAAAACACTCAACATAATTATTTTCAAAATTTAATAACCCTTTATATTAATAGAACTCATTAGCTGCATTAGAATTACAATTTATATGAAAACCAATGATGAAATGAATTCCAAGTCTATTACAATATAGAATGCATTTGAAGTTGATCTTTGAGATGATCAACCCAACCAGAGGCCTTTTTAGAAATCAAGGAATGTGGTTTTGCTACAATGGGTGGTATTGGAATCATTTCTCCCTCAAGTACTAATAGAACCCAGTGGTTATCATTTGCAAAATAAATTAAAATTGGATCTGATTGATCAGTAACACCATTTTTCATTGGAGTATAAGTCTCACATGAATCCAATGAAATGAAACATATAGGTTTGGAATATGTGTCTGCTATGATTTGACCCATGTCCAATTTAGCCAGCCATTTTGAGGAGGGAATCTTTTCATTGATGTCTTCAACATCAAGTCTTTGTTTAATCTTTTAAACCTCCTTTGCACCACCAAGCATCTTAATGTAGCATGCTTTATGTTTCTACAATTTTTCAATCATTTCCTTCCTAACTTTAAACCAACCATGTTCTTCATAACCAAGAGATTTAGCAATGACTCTAAATCCACAATTCCCATCTACAATTGGATCCCAAACCTCACCCAAGAGCTTATGGAATTTCTTGGGTATTTGATTGAGGTATTTCATGTTTGGTTCCTATCATTAAACCTAACTTACTATTCATTTCTTTAATTGGATCAATGAAATGAAAAATCACCAAAGATGAGCTTCTGGTTGAGCTTTGCTGCATTTTCTCTTCCTCTGAAGAGGATTCTGATTCCAAATTAAGTGATCCAAATTCACTTTCAGTCTCTTCCTCTGAACTATGAAATTCAGATTCAGATTCTGCCAAATTTGACTAACAATTCATCATTAGTTAGTAACTAAGTTCATTAAACAAAAAAAATGAACATATCTCAAAAGAAAAGACTTACAATCTTTTGTCTTTTCTTGTTTGGAGTCCTTCTAGTTCTTTTTTCCCCCTTGAGTTGTTTTTAAACAAGCTCAAACTGAGATTGTTCTTGCTGCGTATCTGTCAATTTTGGCCAGCCCCTACTTGATTGTAAGACTTTAGGTTGAAGTCTTGGCTTTGATCAATATTTTATAATCTTCTGAATGATATAATTCAATAGGCCGCTTTGCTCATGATCTGGAGATCCCAAGATCATTGCATTGACTTTTTCATGTAACTGAGTAATGCTTAGCATTTCATCAACATTGCACTGGAAAAATTCAAAAGGATCACCCATTAGTGAATTAGTTAATCAAAAAGCATTAATCACATAGTGATTTGAACAATCCAACTTAAGCCAACTTAAAGAACTAGAACTGCAGGGGTCATAGTCCAACCTCCACTGAGGATGAACATCTTCAGGTACCACGGATCCTCTGAATGCTAGATGCTCACCTATTTGGTGGGAACAGGGAAAACCCATAGTCTTGAAATATGACTTGGTGCAGACTTTGCCATCATGATCACGTTTTAACTTCTTGGATTGTTCCCTAACAAGATGGATTGCCTCTAAAGACAATTTTTAACCCAATGGTAACAGTTCAGGCGGAAGAACTGTCCCTAACTTAATTCAAGAGTTTTAAAGTGATGCATGAACTGAATTAATTTGATTCAAAATTGTTACCTCAAGGCTTTTCCAAACATCCAACAGGTTTCCCAAAGAGTTTTCAAGGAATTGTTTGAGATTCCCATGGGCCCCTTCAACCCAAGAAGTTTTTTTGTTTCCAAAATCTGGGTTTATACAAGTCCAAACTGCCAAAAACGTCTCTTTGATAGGGAAAATTTTATTTTCCATATACTTGAGTAAATCCTCATAGTCTTTCAAGAAACTCTATACAAGTCAAAAGGTCAGAACCCAAAACTAGGAAGAATAAGAAGCAGGAATTTTGACCTAATCTGAGTTCTGCATCATTGACCTCTGCCTCCTCCTTGGTCTTTGAGGCCCCATACTTTTCCCACAGATTCATAAAGCTTTTGCATCCTTCAACATCATTAACAAAGCGCACTTTACAGTTTGCTTGTATGTTTTTAGACAAGTTCCAAGTGCAACATTTTCTTGATGAATCTGGGAAACTAGTTTCAATTGCACAAATCAGAGCTTTTTCATGGTCCGTCACAAAGACTTTTGGAAGTCTCTCAGGATCATAAGCCAACTCCTTTAATGCATATACAGACCAACTGTAGAGCTCAAATGTTTCTTTTTTTTATAAAAACAAGAGCTTTTGTGAAAGTTTTCCAATTGTCTTTCATTCCTACAACATGCAATAGTGGGGTTTTGTACTTATTTGTTTTATAAGTACAATCCAACATAGCAATATGATGAAATTGTTTTAAAAGCTTTACTGCCTCTGGATGTGCTAAGTACAGGGCCTCCTAGTGAACCTCTCCACTTAACTTTGACCGGTGAATCCAACTTGTTTCTTCAAGCTGTTCATATAGTACCTCCATAACACTTTTTTTCTTTAGCTCTGCAAGTGTGACCTTTGGCTTAGTGCTATAGATTTTTTGGTCATCAGCATAATCCTGCCCATCAATCTTGCTCAGTTCTCTCTTCAGTTGTAAGTATTGAGCCCATCAGTCATGCCTTCTACTCAATTGTCTAAGGCCACACCCAAGATTCTCCTCAGTTGAGGATGCACAGAGGGATGTTCAGATGGTTGATGGTTATGTTGGGTTTCTTGGTAGGAGAGGCGCCACAAGGGGTCAGCCTTTGTTTGACTTTCATGGATTAAAAAATTGCACCCAACCTTCCTTGTGTGAGTTTGTCTAGACCGTTTGGTAAGAAGACTTCCTCATTAGGAACTATGTCTATCACAGGCTAAATCCACATATTGGTCACGCTTTGAGTTGAAAACTGTTAAAGCATAGCCATGCTTCATTTCCCATGTTTGACAATAGTTTTGTGCCTCTTCCCTAGTAGGAAAGTCACTCAAGGGAGGTGGGTCAAGTGGATCTAGTAAACGTTCATTGGTTAAGTCATAGTTTCATAGTTACATGAACCCATCAGTTTCAATCAAATTCAATACGGAAAAGACCCGTAACATAAAATGTTACTCACCATCAGCGGTCATGTCCATTTTTTAAACATTTTGTTCCTCAATTGTCACCCTTGATGAGGATGAAATTGGGGCTTCCAATGCTTCATTACCCAAATCCTTTGTTTCTTTTTCCAAAGCTTTGTTGATGGGACTATCAATGTAGACCTTCCACACAGCCATGTCAGAAGAAGGAGGGCTTGCCACTGTTCCCATGCAAAGAAATGCAATGGTATACTTCAGTATTCAATCCAACTTACAATTGATCAAACAAAGTTTGCTCACTTTCAAGTTGAGAAAGAATTGTTTGCAGATTTTTATATGATTTATGATTATTCATTTTAATTTCACTTGGTTTTTGCTTTAATTTCTCTTTGGGATTGCTTGGTGGGGAACAACAGTCCCACAAAGTATGCATTAATCCCAAATTTGGGTTGAAAGAACCCAAGTGTGGTCCAGGGGGTGCCCAAAATTCTGGCATGGCTTCTGGGGGGTTGTGCACCCCTAAACACGGCCAATTTGAGCCATGTACGGGGGTTGCACATCTCCTACACAAACCCCCAGGGGTGGCGTGTTTTGGAAAAGGCCCTTTGTAGTCGTCTTTGGGCCCCCACGGCTCATTTGAGCCGTGTAGGGCCCTACACAACTACCACATGGTTGGAGCTGTGAATTTAACATCACCCTAAAAAAATATAAATATAAAAAAATATAAATATAAAAAAAATATAAATATAAAGAATATATAAATATAAAAAATATAAATATAAAATATAAAATATAAATATAAAAAAATATAAATATAAAAAAAATATAAATATAAAAAAATATAAATATAAAGAAAAAAAATAAATAAGTAAAAAATAAATTAATTAATTAAATTAAAAATATGAATATAAAACAAATATAAATAAATAAATTGAAATGAAATGAAATAAATAAATAAATATATAAAAAACAAATTAATTAATTAAATTAAAAATAAAGATATCAATATATATATATATATATATGTTAAATAAATATATTCTACAAATTGTTTTTTTTTGCCATTTGAAAACCAAAATGGGTCCCCAATGGCCATTCAAAACCCATCTGAGTTGCAAATGGCCGACCCCCACGGCTCATTTGAGCCGTGTAGGGCCCTACACGACTACCACACGGTTGGAGCCGTGAATTTAACGTCACCCTAAAAAAAATATAAATATAAAAAACATATAAAAATAAAAAAAATATAAATATAAAAAATAAAATAGAAATAGAAAAAAAATGAATATAAAAAAAATATAAATATAAAGAAAATAAAAATAAATAAATAAGTAAAAAATAAATTAATTAATTAAATTAAAAATATGAATATAAAACAAATATAAATAAATAAATTGAAATGAAATGAAATAAATAAATAAATAGATAAAAAAAATTAATTAATTAAATTAAAAATAAAGATATTAACATATATATATATATATATATGTGAAATAAATATATTCTACAAATTGTTTTTTTTGCCATTTGCAACCCAAAATGTGTCCCCAATGGCCATTCAAAACCCACCTGAGTTGCAAATGGCCATTTGAAACTTAGGTGGGTTGTGAATGGCCATTTGCGACCCATTTTGGGTTGTGAATTGCGCCACGTGACCTTTTTTAGTTTGTGAATGGAGGTTGAAAGGTTTCAAATTTAAAACTGCCCATTGATTGCTCAATTGATTTGCAATTGATTGCTTTATTCATTTTCAATAAATTGAGATATTGATCACCAATTGATGCTTGATTGATTTGCAATCAATCACAAAATCAATTGCAAAACATTTGGGTGATTGATTGCTTGTTGTCCTCCTCCTTGTCCTCATTAATCAAGATTGACATTTTTTTTGGTTATCAGCCTTTACCCGTATTTTTTTCTATGTTTGATGATCTTCTACCTTGGTTGTAAAATGACTTTTAATTTTTTTTTTTGGTTTTTTTTTGTTTTGTTTTTTTTGGATTCCATGAAATGCCACACACCCTTTGACCTCCAGTTCTTTGTAAACCTGCCATTTTTCTGAACTTCCAACGCTTCTCCCACAACACTCAAAATGTTATACAACAATTTGAATCCCTTCTTGATCCTCACCCCAGGCGCAGTAGGTGCCTGGGAGGGATCAAGATGGAAGGAGATGGTTTGAAAAACATAAAGAGAGGTGGCAAGCAGAGGGCTCTTTTGCAAAATAGGGCTCAAATGAGAGATTCCAAAATCTCTCTAGAAGTGGATGAAGAAGGGTTTAAAAAAAAGGTGGTGTTTTCTTGACAAAAACTGCAACCTTTGTATTTGTAAACTGCTGATGCTGCCAAAAAGAAAAATAATCCTCAAAAACCCTACCCTGAAGAGTTTGGACAATCCAAACAGAAGATTGAACATTTCCATTTCTTCACCTCTAGAAAAGTGGCTGTTCTTGACCGCTCCAATCACCACTCTCTGGTTGCAATAATCAAATTTTTACCTTTGAAAGAGATCTTAGAACAAGATAAGAAGGACATCAACTTTGTGACCACTTTCCTTCACCAATCCAAAAAAATATGAATACTGTTGGCCCCTCAAGATATTGGGGTGGAAAAATGTGGGAAATTGGATGGCAAAAATTGATGCACCCCTCTGAATTATTTGGACAATATTTGAAGAAAGCAGTTTCTCAATCTTCCCCTCAAGAGTACACTCTCCCACACCTAAAGTCAGACAAATCCCCTAAAATTTTAGGCCCAATTTTCCAAGAATTAGCCAGACTGGCACATGATTCAAACCTTCCAAAAATGCTGGAAAACAATATCCCCTCTTTCTCTTCATTGGAATTTGTATCCCAGATCACTCCTTTTTACTGTTCTCCACATATCACTTTCACCTCAGATTCCTTCTACAATTCTCCCCACATTGACAAAGGTGACATCTCTTCCTATTTTTTTTTACTGGTGGTTCCAACCAAAAAATTTAATGGAAAAATTGGCAACAACAAGGACAAATATTAAGGCCTATTTGTTTTTCCTGACTTGGGTTTTGGAATTGAATTCAAACAAAAATGTATTGTCAAAATGGTTCGGGCAGCAAATAAGTACATGCACTGTAATTTTACTGCTGTGGAGACTGCCACTCATACAAGAATGGCCATGTTTATGCAAATAAAAAAAACCACTTCAAACACTTGCATGGACTTGAAAAGTGGACAATCATACTATAGAAAAAAAAATAAAAACAAAAAATATTTCTTTATTGGTGGTGTTAAAAATTATCTCAAACATTGTTGTATTTGAAGAAAAAAAAATTTAAAAAAAAATAATTATCAAATTAAATATTTTAAAATCCAATCAATTGATTACTTTTCTTTATTCCTCCCACTGTCCTAGTCCTACCAATACAAGCAATGGCTACCAATAAACTATTTTTTTTTTCATTGCTAGTCATTCCCTCTCCTTTTCCAGTCTCTCTTCCTGTTGATCCTCATCCTTTTCCTCTTTTTGAGACTCCTTCTCTTCCTGTTTCAATTTCCACTAAGCACCCAATTTATTTTGATGAGCCAAACTCTTGGCTTTCTGCTTTTGAAAATCAATAGCCAGTTGACAATCCCACTTCTATTTTTAACATTGAAGTTTTTCAGATTCAATTTGTGATTTCACTGTTCTTTGGAGGGGAGTAGGAATGAGCTGGATTTTGAAAGTGAGGAGATTCAATAAATTTAATTATTTGAATCTTTCTTCTCCATTATATCTTCAAAGCCTGAAAAATTGGAATTTTTTCTCCTCTTTTGATGGCTATTGGGGTTGATGTTGATGGAATTGGAGGCCTTTTTCTTTCCCTTTGCAGAGGATTTTTGTGTGGGAACTTCTTCACTCTCATTTGAAGGTGATGTGGGAGGCCCCATTGGCTTTAATATTTGGCCATTTAGAAATGGATGTAGCTGTTTTTTTACAATCTAAATCAGTCAGGACTAACCGGATATAAAAGAAAAGAACTTGCTTCCTTACTTGAACATATTTTTATTTTAATGGAGATACTGGAATAACTTGCTCCTCATTGGAAGTTCTTCCACCCCAGGAAGAGAGCAATCCATAGAAGGAAGTTAGGGGTCCAAGTAATTGTTTGAATCATTGATCAATGCTGATGTAGACATGATTGGAGATGGTTTTGTTGGATCATCCTCCTCCACATCCAATTGGGGCCACTCATAAGTTTTTTTGGGATTATCATTGCTAGGCTGAGAATCCACAGCCAAGTCTTTCTTATCACCAATTCCCTTGGCTTTATCCAAGTCAGTGATACCAAAGCCAGTTGAGATTTACATTGAGTGGGCATTTTTGTACTTGGCTTGATAGTCCTTGAATTTCTCCTGCATCTTTTTGGATGAAAGATATAGCCTAACTTTTGTTTTATTCTTCAGTTCATTGGCCATCAGGAGATAACCATTAACCTTAGAGGATGGAGGTTGGCCAAATTGTGTTTTGTTGTTAGATTCACAGCAAGCATCATAGTTGGAGGGAGTTTTGAGCCAGTTTACCGGGATGATGTGATCAGCTCTCTTGAGCTTACTTGAGCCTTTTGAATCTGATGGGGGATCATTGTTTGATGTAGAGTTCCTTTGGGATGTTTTCTTTGATCCATTGGACTTTTGTGTGGACTTGCAGGGGGATGTTTGCTGAGGGTCCATTTTTCAAGAGTAAGAGGGATGAAGAAATGAAGCTATGAGAGCAATAAAGCAAACAGAGTTAGGAAGTGATGGGAGAAATATAGTTATGAGAGTGATCATGAGAAAGATGATGAGAGCTAGGGTGTGATGAAATTGATAAAGTGATGAGATCAACAAAGTGAAAAGAGTGCTAAAGCAATGAGAGTTAGGATGTGATGAAAGTGATAAAGTAATGAGAGTGATGAAGTGATGAGGATAGCAATGAATGGATGAGAGTGATGAATCAATTTTTTTGGATGAGGTTGGAGGTAGAATTTTTCCACTGAGGTTGGAGGTTGAAACCAGTGGTGATGATGTGGAATGATATGTGTTTGAGGCAGTAAAAGCCTTTAAATACTTTATTTGGAAAAATCCATTTACTTTTTGTTAACTCTGACACATCTTTTGTGAAATAAGTGGTTTTTTTTTGTTTTATTCTGAATTTCAGGTTTGAAATGGAGGATCTGGGTTGAAACCCAACATTAAAAAATGGCAGTTTTGGTTAACTCTGATACACCCTAATGAAGCAACATAATTCTCAGGTGGTCTGAATTGGATTGGGATAAAATATATCCTATTTCAAATTAATAGAATTTAAGTGTGGAATTTTTAAAATCAGTCACTATTGTGGGAAGAATTTGAAAATCTCAGAATATTTAATAATTAATTTCTGGGGAGTTAAGATTTAAAAAAAAGCATGGCTATTTTATGATTGAAAATTTGGAATATCCATAAAGTTTGAAATGAAATCAAACATCAGAAGAGTACGCATGAAACATGAGAATAGCCAGGAAATATTTTCAAATGGAGTTAACTATTCAAATTTGACTCAATGATGATCTGAAATGATAACTAATACCAAAGGTTAGTGACTACAATTGGCATTCATTATTTAAAATAATTCCCAGTGAAAATTATATAAACTATTTTGGCTGCATATGGAGTTATGCTAGCATTTTATTTGTATAATATGGAATATCCACAAGTTAATAGCCTGAGTGGAGTATGAACTTACTTCAGGGACCAAAGTAGCCTAGTGAAGAACCTTGAATCAGCTTTTACTAATGCAAACTTTGAAATTTAGGCATGGTTTATTGTTGAAAAGTAGAAAGTTTTGCATAGTGGTATACAGACAGAGTTAAATATTTTTTGGAAAAGCAAAAAAAATAAAAAAAGGGTCTTACTGAGGTTTGCTAGTATGCCTGTGGATTGAAAGAGGTTGATATTTTATCTTGATGAGGGAGCTAACTTGATAATTAGGTGTGACAAGTCACAGAAAGGCAGTTTTTTAGTTGAATATTTATGAATAACATATTTATTTTGTTAAATTTTGCATATTGTGGATTGTTTTCTCAAAAGAAAAATTCATAATCTCAAGAGATTTGATTTCATGATTTCAAAGTTAGGACAGAGGCAAAGGTTAGAATTTCAGATATTGTTTAAAGAAGATTAAAAGTCACAGCTCATTTTGATGCAAATTTTTCAAAAACATGATAACCCAAGACTATTAGAAGCAATGAAGTATTTTTTGGAAGACAGGAATTTTAAAGCTGAGGCTTGCAAGGATCCTTCATTAATTCATTGGAAGATAACCAAGTATTTTTCAACAAGGCAGATTGGTGTGTGAGAACTTGGAGATACTGCTTGAGGAGGCTGTAGACTGAGGCAATCAGGGAATTGGTTCTAAATTACCATGGGGAAAAAATTGTAATTATGAAGGAGTTGCAGGTTAAAATTAAGAGGATCTTATAGAAGAAGGTGTGTGAAATATATTGAAAGGAGTCATGCAGGATAATTTAAATTTGTGGTGAAATCTTCTGCATTGAAATGGATATTTTTTCAACTCCTTTATTTTGCTGTTTTTTTGGCTATACATTAAAATTTGAATTTATGGACAATTTGGAAGAAGTATAGTATTTTTTTCAATTTCTAAGTTCTCTTATTAATGCTTTTTTATTGAAAATATAAATGAAACATTTTTAGATTGAAGGGGAGCAATATTTAATATCATGAAATAAGGATGGCTTGATATTGATGGATTATAGACTAAATTATTTTTTTGAGTTCTTTAAAAACATTTAGTTATTGATTTGATTTTATTTGGAATTTCCATTCCTGTTTGTGGAATGCTTTGGGAATTTAATTTATAATTTTGGAGCCATTCTTAAAATTTCAATTTATTCATTTATTTCAATTTCTATTTAATAAACTTAAATTCCAGACCCACTTGACAGGAATTGTTTTGAAAAGTTGGAATTGGGGAAATAGTCAATATATGTAGTCTGGATAGACAAAAATATTAATCTAATTACTTATTTTATGCCAGAATTCCCTTAAAGTGAAGAGAGTACTTTGCAATTTATACCAAGCATTAATTATTAAAATCCCTCACCATTGATTGAATCCATTTTTTTAAGGATTATTTTTATTTTCTTGATTGAAATCAAACAGAGAGATAACCCAAATACAAAATAGAATTTATTCAAAAAAATTTCAGTTCTTTCAAGTCCAATATTGATTTTCCTGGGAAAACTGTCCCCTCATCCCAAAATAATTTGAGGGGAGAAGTTTAGCAGTAAATTAGGAAAGTGGGACACAAATCATTATTGATATTTTTAGATTCCCCATAACTTCATTCTGTAATTAATGTCCCTTTTCAAAAAATTTGATAGATTGGCCCAGGGTCATTTTGTGGTAAACTCCCCCTTCATCCCTCCATCAATTTAAAACCACATTTCAAAAATCAACACTAAATTGAACTTCATTTCATTTTATGATTTCTTATTGATTGCATTTTTAATCAGATTTTATATACACCCATATTTTATCATCAAATGCAAACCCTGTAGCAAGAGCAGCAGAATCCAAACTTGACAAGGCTGAAAACATTAAAAAGAAATTAAAATCCTATTTAAACAGCTTTAAAAAGCTAATTCCAAAAAATAACAGGCCAAATTCATCATCCCAAGCCTCATCAATCTCAACCAAGTCATAGAGTTTTTTATTAAAATTTAGGGTAATGTTAAATTCACGGCTCCAGCCATGTGGGAGCCGTGTAGGGCCCCACATGACCTGTGGGAGTTGTTTAGGGCCCATCAATGCGCGGGGGCCCATACACTACTCCATATAACTTATAATTGATTATTTATTAATTATTATTATTTCTTATAAAAGAAATAAAAGAAATAAAAGAAATAAAAGAATCAAAATAAATAAAAGAAATAAAAGAAATAAAAGAAATAAAAGAAATAAAAGAAATAAAAGAAATAAAAGAAATAAAAGAAATAAAAGAAATAAAAGAAATAAGAGAAATAAAAGAAATAAAAGAAATAAAAGAAATAAAAGAAATAAAAGAAATAAAAGAAATAAAAGAAATAAAAGAAATAAAAGAAATAAAACAAATAAAACAAATAAAATAAATAAAACAAATAAAACAAATAAAACAAATAAAACAAATAAAACAAATAAAACAAATAAAACAAATAAAACAAATAAAACAAATAAAACAAATAAAACAAATAAAACAAATAAAACAAATAAAACAAATAAAACAAATAAAAGAGATAAAAGAAATAAAAGAAATAAAAGAAATAAAAGAAATAAAAGAAATAAAAGAAATAAAAGAAATAAAAGAAATAAAAAAATAAAAAAAAATAAAAGAGATAAAAGAAATAAAAGAAATAAAAAAAATAAAAAAAATAAAAAAAATAAAAAAAATAAAAAAAATAAAAAAAATAAAAAAATAAAAAAAAATAAAAAAATAAAAGAAATAAAAGAAATAAAAGAAATAAAAGAAATAAAAGAAATAAAAGAAATAAAAGAAATAAAAGAAATAAAAGAAATAAAAGAAATAAAAGAAATAAAGGAAATAAAGGAAATAAAAGAAATAAAAGAAATAAAAGAAATAAAAGAAATAAAAGAAATAAAAGAAATAAAAGAAATAAAAGAAATAAAAGAAATAAAAGAAATAAAAGAAATAAAAGAAATAAAAGAAATAAAAGAAATAAAAGAAATAAAAGAAATAAAAGAAATAAAAGAAATAAAAGAAATAAAAGAAATAAAAGAAATAAAAGAAATAAAAGAAACAAAAGAAATAAAAGAAATAAAAGAAATAAAAATTTGTTTAGCGTGCCACACAACTCAAATGGAACATGTAGCATGCCACACGGCCCATCTTAGACGTGTAGTATTCCACATGGCTCAAATGGGCAGTGTAGCATGCCACATGGCTCAAATGAGCCGTGTAGGGTGCCACAAAGCTCATTGAACCGTGTATGGAGCCGTGTACACGGTTCAATGAGCCATAAATTTAACATTACCCTAAAATTTATAAAGACCAAATTCAACCACATCAAACTATCAGCAAGGATTTTAAGAGTCTCATCTGTTTGAATTTTAGCCTTAAAATCTGGGTTTACCAATTGTTGGGTGCAAAATTTCAGTCTTGACCTTGTTATTCTCAGATTATTATCTTATCAGGAGTTTTAATTCTCATTTTTACATATATAATATCAAGCTATGTTATATTTCTATTTAATAATCAATCATTAATTCAAGTGGCTTCCTGATATTTATTTTTTCCTTGTGTGTGCATTAGTCTGGTGGTCCCTTGATTCTCTGCTGAGTATACACAGATATAGTTGAATATTTATCTTCTTTCCAGTTGCTCATTTTTCTGAATTAATCCACCAAGGTATGTTTATTCTTGAAGCTCTATTTTTAATAATTTGTTTCATTATTAAATTTTGTGTTGAACACTTTTAAGGACATTTTCTTAATTTATTTAATTCCTTGTCTTTCCTGGTGGTAATTTATAATCATTTCTTAAATTAAAAACACTGGAGTTCCCCCTTGTTCCATTGATCTCAATTTCATGAGCTCATCAACACCTCAACTTCTTTCTCCAGGCACCTCAAAAGTCCTTATTGAATTATCATCTACGCCAATTTTGAAATTTGAAAATCACTAAACTTCAAGCTGAAGCTAAATTCACCATATGATCAAGGAAAGCATATAAAATCTTGAAAGAGAAAATATATCAAGGGAACTATTCAGGTATTGAAGCAAAACCAGAAACAAATCAAAAACAAGGAGAAAAATTCACATTTACCATTCATATGCAATTTTTCCTCCTCAAATTCCTTGAGAAGTAAATTTTTGAAATCACCTCTAACTTTTTCACTTGCGCACTTTTGCACTGATGCAGAAACTCCAGATCTGGATGCCCACAAGTCTCCTCAAGCCAACCCCCTCAGGTGTTGCAGTAATCATCATCAACACTTTCCAACTGCTTGCTCTCATTCTCACATCACTTCACCTCACTCCCACTCAAGAATATTCCATTGTCTCTCATCAAGTTCATCACAACCAAGTCTGGAATAATCTCAAAGCTGGTAATGCGGAACACTAATTCAACACTTCAATCTGGCCCATACTGATGGACTAATTTCAATCCTCCAGGTCTACTCACTTTGACCAGAAGTTCTCAAGATTGATTCCTCAGCCTCTCAGACTGCACTAACCAGGATGCTGCTCTCAGGTTCTGACTTTGATTTCCTTCTTCTTCAAATCATTATTATTTTTGTTTCTTAATGTTGGAACAACTGCTTCATAGTTTTTTGAATGTTTCTCAATCAAATTATTTGAATATTCTGTGAGGAGCTATTGACCCTATTTCTCTTAGACTTCCTCTTAGTATAATTCCTTCTTTCCTTCAGATCTTCAAAGGATTTTTTGCTTCATTCAGTCATCTCAATTTATCTTTGAAATCAAATATTGGTCCTGGTCCACTGTTTTCTTTAGCTCTTTTAGTAAACTGGAAAATCCTTGAAAAATTTGGTATAACTTTTCAAAGAAAAACTCAAAGTTTAAACACAAATCACTGTGGTTTATTGAGAATTTAAAAAATTTATATTGAATGAACAAATGCAATAAAAATCCCAATAAAATGGAATGATACAGAATTAATTAGCAAGAAACCTGGTAAGACAATGAATTTTTGGATTGATTGATACCAATCTGCTGTCTGTTTTGATGAGACTGGCTTTGAAATTCATACTTGGAAGTGACATGGAAAATTGATTTATGATATTTTATTCTTACAATGGGAAAAAAATGGAATAAAAATCAATGAATACCAATTCAAATCATGTCTATAAAATTTTTCAGAAAAAATGAAAAACTTTAATGCTATACACTAACTAAGACAGATGAAAAATATTAAGGAAATCTCAGATAACTGCATTTCTATCACCAAATGATCAAAATCAATTGAAAAAAACCAAAGTGATTCAACTAAAATAATATTTTGGACTTTCTAACTCAACTATAATATTAATGCCCATGAGGGAATTTAACATTCCTTGCAAATTCTCCTATCCATTTTTTTAATGATATTAATCAAGCCAGTAAAGTTTTTCAGGCTTCCAAGAGCATCAATATTGATTTTTTATTCCCATAAATACCATTCTAAAACCCAATTCAATTTTCCTTCAATGCTCTCAAAGCACTTTTAAACACTGTGGTAGTTATTTATAGACATTGGCTCAGAAGTGAACCATTGGATGGATGCAGGCTCAAGAGCACAATAATCAGAAGTGCTGATCCCAAATTCTACCTATTCTGGCATGTGAAAGACAAGATCTACATTTCAAAGGGGGTTCCCACCCATAATTGGTGGGTGGTGGAGAAAAGTTTGGTGCAGGAAGTGCAAGTCACCCATATTCTGAAAATGGTAATCTGCAATTGATTTGGAGCACAAACACAAAGACTGAACTTATGCAGAAGTATGGATTTAGGATAGAATAGCTGTATGTTTATATTTGCAGAGGATGTCTATTTCCAAGAAAGCAAGTAAATTGAAAGAAATGGCATAAGAATGCATGCGGATGTATTGGGGCTAGGCAGATAATAGCATGGATCAGTCAAATTCAATTGCAGGGGTGCATAAAGGGGGGGGTAGTTTTAAGGGAAATTTGTTGTTAAAATTCTCTTTTCTTTTTCTTGCTTAATTTTAGGGTTGAATATATAAATACATGTTTATGGAAAGGGGTGGATATACCCATGAATTAATGGATAGTCTAAATTATGAAAACCAGAAACTTGGGGAGTGTTTATATTTTTGCATGAAGAATTCTATTAGTGTTAAGTCTTGCAGAGTAGTTTTCTGCTAAATAGTTTTTGAGCCCATAAAGAAGGACTTCTAGCAATCTAGGAGAAATGGTTGCGGGTTTGGATAAGGATAGCAATCAACAAGAAGAATAATCCCTGGACTGGAGCAGGATCTGGCAAGATATGCCTTCATTTCTGCAATTCTCTACCACAACACTCAAAAATTTCCAACCAGGCCTAAATTATTTTATGCATTTAAGGAATGAATCAGGGAGGAAATGAATCCAACCAAATTTGAAAGATTTTTTGAGAATTAAAAGAATCTCTAAAATCCTTTTTCTCAAGGCCAGAAGATTATGGGCTTCAGTTTGAGAGTAAATTTTTATTTTATCTTTGCTTCTTTAAATGTTTCTAAGCAAATTAAGCCATTTTTACCATATTATTTATAAACCATTCTTTTTCTTTCTCTTTTTTTCTTTGTTTTTTCCAGTTATTCACTAGAATTTATCCATTAAATATAAAGCCTAAATTAACAGGCATCATTTTCACCAAAAAAAACTATCAAAATGAATAGCTTTTGTTTCATATGTATATATTTATAATATTTTTAGTATGAAAATTGTAATTTCTCAAATACAGAAACATTTAAAACAGGTGCAAAATCTTTGAGAGAAGGGATGAGAGTTTTGAAAGAAAGTGGATTCTTAGTGTGGAAAATTGGCCAAGATAATTTTTGAAGGGTAAAATTTCAATTAAAAAAGGGGAAATAGATTTTTGGAAGGGAAAGCTCTCCAAGAAAAGGGGTATATTGTTCCCAGGAAAAGTAATTTTTGGCTCAAAATCACATTAGGGCGTATCCAAGTTAGCCAAACCGCCATTAGAAACCTGCCATTTAATCCATCCACCATCCATGGCATGCAAAACACCCATCCACCCCTCCAACTCATCAAATCCATATGCATGACACACATCTCATCTTCATTTCTTCACATCTCCATTGCTTCACATCTCCATCACTTCACATCTCCATTGCTTCACATCTCCATCACTTCACATCTCAATTGCTTCACATCTCCATCACTTCTGATCTCCATTGCTTCACATCTCCATTGCTTCACATCTCCATCACTTCAAATCTCCATTTCTTTACATCTCCATCACTTCACATCTTCATTGCTTCACATCTCCATTGCTTCACACATATCCCATCATCATCACATCACCATCTTTCTCAAAATGTCTAATCAAACTTCCGGGCAGCAAGTTGAAAACACAAAAAATCTGACTGAACTTTTTTATTATTTGACTTGGGTTCAGACTCCAATTCTGAATCAACTTGGTTAGCTTTGAATTCTTTACTGGAAAAGCAATACATGGTTCCACAAAGACACGCTCTCCAAAAACCTATGTATGAAAGGCAAAAGCTTCATCTCATCCCCAACTTAAGCTTCCGGCAACTGTTCCAAACTTTATTGCCTTCTTTCATGAAAATTTTGGAGATGATTGAAGACCACCACATCTTCCAGAACAATTCTTGGAATCCTCAAAGCAATCCAGCTATCCAACTGGCTGTTGCTTTTTGTAGATTGGGATAAAATTGAAATGGATCAGAAATTCATTTATTAGAAAATCTCTTCTTGGTAAGTCATGGATCCATTGACTTATATACCAAAAGAGTAATAATTTCTATCCTATCTTTCCATTTCTCTGTCCTTTGTTTTCCAACCAAAGAAGACCACAAGGAGATATCTCAAGTAATGGAGACTGAAGGCTTTCCTGGTTGCATTGTTTTTGTTGACGGAACCACTATCCCCTTGAGTCAAAAACTCAAGCTAGATGGCAACCATTATTTTGATCAGAAAAAAAAGGCAATTGATTCATTTCATTTCCAAAGCCTTTGATAATAAACTGACCAAATTTGTTTTATTTATTTGTATAGATAATCTGTGGGACTACAACTTGTTTTTGATAACAACAAGAATTTCATATCCCTCCATGCTGGCCTTCTGGGTTCTTGTCATGATTGATATTTTTTCAATTGGATTTGGATTTCCTGAAGAACTTGATGACTATATTTCAAAGCAAGACCAGCGGACTGAAGAAAGAAATGAGAAACAAAACAAATAAAACATTGAGAAAGGAAGAGTGAGAATAATCTTACTTGGGATTGTAATGAACAGGATCAACCTCAAAATAACAAGCGGAAATAAAAGAGGATAATAGCAAATGGAGAAAACGGAAAAAGAATGATGACGGGAGATTGTGATTGAGATGTATATGTATACTAGATAGGATGATTGAAAATATGGAGAATGAGATCACAGATAACCCATGGGTTCGGTTGAGGGGAGAAGCAGATTGGAATTTTTCTCACTACTGGACAGAGAATATGATTGATTTGGAGTGGTTTGACAAGATTTGAAGGCAAGCGGAGGATTTATGATGAAGCGGTTGGATGAAGCGGTTGCCAAGGTTTGAGAGAATTGAATTGTGGGCAGTGTGAGATGAGTCAAGAGAATGAGCAAGATGAGGGAAGATGAGCAAGATGAGAGGAGTGGGATAAAGCCGGAGAGCTGATGGCCATAAGAATTCTGTGAAACTGAGGTGCGGAAGTAGGAAAGGGGGTCATTCTAAAATGGAGTAGCAGCACTGGGGATTTGAACAGTCTGATTTCAAATTTCAAATCATTCATTTCAACACACTGCGGTGTCTAGGAGTGAGAGATTAGCAATCTGGAAGTCAGGTTTACAACGGAAGGTCTGATGGCAGGCTTAGTGAGGGAATCGGCAATCATTTCCCCAGAGGAGATGAGAGTGGTGATTAAATTTCCATTTGTCTTCTGTTTGCTTAGCCATTTGATTTGGATATCCACGTGCTTGAGCGCATTGTGATGTGATTCTAAGTTGACAAGGTCATGAAGAGCCTTTTTATCAATCAAGGAGCTGTGAGTGAGCTTGAGATTTGGATTGAGGTCAAAAATTAAATTGTGAAGCCATATTTTTTCTTGTGTAGCTAACACTCGGGCCTTCAGTTCTCCTTTGGTGGACAAGAGTGAAATGGAGGATTGAAGTTTGCTGTGCCAAGCCACAGGACAGCCATAGAGAAGAATTATGAACCCTGTGTGGCTTTTCCTGGTAACAGGGTCATTGCCACCATTGGAATCACTGAAACACTCAATGTTGTATTTAAATTCAGAAGACAAGAGCTTAAGCAAGAGATGTTTGGTTGTGTTCGCATATCTCCAAGCATGCTTTGCTTGTTCCCAGTGGTTGATGCCAGGACAATTATTAAAACAAGAGAGACTGGAGATGGCATACAACAGATTGGGTTGAGTGCGACTGGCAATAAAGTTGAGATAACCAGTGGCTAATCAAAAGTTGATTCCGAGTTGCATGAATTTTTCTAGATCTTTGTCGGTGGCTGGGGAAAGTTTGACATTGAGTTTCATGGGAGTAGAGATAGGCTTAGCATTATCAAGGCCAAGTTCCTTAAGGGCGGTTTGAATGTGCTTCGGTTGGTGAAGAGAGTATGAGTTGTTTTTTGGGATTAAATGATTACCCAGGATCTTGTTTAGAGGACCTTTGTGAGAAATGTTGAATCGTTGCTTTAACTCCGAGCGGAAAGAGGCAGACTCACCAATAATCAGCAGATCATCAATGTATACAAACACATAAATGCCCAAAGTACTGTTGATATGGAGACATGGATTGATGTTTGATGATTTGAAGTTTTTCAAGGCAAGCCAGTTCTTGAGAGTGTTGTACCAACTCTTGGGGGCTTGTTTCAGGCGGTATATGGCCTTCTTCAATCTGAGATAAGGGAAGTTGGATTTATAACCATTGGGACATCTGATGTAGGTTTCTTCATCAAGGGGAGCGTGAAGAAAGGCAGATTTAATGTCCATCTGGATGATTTCAAGATTATGGTGAAAAGAATATACCAGGAGAGTGCAAAGCATTGTGATGAGGCCAGTGGGTGCGTAAGTTTCTCCGTAGTCTAAAAACTCAAGTTGAAAAAATCCTTGAACACAGAGGCGGGACTTAAATATTGTTCCATTGCCATTTGGATTGTCCTTGATGCGGTAGACCCAGGTGGTTGATAAGGCTTGTTTTCCCAAGGGCAGAGAATAGCAACCTTCCCACACATAGAATTTTTTGATACTGTTGTTTTTGCATTTCATGGATTCAATCCAGTGAGGCTTATTGGGGGATTTGAGGACTTCAATATAGCTTTTAGGAGTAGTCCGGGCTAGGAAGCCATAGCGGACTGGAGGTTTAAGGGAGGTTCTGTCTCAAAGAACAATGCTTGAAGGCTGATGGGTTTTCTCTGAGTCCGGGGGTTTGGAGTTAGAGTTGGAGGCAATTTCTTTGGAGGAGACAGTCTGGGAGGTGGGAGTTGAGGTATTCGGAGATTGATTAGATTCAGATTTGGAGGTGGAAGGAGTGAAGTCGAGAGGGATGGAGTCGTGGGAGGTTGGAGTTGAGGAGTTTAGAATGTCAGTAATAGTTTTGTCAAAGGAGAGGAGAGAATCAAAAGGAGAAATGGAGGAGGCAGAGGAGCTTGTAGTGGGGAGAGTATTTTTGAAAATCTTTACGTGTCTGGACCGGATCATGTTATTTGTCTCTGGACAGAAAACTTGATAGGATCCCAGTGAAGAATCAAATCCCACAAGGATTCCCTCAAGTCCTTTGTCAGCGAACTTGGAATTTGACTGATTTTGATTTAGCACTATGGTTTTTGAGCCCAGGGTTTTGATGAGTCAGAAATTTGGTGGAGATGAATACCAGAGCTCAAAGGAATACTTAGAGTTTTTTTTGGAGGGTACCATGTTTAGGATCAAGCAGCAGCCCACAGTTATTTCATCCCAGAGTTCCAACGGAATCGAAATGTCAATCATGGCTGTCCTGGATGCTTCAACAAGAGTTTGGTTGGCTTGCTCCGCAATAGGATTATGCTGAGGGGTGTATGGTTTGGAGGTGGAGTGCATAATCCCATTATCAGAAAAATAAGTGGATAGATGACTGTTGACAAATTCACCGCCGTTGTCGGAGTGAAATTTCTTCAGCATCTTTTTGAATTGGTTTAAGTAGAGCTGAACAAACTTGATGATTTCTTCAGTGGCATTGGATTTGAATCTGAGCGGTATGCAGGTTTTGAAGCAAGAGAAGTTGTTGGTTAGGACCAGGAAGTAACGGTTGCCCGCTTTTGATTGAGGCAATATAGGACCACACAAGTCTGCATGTATTTTGTCAAATCTTTCTTTGCTTCGTGTAAAAGTTCCTTTGAAAGGCATTTTATGGATTTTACCCAGGGAGCATGAAGAGCAGTTGATTTTGTCCCAACGTAGGTTGGGAAAGTGATTTGAGATTTACTTAACAGCATTGTTGTTGACATGGCCGAATCGTCTATGGAGAACGGAAAGAGAGGTGAAGAGGAAAGAGTTGGGTCCGGAGGATCCCAAGGATTCTTTGACAAACAAGAGATTTCCGTTGATAGTCCCTTTGATTAGCGTGTGCCTTCCAAGGATTATTTGAAATCTGTTGGAAGAGACCCGTCAAAGAGAACAACCGCCAAGGATGAGCTGGCCAAGGGATATGAGATTTAAAGCCAGGTTGGGGACAAAGAGTGAGTTTTTTAGATGAAGCATGGAGTGAGAGGTCAAGATTGAGGCAGTGCCAGCCCCAGAGGATGAGATGGAGGTTCCAGCCTTTCCCATTTGTATTACCGTATTATCTGGATTCATGATCGGAAAGAATTTGGACAAGTTGAACATGCTTTGGGACGCTCCTGAATCCAATATAATCCAATTTTGGTCAAGTTTGCCAAAGTGAGTCATGGCAAATGTGAAGGCCAGGTGAGCAGAGGTGTTGTTCTGAAGGGCGGATCTTGCTGTAGGAGTCAAAGAGGTAGGAGGATTTGGTATAAGATGTGGGAAGAGCCAGTAGCACCAATCCTTGGGATGGTTTGCTCTAGGGTTGTGCCAGTTTGTCTTGCGACATGGCCATGGCTGAGGCTTGTGATCCCAAGGCCGTTTTGTGCTTCACTTGGTTGAGATGTTGTAATACAAGATCTCCATCTATCTTCTTGTTGCCAAGAGAATGAGTGATTTTTGTTCTAAGGTGATTGAGTTGAGGAGGAAATTTAAAGAGCAGAAGGTACGCAATAATGTCTTTGTCCATTTTGATTCCTATCTCTGAGATTTGCAGTAGGCATGTTTTTGCTTTGGTGATGAATCTTTCTATTTGTCTAGGATCAAACTGGAGTTTAAGGAAACTAAAAAATACCCGGGATCTGTTAGCGGTTTGAGAAGAGGCAAAAAATTTGTTTATTGATCTCCTCAGTTTGATGCCCTTATCAAGGTGATGGTCTTTAATACAATTGACGTAGGTTTTATTTTCCAGTTTTGCCAGTATGTAACCCACAATCTCCAGGTTTGTATCTGTTGGGCATTTGTCCGGTTCAGAGGAGTTGAGCCAGTGAGTGATTCCCTTGAGTGAAAAGATAGTGAGGATTTTCAAGCGCCATAGGGAGAAGTTTGAGTCATGGAGAGTAGGAATGGAATCGGTGAGAGTTTTGAGGAGGGAGTTGTTCAAATCCGCTGGTCCAGGTGTAGCCATGATGTTTTGTTTCCTTGCGGCAGATTCCCTTTGGCTTTTAACCGTGAAGAAATTGATGACTATATTTCAAAGCAAGAACAGCGGACTGAAGAAAGAAATGAGAAACAAAACAAATAAAACATTGAGAAAGGAAGAGTGAGAATAATCTTACTTGGGATTGTAATGAACAGGATCAACCTCAAAATAACAAGCGGAAATAAAAGAGGATAATAGCAAATGGAGAAAATGGAAGAAGAATGATGACGGGAGATTGTGATTGAGATGTATATGTATACTGGATAGGATGATTGAAAATATGGAGAATGAGATCACAGATAATCCATGGGTTAGGTTGAGAGGAGAAGCAGGAATTTGTCTCACTACTGGACAGAGAATATGATTGATTTGGAGTGGTTTGACAAGATTTGACAGCAAGCAGAGGATTTATGATGAAGCGGTTGGATGAAGCGGTTGTCAAGGTTGTTCCACCTTCACCAGTGTGAAAAATAAGAGAGAACTACTCCCGTAGTTGTCCTTCAGTTTGGAAGCAATGATCTCAGCATCTGTAAGGTTAAGGATGCTCCTTTATTTTTTAAGAGAAAGATAAAGAGAGAGAGAGAGAGAGAGAGAGAGAGAGAGAGAGAGAGAGAGAGAGAGAGAGAGAGAGAGAGAGAGAGAGAGTAAAAAAAAGATGATGAATTCCTTTCCTCCCTTTTCCTTTCCTTGTCCCTAGATCCAATGATAAGATGATATGAGAGCTGGGGTTGAGAGCGCAGACTTTATGCCCACACTCTCAACCCTAACCTAAGTAAAAGCACATTGACAGCCCAAAAACAAATGTAAAAGAAACCCTAGGCCAAGAACCCTAGCCTAACCCTAATCCATTCCCTGCCCACTTACCGTTACTTACAACCAGTTTGTCCTTCTCATGACGCGGCCCTCCTCTGCGCCCTACTTGGAGCCCCCCGCTTGTCTGTATCTGCCTTGCGCGCCGTGTGATTTCCCGCCCTGCGGGTTGGCCCGCCCCTATAGCCCCAATTTCCCCGCCCTACCTCCCCAAACTAGCTGCCTGCAGACCTGGTGGCACCAGCTCAATTCTTGGGTCTGTAATTTCCAAGCAGGCTGCGGCCTGCCACATCCAATCAAGCCTGACCCATTCCTGGTATGCCAGGCCCCGCAGTGCCTACTTCTGAGCCCAAAGCAGCCACTTCTGAGACCGTGCGCATCTGAGTGCTGGGCCTGAACTACCAAATGCTGAGCGTGCAAACTGCGGCGCAGTTCCCAATACAAGGCTATATAACAACACCACACTGGTACACTTCCTCCTCCTCACCCACAACCACAACCTCACTCACTGGCTCCCCTCCTCCTAACCCTGGTAAGCCCCCTCCCCCCTCTTCCTCTTCCTGCACCTCGCTGGTTGCTGATCCTTTGATAATTCAACCTTTAGGTCCCCCCTGGATCCCCATCAAGGTGAGTGAGCCCCTCCTCCTCTTTTTCCTGCCCCTGATCAATTGGAAAGCAATTTTTGCTTTCTGGTCAACCTTCAAGCAATTTATTACTTGCTGATAAATCAATTTGTTGAACAGCAAGCAATTGATCAATTGGTCAACTGGAAACAATCAATCTTTCCGGTGGATCAATCAATCAATTGACTGACCAGTGACATGCCCCCCCTTCAGCTCCTCCTCCTCCTCCCAGTTCTTGAGAAGTTGACTGACATTTTTTTGTTTTTTTTTTTTGTTTTTGGTAGGAAATTACCGGTAACTTTCTTCTTATTTTCTATGTTGGTTGATCATTCAAGTGGTTCATACCAGACTGATGATTATTTTTTCTTTATTTTATTTTTGGTTTTTTGGTAGGAGAATTGCCAGTTTTTTTTTTGTTATTTTATTTGTTTGCTGATCATCTAAGTGGTTTATACCAGACTAATGACCTTTTTTTTCTTTTTTTTTTATTCAATGCAATGCAATTGGACATTCCACCGCTTTGAACACCCTTTCTTGATGGCCCATTCTTCACCCACCAAACTCAAAATGTTACAACTAATGGATTTCTATCTTGATCCTCACCCCAATCAAAGTATACGGTTGGGAGGGAAAAAGATGCAAGGAGATAGTTTGAAAAACATGCAGAGAAGTGGGAAGAAAAGGGCTTGCCAGAGAAGGCGGGATCAAATGCAAGATTTGGAAATTGCATTGGAAGTGACTGAGGAAAAAATTAATGAAAAGGTTGTTTGTTCTTCACACAAACTATGTCTATTGTACCTTTATCCGTCCATTGTCAAGAAAATTCAAAAACCCACCCCTGAAGAGTTGGAACAGGCCAAACAGAAGAACAAACTGTTCCATTTCTTCAGCTCTGGAAAAGTATATGTTCAAGATCAATTGGATCATGAGGCTATGGTTTCCAACATCCAATTGATCCCTTTGAATGAGCTCTCTGAGAAAGAGAAGAAGGACATCAACTCAGTAACTACATTCCTTCACCAATCCCAAAAATTTGTCAACACTTTTGGTCCCTCAAGATCTTGGGGTGAGAAAATGTGGGCAATTGGATGGCAAAAATTGATGGACCCTTCTGAACTTTTTGGACAATATTTGAAGAAAGATGCTGTCAAATCCTCCCCTAAAGAGTATTATTTTTTGAACCTTAGGTCTGAAAAGGTCTCTCAAATATTGATCCAAATGTTTCAAAAATTATCCAAAATTGTGTTCAATTCCAACTTTGAAAATATGATGAACAACAAAATCCCTTCCTTCCACTCATTGGAATTTGGATCTGGCCTTACTGCTTTTGACTGCTCAGCTCACATCACCTTCACCTCAGACTCCTTCTACAACTCACCCCATATTGACCAAGGTGATGTCTTCGACTATTCCTTTTTAATTGTGGTCCCAACCAAAAAATAAAATGGGCAACTTATCAACAACAAGGATGAATATCAAGTATCCAATGGCCAATTTGTGTTCCCAGACTTGGGTTTTGGGATTGATTTCAAACAAAAGGGTATTGTGAAAATGGTTTGGGCAGCAAACAAGTACTTACACTGTGCTTTTCCTGCAGTGGATACTGCCACCCATACTAGGATGGCAATGTCCATGCAAATCAACTAAAAACACTAGCAAGGACTTGGCCAGTGGCAAAATATATCTTGGGAAAAAAATATAAATAAAAATAAAAAAGATTTTTTCATTGGTGGTGTTAAAAATACTCTCAAACGTTGTTGCAATCAAAAATATTTTTTTTTGTTGTTATTTTTAAAATTTTTATCAAAGTAAATATATATACAAACCAAGCAATTGAGTACTTTCCTTTATTTCATCCACAGTTCACCTGCTACCAATACATGCAATGGCTACCAATATCCTATATTTTTTTTTCTGTGGCTAGCCTTTCCCTCTCCTTTTTGAGTTGGTCTTGCTCTCAATCCTTCTCCTTTTCCTATTTTTGAAACTCCAGCTTGGCCTGTTTGATTTTCCACTCAGCATCCAACTTGTGTTGATGAGCCAGACTCTCATCTTTCCACTTTTGACAATCCATATCCAGTTGAAAATCCCACTTCTCCTTTTCAAACTGAAGTTTTTTGGATTCTATTTGTGATTTCACTGTTTTTTGGAGGGGAATAGGAATGAGCTTGATTTTGAAAGCAAGTAAAATCAATCAATGAACTTACTTGAATATTGCTTCTCCATGATATCCTCAAAGCCCGAAAAAATTTAATTTTTTCTCCGCTTTTGATGGCTATTGGGGTTGATGTTGATGTAATTGGAGGCCTTTTGCTTTCCCTTTTCAGAGGAGGTTTGTGTGGGAACATCATTGCTCTAATTTGAAGGGGATGTTGGAGGCCCCATTGGCTTGAGTATTGGGCCATTCAGGAATGGATAAGCCTGTTTTTTTACAATCTAAATCAGTCAGGATTAACCAGACAGAATAGAAAAGATCTTGGTTCCTTAATTGAGCAGATGATTCCAATGGTGGTGCTACAGGAATAACTTGCTCCTCATTGGCCAAGTTGTTAAGTTCTTCCACCCCAGGAAGAGAGAAATTCAAAGAAGGAAGTGAGGGGTCCAAGGAAGGGTTTGAATTGTTGATCAATGCTTATTTAGAATTGATTGAAGCTGATTCTGTTGGAATATCCTCCCCCACATCATATTGGGGGCACTCATAGGTTTCATTGGGATCATCATTGCTAGTCCAAGCATCCATAGCCAGGTCCTCAGCATCAACTGAATCTGATGGTTGGGAATCAAAAGCAGCTAAAGGGGTGATATTTGCCTTCTTTCCACAGATTTCATCCATTTGAAGATAAAAAGGAAAAATGGAGTCCAACTTATCAACTACCAAGTTGATTTCCTTTGCTTTATTGGAGTTGGTGATACAAAAGCCGGGGGAGATTGACATAGAGTGTGCTTTTTTTTACTTGGTTCAATAGTTCTCAAATTGCTCCCACATCTGTTTGTCTGAAAGATTCAGCCTACCTCTGGTTTTATTCTTGAGTTCATTGGCCATCGGGAGATAACCATTAACCTTAGAGGATGTAGGTTGGCCAACTTGTGTTTCATTGTCAGATCCAAAGCAAGCATTGTAGTTGGACGGAATTTTGAGCCATTTTACCAGGATGATGTGATCAGCTCTCTTGAGCTGACTTGAGCCTTTGGAAGCTGATGGGGTAGGATTGTTGTATGTTGAGTTCCTGGGGGATGTTTGCTTTTCTTGAGTGGACTTGCAGGGGGAGTGTTGCTGAGGGGCCATTTAAAATAAGTAATTGGGATGAAGTGATGAAGCAATAAAGCAATGACAGTTAGGATGTGATGAAAGGGGGGGTGAAGTGATGAAGCAATGAAGCAATGAGAGGATGGATGTGATGAAAGCAATAAAGTGATGAAAGCAATAAAGCAAGGTGAGGGTGATGAAGTGATGAAGCCCAATGAAGCAATGAGGGTAATCAAGTGATGAGGATAGCAATGAAGCAATGAGAGTGATGAAGTGATGAGGATAGCAATGAAGAAATGAGAGTGATGAAGTGATGAGGATAGCAATGAAGCAATGAGAGTGATGAAGTGATGAGGATAGCAATGAAGAAATGATAGTGATGAAGTGTTCCAATAAGGTGAGAGGATGAAACCAGGGGTGATGATGTGGAATGATGCGTGGTTGAGCTGTAGAAATCCTTTATATACTTTATTTGAAAAAACCCATTTATTTTCAGGTAAATTCTACAAGTCTGATGTGAAATAAGTGGGTTTTTTGATTTTTAATTGCGGTTTTGAAATGGCGGATTTGGGTTGAAACCCTCCATTAAAAAATGGTGGGTTTGTTGAAATTTGATAGGCTCTATTTCTCCTTCTCATTTAAACAAAGCTGAAACCAATATTTCTGGTTTGAAATTAAATTTTACAAATTGAGAGAGTCAAGGAATAGATTTCAAAGGTACTCAAAGTTGTGGCTTGTACCAAATATTTTGGGAAATATTTTAGCAATTGAGGATTCTGATTAAGTTGGAATTGAAAAATCCATTCAAACCAAACATTTTCTGGCCAAAATTAATTTTATTTCTTCTCAATCCATAATCAAAACTGTTAAATGGAATTGAGAAGGGAATTTTGGTGAATAGTCTTTGAACCAATTTTAAATAAAGAGAGGTCATGAATAGGATTCCAGAAAAGATAGAGGATTAAAAAATAAAGAAATAAAGTAAGAAAGGAAAGCTTCTTTTCAAAAATATTGAAGACATCTTTGGAGAGTAACTTCAAAATAAGTTTTGAATTTTGAATAAAAAATTTCATTTCTTTGATGGAAGAATGGGATATTGTGAAATTTAAGAATATCATAAAATAACCAACATGAAATTTTAAAAGTTCAGAGGAAAAATAAATTAAAATAAGTATAAAATTTATTTTGTTTCAAATATATTTATTTTGAAATTACTTTTCAATGTTTAATCAATCAATATTAAATTTCAAGAAACCTATCATAAAAGGATATAAATTTCAATCAAATTAGAAATATAATAAATAAATAACCCAAGTCAGTAACAAATATTTTGCAACTTGATAGACTTGACTGTATTAAAAACAAGAAAATCACAATAATCAGCATATTTTTAAGTATGATGATCTGTTTACCAGGATTTTGAATGATTCTCAGATTTAGATGTTGACCATTCAATAAGTTGTTCTAATGTTCCTTCACTAGCAGTTGGTCACATATGCACAATAAACTGATTCATACATTTTTTTTAAATCTTTTTTCCCCAGCTACTTGGTAATGAGAAAGAAAAAAAATATTCCTCCAATCCCAAATACCAGAGATAATCTTTTTCAGGCGCCCAATTTTTGAGACAGTAATTTATAAGATTCTAAAACTGTCAAAGGTTTTTTTATTTTTTTTTTAAAAAAAAGCTTAATTTTCAAATTGATTTCAAATTTCATTTGGTTTTCTGACTTCTTTTTGAATTTCCCCCATCTTCTTGTGACATGGATACAAGTATCATTTCAAAAGGTAGACCTACTTGCATAATAGATCCAGCAAATTCTTCTTTTAGGCTTTGAAAGTTTTTACAATGAGTTTGGTGGACCATAATCTGGAAAAAGGGTGCATGTCTTTGGTAATTAATCCAAACTACTAATTTAAAAATGTATTTCTTTTTGGATCTTGGATCCATAAAGCTTTGAAAGGAACTCAATGCTTCTTGAGTATTTTATGAATTGTTAATCTTTTCCTATTTCATGACCATCATAATTAAAATTCAAATGAAATTCTTATTGTTTTTTTGGGGGGGGGAAATGAAGTTTTCCTAAGAGAATACCCATGATCCTTGGTCCAAAATTATTGGGGATCTTGTAAATTGGCCATAAGAATTGAAATGGCTTTCAGGATTTCTCGCCATACATTTTTTGAATAAAATTTCATCACTGAGTATCATCTTAATAATACTTATAAATTTAATCTTCAGTGTCAATTCCTTGCTTTCCTGGAGCTACCACTTCCAATTTTCTGTTTAAAAAATTAGGAAGATTTATTTTATTGGATTAATCAGGGGGGGAAAGTATGACTCATGTCTAGAAAGGTATATGATATTAATCAGTCAAAAATTGATTGAATTATTCAATATGAAGTTTGATCAGCATATACCTTGGCTCTGCCCTGTGAAAAAGTTAGTATACCTCTGTCAATGGAGGTTTTGAACAAAATCTTCTTTTCAGTTCTGTACCTTCAGGAAATCAAGAGTTGGATTTATGGTTTTTTATTTTATTTTATTTTATTTTATTTTATTTTTTTGAGGCTTGAAAATATCTTCTGTGATTAGAAATATGCTTGATTTTCTTGAAGAATTTCAATGGAAGTTTCTTTTAATTTTAAAGCATTTGAGATTGGAAATTTTGAGGAACTTTGGCAAAATTTTTCAAGATGAATAATGTTTTCAAATTTGAGAAAAAAATTCCATTGATTGAAGAAGAAGAAGGATCTTAAAGCTAGGCCAATGTTAAATTTGTGACCCATCTGAGTTGCAAATTGCTGTTTGCTACCCATCTGAGTTGCAAATGGATATATATATATATTTTTAAACATTTTTTTTACTTTTTTTATCTTATTTCTTTGGTTTATTTTGACAAAAAAATAAAAAATAAATAAATAAAAGCAATAAATTAAATGATTGAATTAAAAATCTGAATATAAACAAATATAATCAAATAAAATGAAATAAACAAACAAAATGAAATAAACAAACAAAATGAAACAAATAAATAAATAAAAAATTAATTAATTAATTAAATTAAAAATATAGATAAAAACATATAAATAAATAAACTTAAATGAAATGAAATGAATAAAAAATAAATAAATATATCAAAAATAAATTAATTAATGAAATTAAATTGAAAATATAAATATAAATATAAATATAAATATAAATATAAATATAAATATAAATTTAAATATAAATATAAATATAAATATAAATATAAATATAAATATAAATATAAATATAAATATAAATATAAATATAAATATAAATATAAATATAAATATAAATATAAATATAAATATAAATATAAATATAAATATAAATATAAATATAAATATAAATATAAATATAAATATAAATATAAATATAAATATAAATATAAATATAAATATAAATATAAATATAAATATAAATATAAATATAAATATAAATATAAATATAAATATAAATATAAATATAAATATAAATATAAATATAAATATAAATATAAATATAAATATAAATATAAATATAAATATAAATATAAATATAAATATAAATATAAATATAAATATAAATATAAATATAAATATAAATATAAACATAAATAAATAAAATGAAATAAACAATTCAATTAAAATTGTTTTTTTTGCCATTCACTACCCAAAATGGGTTTCAAGGTTGCAAATTTAATATTGGCCTAAAACTATTGATGATTTTTTCTGGAGATTTAAATTTACCTCTTCTTCATTTATCATTAGCTTTGAGTTTTTTGGTATTATCCACTGTTCATTTGGTCATATTTGGATGCAATGGGTGAGGATAATTTCCATTTTAGGGTAACTGGCTTGAATATTTGTTTTTGTAAGGATCTTGTAAATCACTTGGATGGCTCTTAATGTAAATTTCAATTGAAATTATTTTGAAAAGGCATGAAAACTATCTAAAACCTACCTCAATTTTCTCCTAAATTCCTTATCATATCACATGCAGAATTTTTCATATTAGGATAGTCATATGTACAAACATATGTTTTTTTTCACATTTTTGTGTCACTTTGTTTGAACAATGAAAATTACATCAGATTTGATCAAAATGAATCAAGTTATAAAGAAAGATTTCAAATAAAAAAATTCACATATAAACCAAAAATTTAAATAAAACAAAGGGGGGGATTAAAAATTATAGACTCTGAGTGGCCCTTCAAAACAGCCCAAAACAAGCCTTGAATGTACAGAGGGGGGGTCTAAGTCTTCCCACTGATTGGCCAAAATTGGTTGTTTAATTTTTAGACATGTTTTCTACCCCCCAAAAACCATTCATTCATTTTCAATTGTATTATAATGTTTTTTAGAGTATGATCTTTGAGGTGGAACTTGATTGATGAGTAAAATAATTCAACTATCAGCCTTTGAAAAATGATGCAAAAAAGTTAAAAAATAAGAAAATAGCCCAAAATACATGTTCCAGAAAGAGGAAAATTAAACCATTCTTTTGCATTTAGTTTGATGCCTTATAGATTTAATGTCAAAGAAGAATCAGAGTAGAACTATAAAATAAAAAAAAAATGTAATCAAATTTAATGGTTCCATTGATGGGAAAAGCAAATTAGATTAAGGTTTTTTTTTGTGGTTTTGATGAAATCTTGATCAAATAATCAATATGGGTATCTGAGAACTCATAAAATTCAAGCAGAAAATATTTATGATGCTCTTTGAGCTCTGAAGTATAATTCAATTTGAATTTTTTTTCCTTTTTTGGAGATTCCAGAATTTTTTTGAAATTTCTTTGATTTTGTCTGTTTTAAACAGGGGAATCCCATTGGTTTAAAAAACAATCAAAACTGTCAAATTAGATCAAATATAATAGTCCATAATTTTTTTGATCTGATCAATCAGTTGACACCTTAAAAAATAAATAAATAAAATAAAAATAAAATGGATTGTCAAATTTTTAAAATGAGTGTGCCTGAAAAATCCAAAAAAAGATTACCCTTGGAAAGTTTTTAGATTTTTTGCTGAGATTCATCTATATTCAAAATTAAATTGTAAGGGATTATTATCATTTTTCATATTTATGTTGATCCAAAAGGTTTCACTTTTGATTTAATTTTTTCCTCTTCAGATTATTTTTCAAAAAAAATAAAAAAAAATAAAAAATAATAAATTTCCTGGTGGTTGTTGGATTTCACACATCAGTTTTTAGACTTATTCCCCCCACCCACCCCGTGGACCTCAAGGAAACATAAAGAAAAGAAGATCCTCAGACTATCTTAGGATCCATCTCACACTGATCTTGAATCCGTCAAACCTCCGTTCCGTTTTTTTTTTCTTTTTCAACCACCTCAAAGCTGTCAAAACGATGAGACTTTGTAGTTTGCATCCACTCGAATTCTCATTCAAACTGACCTTGCTCCATGATCTCAGCAGTTTCCAAAGCCATCGAATCCATGGATGCATGCGGTCCTGATAGTGTCAAGGCTTCCAGGCTCATACTATGGGCCTCCTACTATGTCCCTACACCTCCCCTAAAATTCCTCAAGGGGGCGAGGGGCATGGGGGCGTATGCTTTTTTCCCCATCTGGGCAATGGTGTCAACAAGTTTATTTCGATTTGGATCCAGTTTTCATACATTCCTTGGGGTTTAGAAAACCTGGTAAACTTATGGATTCGGGGCTCTTTTTTCTTTCGTTTACCGTGTCGTCCTTCTTTTTTTTTTTTTTTTTTTTTTTTTTTTTTTTTTTCTGAAACGAGAAGTCATGGATTTGGTAAACCTCAAAAAAAAAAAAAAAGGTCTAAGCCTTTACTTCGATTTTTTTTTATGCCTTTAGAATCTAACCCATGAGTTTCGATCTAAAAAAAAAAAAAAAAAAAAAAAAAAAAAAAATCAAGCTTAGAGAGAGACCTCGAAGAATTTCTGATTGGAGAGACTCATTGATAATCCCAGGTTTCAATGATGAGAATCGCTCAATGACGATAGATCAATCGAAGACTGGAAAGAAAACGTCTTGGGGAGGCTGATGGATAAGTTGGTAAGTTAAAAATAGGTGACCGAGGATCTTCAAGATAACAATGGTTCAGATCGATTTCATTCGAAACTCAAACTAATTCAAAAGCCTTACATCTTAGACTATCAACACACTTTTTTTTTCTCTTGCTTCTATTTTTCCCCCCTTTTTGTGTGTGTTTTTTTTTACTTATATCCAATTCTTTTTTCTTCGTCAAGTTTTGATTTGAGTCAAAGATGTCAAGAAGACCATTATCAATCCACAGCAGCATCTCAAGATTCTAAAAGCTCGAACTTAATTATGAACATCAAAGAGATAGAGAGAGGGGAAAAAAAAAAGAAGAGGAAGAAGGAAGACGATGAGGATGAGATGACCTTAAAGATCACGATGATGATGATTATTCAAAAATATACGAGTCATTCCCACCATCATGATGATTACTAAGAGCTAAACCATGGGTGGAAGTTGAGTAATACTATAACGCATTGGGGCAAAGACAGAAGACGGACACAGAAAGTCAAAGAACACAAAGACGAAGAGTCGGCACGTAACGCGGCTCTCTATGGCCGTCAATGACAATTACCAAGCGGTCGAGGAGGTCCTCAGCATCGCCGATGAAGATCACTACGACGCATAAGAAGCATAGAGTCGTCACAGACATTCAGAAAAAAAAAAAAAAGGATCGATGGATGTAAACAAACACATGTACGAACGTACCACACATCTTAAGAACGACTGAACAAAGCACTTTGTAATGACTGCCGTCCAATCAACGATCTCTTTCATAATCTTCCAAAAAAGAGAAATCCACACGATCGAAAACAAAGAAAACGGAGTAAAGCACTATGTACATAGATATGCGCACAGACGGATGTATATACTTTGTTCCAAAAGAATCACTAATTAACTACTAATTCGTACACCTAAGTTATAGGCCGTATGTTATGGATATGTATGTACATGTATTGCAAATGGATTCGATAGAGCCGTATATCGATAGATTTTCTTTCATTCTTTTTTTCTGGAAGAAATCAATAACGAAATGGATGGATTTAACAAGAAAACAGATCAACGGAAATCCAAGTGAGCAACAAGAACAAAAAAAATTGTCAGGCGATCGAAATAAAAATATCCTTAACACGGTTGGCTTGATGGTGCACGGATGCGTGATGAGACGAGCATGAACGAAAAAGGCTTGAGGATAGTACGATTCTAAAATCTTGCATAGTTCGGTAGTACTCAAGTCTCGATACAATCCTTCTAATAATATGAAACATCTGGACAGGCTGATATTTACACGGCGCTTTACACCGAATTGATTTTCGGCATTGGGTTCTTTCCTTTGTTCTTTTGGTAATGTTCGTACAACTGACGTCAGGGAAAGGAGTTGATAGGATTACGCTCGACGATTGCCTCTTGGTCGCCTGTGTAATAAGACTGGTGGGGAAAACCTTCACCATAAAGTCCAAGTAAGTTTAATGTCTGTTATCCTTACATAGAATGATACGGCATTTTTTTCGACCCGATGGAGTATCAGCCAGCGAGAAGAAAGCCGGCAGAGATCAGGATGCGAGTGGTTTACATGACAGACTGGGTTAGAAACCAAGCTCCATTACCTCTTTCCACCCAGGGCCGAACGCGAGCGTGTTTGAGTTGGGAACATCAGGATTGTTGATTGCGCGGGCATCGGAATCTTCGGGATTTAGGCAGGGGGGCGGATACCAGCTCTTGGGGTCTATCATCTCAACTGTCACCGGTGTTTGATTTTTGTTCCAATAAGTTCCAAAATGACCGGGGAGCTCTCGATGGACCACCCCAACTGGGATGGGAGGAGGATGCTGATATTGGTCAGCGAAGGAAGGAATGAGATTCGATCCGGCGGGGTAAGACCACTGAAGGTCTGGAACAATCGTGCTTGGCACCCTGGGCGAGAAGCTGCTCTCAATAGGAGCTGACTGAATCAATGGTTCATTAACGGCGGCGCGAGTCGAGACGATCGGCTGAGTGGGATGGCTGCTCATGTTCAGCTCACGCTCTAATTTGGTGTGATCTTCCTCTTCTAACCGACCCAAGGCATCCCAGTATGGTAGACTGGATGGCGGAGGTTGAAATGATACAGGTTTGTTCCAAGAGCAAGTCATCGAGGGTGATGTGGTGATCTCGCTACTTTGAATGTCACCTGGTAATCCAAGTGCACTCCACTTGGTACAGGTCGCAGGGGCCGACATCAGAGTCGGGCTGATCCCAGCTTCAATCAACCCGAACGTATTCGTCAGATTGGCTTCCCAGTTAGATGATCCAAAGCATAATGGTTCAGGAGCATGCTGGCGATGACTGCGGTTTGAGGAAACACGTGGAGGTCCAATGGTTGATAGCATCGGGGTTTGAGCGAAGGGTTGGACTTCCGGGCACCATGATGCACGACGAATCGAGGTTAATCCATCAGTGATACCCTCATTACGACTTGAGGAGAACCGAGGGGGTAGTTGCAAAGGAAGATCTGAATTATTCAGTGGGGAGGAATGAGATTGAGTTTGATTGCAATGAGGAGAAAAGAGACTAGGGCTTTGGTGGGCAAGATGGTCCGATTGACCCCGGGACGGCAGAAGCGGGAGGCTGTGGCGTGGGCCACTAGTCAAGATAAGGTTATCTCGCCTGAGATCACTAACAAACGATGACTGATCAAGTGCTGAGAGTGAGAGTCCCCTTTCACGAGCTGATCAAGGGACCAGGAATGGAGGCGTGAGGGGGAAGAGCATCAGTTCTTTCTAATTCCGATGCGATCCAGTATCCTGCATCTTCATGACAAGCTTACCTGGTGCAGTGATGAAAGATGCCGAAGGATTAGCCGGTGTGTGTGAATGTTGTGATTGTGAGGACGATCTATTCAGCGCTATCCTACCCTCAGCTCTTGAGTGCAATCGAAGATGACGGTTTAATGTGTCTCTTTGATGGTAATTCACAGAGCCATCAGGGGAGATGCGGAAAAGAGGAGGGGAAAGAGGGAAAATCAGTATCACAAGATCAATAAGTATCTGCATCAATCGAAGACCCAAGGATTATCTCAACAAGAAATAAGTATACTGAACTGTCTGGCGAAAGCTTTCAGGCAAACTGTACAAGAATAAGGTCTGGCCAACGTGTCTGGGAACGAAGAATCAGATTAGCAAGTCATGCACGAATGAGCGAAGATTTCGCAGGGTAGAAGATGGGCTGAAAGAAGAGGGGCAGTTTTAAGAGGGTAGACCTGAGGAGGGCAGGTCGATTGGGCGCTCGATGGGCAACAGCATCAAAACTATCTGAGTTCAACCAAGTGAAGGAATATAGCACGATTGGCTTCAATCCACCCAGAGGTAGGGGTGTTGATCTATGTCATCCAGAAAGGGCATGGGCCGCCACAGCCGGGAGGCTAAAGTTTGATGAGGAGTATGTTTGATTACCAACTAATAATGGATGTTGACTAGGTGTGAGTGCTGCCAAAGTCACGAGTCAAGACTCTAGGATGTTTGGTCGAGGAGAATACGTAAGCAGGAAGTCTCTCTTTCTACTTCAGCGGGTAGGCAGCAGTTTCCGAAGAAAGCCACACTGAACCGAAATCAGAGATTTGTGGGTGTTAATCAGATCAACGGTGTTCGCTTTGGCCAAACGTCATCGAATCACATGGAGACCCGTGTCAGGAGGATAACGTGGACGATTGAAACTGTCCACTGATTTGTTAAAACTTTGGTCCAGAGGCAAACAATGAATGCCTTCCGCTGCCACATACCACTACATACGCCAGTCTGGACTCGACTGCGGGGCTGGCGGTCATTCTAGGATACATCTGATGTTTTGGAACAATCAGTGGTCCAATCAACCATATTTGAATTTCAAGGCATCGGCATCCGTGTGCGCCCAGAAGCTCAAGAGCTTACAACCTGGCGATCTGTGAGGATATGTATACGGTTGATTCACGTTCCTCTCAGCAAACCACCCCGTGGACCAACAGGGTAGATGTTGTAGACTTTGTCTGGCGATCCAATCAAATCAATGAGAAACCCTCCGCATGCAATTCCAGCCCATTCGCGACAAGTCCATGATCAAAGTCTGATGGCTTGAGGCAATAGAGGCGAATGAGGAATCCACACCAGCAGTCAAGTTCAAGTCACTCGGTAGAGAAAACGCCCACAACGACATCTCCGCCGTGAGATCATGCAACGACCGACGTGGATGGGCAAGAGGATTGAGAACGTAGAGATAACAAGCGCTTCTGAAAGTAGGAAAGAAGAAGGGGGAGGGGTATTGAGGCTGTGATAGAAACAAAAGAAAGGGTGAGGATCACGTACGGGTTCGCTCATGACGTTGACAATGTTCAAGTTTCTTGAAAGTCATCCCGCAGAAGGAACATTTGGCTAGCGGTTTACCATTCTTCTTTGACGGCGTGTCAAGCGGGGAAGGTTGAGCCGCGGATGAGCTTGGGTGATTGACAGACGGCACATCGGAGAGGATCGGGGAGGGAAGCTTGAGGGGTTCGTTGTTGGTCTTGTTTGAAGAGGGATTGGAGGGGGGTGAGGAAGGGAATAAGGGTGTGGCAGTAGCGTTGTTGGGAAGAAACTGGGAATGAACGTCGGATGGATGACTGAGGATGGCGGTAAGTAGGTTGGCGACTGGTGGCCCGGTTGATCCGATGGTCTGATCTAACTTGGGACCCGTCGAATCGGGCGAAACGCTTGAGAGCAGGTTGAAGGCAGTTGTCGTTGCATTCTCGTTGTGATGACTCAACCCGATGTGGAACACATCGGACTGGGGGTAAGGTGGGTGACCCGAAGTTGATGAGGGATCGATAAGAGGAGGACTACTTGTACAGCGAGTAGGAGACGACATCGGCAGAATAAGATTGGGCGGGGCGGGTGTGGTTCAGGGTAGGGTACTAGGGTGAAGATTATGTCAAGATGTAAGTATGTATGGGATGTACAACTTTAAAAAGAAATTAGCAAGCAGCCTATGTAGCTCCGTGCCCAAGGAACAACCTAGGGCGATGTCGGTAGGCTGTTGGATACAGAAAGACTCCCCCTGATGCTGGTCTTCGGGATCCACGCGCTACGGTGGTCGCCTTCCGACCGCGATTCGGTAGGGTGTGTGTGGCTGTGTGGTTGAGAGGATTTATGTAAATATGCAAATGATTCAATAGAACCTTTGGTATGTACTGCCCCCTACTGGTTGGATATTCACCAGAAGATCTGAGAGAAGATTAGCAATCACTCAGAGAGAGCGGAAGCCAGATGGAGGTAATAGGATGTGGACGTGCACAGAGGCATCTAACTTGTAAAGAGTACTATGATCGGTTCTCTCTCAACACTTCCGGCTGCAGAGACCGGTAGGGTTGTCTGGATAGCTATGGTGAATCAATGTCGTTACAACAAACAATTCTGAAGAGGATATGGCGGCAGATGCAAGCCAATCAATCGATGGATGGTGGGGGAATGTTGTCGGGCAAACAGAGTATGGACTAGAAGATCTCAACTACGTCTATCAGGTATGGACTGCAGCTGCTACAGTCTCTAAGATTGGAATGGGGGAACGGAGGATGTCGACGTATGATGGTGTGTGTTTTGTGAGCGTGCCAATGCGGGGATGGAGACCAAGAAGAAGGTAAGGATGTATTGCTGGATGGGGGTTTGATCTTGCAGAGTTGGAGGATGCGATGAGCAGGTTGGATACGATTCGTGTTTTAGGCCGAAGAGCTGGGAGCTACGTCGACATTGAGCCAGGGAGGGTGTCCGAGTAGATCTCGACACATGTATGTAGGTATCTTGATGTAGATCGCTGTAATCAATCGAACACCAAGCAAGATGGATTCCGATGGTTTACAACGATCGAAGAGAGGTTTGGTGTTTGGTTTCCAGAATCGGGAAACCGGGGGTTTAAAATAGGGTGGTACCGATCAGGATGATTGGCGCTTGAGAGTGGATAAGGCTCGGGATGGATCACGGGCCGAGGTTAGAGAGCACGGCGAGAGTCTCAACCTGACAGGGGCGGGCTTTGATCTGGTTGTCAGCAGCCGCTGGGGTGATGAATGCGAAGGGAGGATCGGAGAATGGATGAGAATAATCCGAGAAGAAGAGGATGATGGGATTGAGAAGCAGCGAGTAACGTGGAGTGGGGATATATTTATTTAGTATTCAAGTAGATAAGTATAACGTCGAGCAAGATGTGATGGCAGAGTGGCAGTGTATGTAGATAAGTACTATCTATTGAATATGTCGATAAGTACCGATCAAGGTCTCACCCGGTTTCCGAGTCAGAGCAGACTAGGAGGGCGGTTAAGAGGAATGAATAGCCCGGAGGGGGGAAGGCAAGAGAGGCGATGAAAAGACCCATTGGGATAGTCGGTCGACACCGAGCTGGGTAGGGTTTTCATTAAGTGGTTTTTGTTTTCTCTCTTCTCCTGTCGCTCGGAGTGTTTCGTCCAAGGAGCGAGCCAGCGATGGTCATGAGGCTGAGGGAGATGAGTTGACTGATCGGTGAGTTGCAAATAATGGATTGATAGCTTGAAATGGCGAGTGATGTAGGTCGATACGCGGAAAGGTTATGCGCACAAGTACTTACATAGGTATGTACGACGTATATCTTGTATGAAACAAATGGTACCGGGTAGCAAACGCTTCACGCAGTCTACCAGAAAACAAATCGTGGAACGACCAAGACTGGTCCGATGAGATGATTGCTCTGAATAAAAAACGATGATGAATCGGTGCTCGGTCGGTGGGAGCAGTCGTTCAACGAGGGTGCAGTTCGTTTCCTGTCTCAGCCCATCATCACTCCAGCTCTCGATACTTGACGTGTGCAACCTTTCCTCGAATCCACGCTGGAATCGTGCATCCATCCATCTAGCAAGGCAAGACCATCCCGGAAGACTCAACCATGATGGTTTAAATTCAGGCTCCAATCCTGGGTTTGGAAGTCATTTACTATCGGTTTATCTATGGAGGTTGTTTTGCATGGTGTTTAAATGCTTGTGGATATATGTACTTACTTAAATTCAACGAGCGCATGTATGTATGGATGTGGATAGGGGAGCACCAGGTTTGTCGACGATCAATTGACCTAATAAGTATGCGCTTGGCTTCTTCACAGTGTGTCAGGTATCCAAGTACTATGCATATTTATTGTGATGTCTGGACAAACTTTTACACTCGAGCGTCAATTGGTTGTGGTGGTGGTGTGCGACCTGGAATTGATTTGGGAGTTCAAACGCTTGATTGAAGTGAAGCCTGTAAAATCCATCTCAAGATAAATTCGAAGTTCGATGGGAGAAGTACGTAACCAGAAAACTGCCATATGACTCGCGGTCACCTGTCGATCGACATTATCGTCATCATTTGCACTCGTGTACGTATCCACGTATTTCAACAAGTGCATACATACATTTTTTTTTTACATGTGTGCTACATCTCAACGTGTATACGTACTTTTTTGTTTTACGTACTTTACCTATCTAAAGTTCGTCTGTGTCGATACACACATCGGATAAACCTAAATCGATGCATACATGCATATGTATGTACATCCGAGTGCCGTTGCAGCACTGTCTGTAAATGAATAAATATCTTGTGCACACATCCCTCGGACACCGGCGCTAGATTGTTGAGTGGTTAACTTTAGTTCAGGTCATCAAGTATTGTAGAACCTGCTCATGAAGCCTGACATCCACCGGCATAAATCAAGCCGATTGTAATTGAGTTCGCACCTATTACACGCTTGGCAGTCTGGGGTGAAAGAAAAGTATGAACAAACGTTTTTGACGACAAACTCGCTCGGCCAGTTGTCAGCAAGTCGCTGATCCAGAGAGGATGTGACTTCATGCCACGTGGATTCGAGTGACCGATCGTTGCTGACCGGTCAAAATCTTATGAATCGGACAGCAAGAAATCTCTAGAGCGATCTCAGCCGTGAACCCCCCATCACGTATACTAAAACGTCAAAACGTGAAACGTGCACTCACTTGATCCAACCACGTCCTTCGACTGTTCAATGCCCGAGATCAGCATCACTCCTCGTCCTTCGGGATTTCATGGGGATGGACAACGGCGGCGGCCGAGCACCAATCCGGTTGGGTATCGCATGTGATGTTTTCGTACAATTTATCTTTCGACCACCGGCGCTCTCGGTTCGGATCGAGTTCCTCCAATCCTAGCACTGGTCGATCGTGGCTATGGGGTTGACCAGGTAGGTATATACATACATCCCAAGGTTTTTTTCTTTTTTAAAAAAAATAAAAATAAAGGAAAAAGTGTTGCGTTTGATTTGCTCACTTTGATTTTGCAAAGTACCCTGTAATTTTAGAAAACAAATTTTTTAACCCTTTTTTACCGCTATGGCAGGGTGTCAAGGGCTGTGTGGAATATAAGTACATAGATACAGTTTGCGCAGATCAAATTTGTTATAGCTGCAGACGTTCATGTAAAATGTATGTACATATATGTACACGTACCCATCCCACTTCTGCGGATGTTTGAGTAGGAATCCGAATGAACCATACTGAAACCCGTTAGCTTGAGAGGAAGGAACTTGTTTTTTTTTTTTTTTTTTTTGATACGATCCATGTTGCGGTTGTGTGTGATAACATAGTCACCAATTGACGTAAGCGTACACATAGTGTGGGCATATACATCCATTTATCTATCTACATGGATGTATTCATGGGGGTGAGTGTGGTTGAGTCGATTGATGAGGATGACTGGCCGACCGACCGATCAACTAACCGCCGGACGGACCGTGCAATTACATAAAGTACTCCAGTAGTCGCACCTCCAGCCCCCCCCCCCCCCGAAAAAAAAAAAAACTGAAAAACTCACCACAGACTTGCATGGATTGTATTTTGTACATACAGGCGTGCCTGTGCTGGATTAGAGTTTCCTGCAAAATAAGTTACGCGTAACAAGCTCGTGTTCACGCCGATGCAACACACTCTTCGGTGCGACTAGCAATGCTGTCGATGAGGTTGTATGAATACCTATCACATAGACATAGTACTCCTTATCGAAAAAACCAAAAAAAAAAAAAAAAAGCTTCTTTGGAGTATCGAAGAGCTTGGGCAAAAAGACAGTCAATACCCGATTCAATCCAAGTCGACCTGCCTCCCCAGCCGAAGCCTCGAATCGGTCAGGAATTGGGGACCCGTCTCCACGAAGAAGAATAAGGAGACAATGAAGTCCATGTACGACTTGGTCGGAATAGTTGACAACGGTTATGAATGGAAGCACGGCACATGCATGATCAGTCATCGATAGGATCGTTCTTTCGTACTTTTTTTTTGAGCTGTATTCACCCATAAAGAAAGTTCATCACAGGGGAGAGGAAGCTGACCAGAAGGATGATAACTTTGTGATTTACTTTGGTATGCGACGTCATGATCTAACTGCGGACATGTACGCACTGTACATAAAATGTAGTGGGTGTATCATACATTCAATACAGAGAGATGGAAATGCTGATGATAATATATTTATGGTTTGCGACTTGATCAATCATCAGAGCAGCCGGACTGATCAGAATCCACATCGATCGCCGGAGGAAGAGAGAATCTCCCACCCAGGATTGGATAATATGACATCATACCTCAAATTGTGTCAATGACTCAATGCCGTGTCTATAAATATAGGCATGGTATGGTATATTACATATGTGGGTATGCTGAGGACCAGAAATCTGAACCACATCACTCTTGATCACTCGGACTCAACCACCCAAGCTCATCATGATCGGGACACAGTCCGACAATTCTTCAAATGTCGTGCTTTCGGATGTATAATGTATTCATGAACATGAGATGATGACCGGACATGGCGAGCTCATAGTGAACGGGGAGGGGGGGAGGCCGACAGATCGTCCGACTTCCAGCTTATACGTGCTGAGTATGTATGCACATACACACGTCTCTCCCACCTATGATCATGAGGGAATGCTGGCTATTGGCGACCAGATCGCAAGAAACCTGGTCGGTCGTCGTCTAATGGGTCAGATGAGATGAGGACGCTTGCTTGCGGATTGTAAGACTAGAGGCAGGCGTGTGCATGTCGTGTCAATCCCAAAATCTCAACACCTCATCATCGATGGATACTTGATCTGCTCAGCCGATCCGATTGTAATAAGTATCATTCAGGACGATCGGAGTTAGTCTGGGAAATCGGTTGTAGGATAGGGACCACCATATTGGTGGTGAAACCAAACTGAAACGTCGTCTATAACATCGCCATTCTTTTTTTTTTCACATGACACTTCTACCATCATGAATAATCAATCGATTCAGACGTGAATTAGAGTTGAGGGGAAAGAATACAAAAAACCTTCTGACGAACGTGACCATAGGACCGATCGTGAGGACGAAAGATTTCACCATTGAACCCAAAACAAACCATCATCTTCTCACATATCACAATTTTAGAGCCTCGGGAAGATCCGAATGAACTGGTGCTTGCGACTCGGGCGTCAGGTGATGAAATCAGTCAAACTGATCAGTTGATTATAGGGCACGATCAAGCGAAATCAGAAGGTGGACTGTGCATGGATAGGAGGGCAAGGCCCCAAAAGTAACGGTTTGAAGGCTGTCAGATTTCTGATAGGCTTAAAAAAATATCACCAGAGAATGAGGGTTTGCCCTTGAGAAAAGGGCAAGGGTCCCCAGTTCTCAGTAGAAACACGCACAGAATGAATGCTCAAGAATGAAAAAAAATGGCAATCAGGAAACTCGAAGGATTGCATGACATGGATAAAACATGAGCAATAAGAATAATGGGATTAGGCTGGATGAGCCGAGACGGCAAGGAAACTGTCTGGACATTCACACTCAAACAAAATAAGCTTCAGGGATGATTCAGTGCTTCCATATGAATCATATACATTTGCACTACATTCCCTGCTAAACAAGTTCAATGAACCAGTTAGCGACTCTTCTAGTATTCTCCTGCTGACAGCCCACCTACCTCTCAATTCCTAGCCTGCAGAGTTTTTATTGGCTCTGTATGTCCGATCTTCAGGCTCTGCTATCCTCAGCCTTGTTGCCGTTTGACCTCAGCATTTGATCCTGTTAATTTTGTCTGAGTCATATTGCCCTATGGCTAATCTTCTACGGTAAGCTTTCTTCTGGCTGCTCACGGTCCATTTTTTGTCTCTTTGTCATGTCCATGTAGTTTTTTATTCAAATCCCTCTGGGTTTTCCTAGTTGTTATTGGGCCCCCCTTTGGGGATCTCTAGTTCTCTTATAGAAACCTGAATTTTCATCACCCCAAGAGTTTTACTCACTTAGCTTTCTCCTTCTTTACCCACACCATCTTTGGTCTGAGAACTTCTGGAGTTGTTCCCCCTCAGGGGCCCTATCTCTCTGATCTTCATCCTCAATAGATGGTGACATCCCCTCTAAAAATTAGATTTATTGGTATTATCACTCTCCATTCTCTCACATTAATCAAATTGATTCTCTCCCAATCCAATACTGATCAATCTTGTTTCAAATCTCATTGACTACATCTTCACCCCACCCATTTCTGATTGATATCAACCTCACCTCACCTTGCTTCATCACTCCCAATACCCTTGCTTATTTGTTTCTCAAATCTTAAATTTCATCATCCTCACCCTTTGTAACTTTGTTGTTTGAAATTCTGGTCTGAAATTCTGTATCTTTTCATCAACATTGTCTGTCTTGTTGAGCTTTCATCAATTTGAATCTTCCTGTCCTGAATATTGGTTAAAGAATTTTTGTGCCCAAGATGAACTTGCACTGTTTTGATGCAAAAAGATAATGCAGAAAATTCAAAAAATTCAAAAAATGTGTTGATTTAATTTTTTTTGTATAAATTGATGGCATTGGAATGCTTTAACACTGTTCAAGAGGTATGAAAAGCTTATCCAAATTCAAGAAAGCCATGAAGGAGTGATGTCAATTTGAATCAATTTCCAAAACTTGTAAAAATTGTGCCCCCACACCTTTACAACTTTGTTTTTTCTTTTTTAATTTTAATTTAATTTAAGGTTTAATTTAATTTCTTTGTTTCTTTGGGGGGAGGGGATCTCAGGACTGCTAGAGAACACTGAAGAACTGGCCTTGGTTTTTCAATAGTATCAAAGCCATAAAATCCTTGATGTAAATCTCCACAGGCTCAAAATTAGATTTGGGGAAGATTTCAAGGATGCAGAGGGACAAAAAACAGCTTGAAGCTTGCTTTGAATCTAAAAATGAGCATCATAGAAAATTAAGTAAAAAAGGCCCTTGAGACATTCACTCCCTTAAAATCAATAAATCCACAACTTTTCAGTTCAAAAATGAGAAGAAATTTGGGGAAGGCTTGAATTTAATCAATAAGGTGTGGATTCATTAAGAAAAATCAAGAAATCACATATTTTGGTGTGTTTTCATACATATGATGGAAGTGGAAAACTTACTCTGAGGTCTTGAAAATTTTTTACATACCATATGTCAATTGAAATTTTGTCTTCATAAATTATTTACTTGGATTTCATGTGTTTTCTGTTTGGAAAATTGTGACCAGTCACACATAGAAATCCAGGTATTCCCCTCATCATCACAAACAATAATTATCTGTCTATCCAAATTCAGAATAACATCCTCAATAGTGCTTTTTTTCTGCAAATTTGTGGTTAATTTTTGTGCTTTTTCTCAAAGGATAATCACTCCACCTATTTGACAAACTCTACTCTTTCTGCAGTAGATCAAACATTACCTATAGCCATCAGACTCAACTTTATAATACAAATACAACTTCAAACCTCAAAAAAAAAAAAAACCAGGAGCATAATATACATCCAAAATAACCTATGGTCACTCAGCCAAGTACCCTTCTATCTCTCAAATTAGAAGATACAGATGAAATTAACTGTGGCCAAATCATATCCCATCAGGTATCACAACTCAGTGGAATACACATGAACATACCCTGGAAAACCTCAATAAATATCAGTGACAGCTTACCTCAACTCCTGGAACATACACCCTGGAGCTTTCAATGCAGTACCAAATAAACAACCCATCATCTCACCAAGAATTCAGAAGGAATATATATGCAAGGGACCACATGCAGTACCAAACAAACAACCAATTAACTCACCAGGTATAAAGAATTACCATATTCAGAGCCATATTCAGAGCCATATTCAGAGAAGTAAATGCAGTGCCAAATGATAAGTTTAAGAAAATCTCTTGATTTAATTGCCAATGAAGACCAACAGACTGATGAAAACATTGAGAAATGAGAAAGAGTGTGATGTGAATGAGAAAGGAAAGACAGCGGGAACCAAGTGTCTTACCCAAAGCACGTTCTTGTAAATTGAGAAGGACAGCAGCAGCAAGGTCAGAAGAAGGAGAAAGGAAAAGGAAGAAATGGAAGCAAATGGAAGAAGATCTGTGGAAAAAACAAATGAAAAGTTCAATGAGAATGAGGATTGATAAGGGTTGATGGCAGATACCTCACATCTGATCAGCTTGATGGATTTGGAATCAGATTTGAAGCAGGTCAAGGGGAGATAGTTAGTGGAAGAAGTTGGAATTTGAATTTCTAGATGATGAGATGGGCAAAGCTGAGGTCAGATTAGAGCTTCAAGATTGGTGAATTTAAGTAGATGGTGGCTGAGGTTGATTGAGGAGAGTAGCAATGGTGGATTGAGAGGTGTAGCAAGGGGAATAGCTGAGAGTCCTTGAGGAGAGGGAAGAAAGAAGGGAAATGGAGCTAAGATGAGAAGTTGGAATCAGGTGGTTGAGCCAGAATGAAGAAGCCAGGGGGCAAGACTAGAGATCTAAGTGGAAGCTTCAAATTTGAGATTTCCACAATGGGGATTGAGTTGGAGATGGCACTGCAGCTCCTGATAAGATGGGGAAATCATGACACCAGACACCAGAAATACATTTAAATATATGCATGAAGTGCATTCACTGCCAAGCAAACAGCCAGTACTGCACATCACTATATGCAAGCCACACATGCAATTCCAAAAAAAAAAACCAGTACCAAGTTACATTAGCACTGCAGAAAACTATATCCAGAATCACAAGCAGTGCCAAAAAAACAACCTGTATCAAATCACCTCATCAGCACTATATTCAAGGGTGTGCATGCATGAGAATCACATGCTTCATTTGTACCAAACAGAAAAAATATATCATAAATATTCACTGTTTCTTAACCCAAAATAGAAATGCCTTATTTAACTGTACCTCCCTGTACATCACTGGTGAATAGAAAGGCTCAGAATCACCCATTGCCTGGGTCAGGGATTTTCTATTTCAGGAGGGGCCCTCTGCCCTTTAAATTTTTTACCATCATCTGCAATAAGAATCACTGATGGCATACCATCCAGAGACATCCCTAACCATCTCATACATCTTTGAAAAAAAAAAAAACAGATGAAAGCTCATAAGTAAACCAATAATTAAGGAAAGGAAATCAAACACCAAATTTAAAGCATTGAGCCTCCCCATCAGTTTCTTGAATAAGGGTTCTCCTGTTCCCTAGTCAATCAGCATCAAATCAAAAGAAAATACCACCAATTAGTTTATAAGTAAACCTTACAAAGAGAAAGGGGAAAAAAATAAGAAGAAATCAAAATTTAACCTACAAGCCCCTTGTGAATAAAGCATTGCTTGGGTCCTCTACTGAAATTTACCATCAAGAACAAAGTTATAATTCAAAATTAGGATATTGGTTAAGATCACATACATCTCATAAACCACTTGGTGGGCCCTTACCAATAATCCAATGAATCTGGCATAATCATCAAAGATAATTTTGATGAAAGTTAACAATAAATCTAGGTCTTATATGAGATCTATTTTAATTTGAAAAGAAAAAATCCATTAATTTAAAAAAAAATATTTTTCAGAGTTTCTAAAGTTTTAGAATAGCAGGAAATTCACAACCAAATTAGTTTTCTAACTCTCCAAAGGAGAAAATTTGATAATAAATTCTCCCCAAAGAACTGCTAGCAAGCTATTTTATAAATTAATCCCATATCCCAAAGTATCTCTGAATTGCTAATTCCTCCACCCATGCCAACCTCCTGCTTTTAAATCTGAGTGATACTTCATGCAAGTTTCTTCACTAATCTATTATGGTAATTCAAGTAGATCCATGCTCCACCCCAGACTACTCCATTGCAGATATGCCAGCTTATCCAAATCATGAAGTAGTGTACACAGTGTTTATATTGCACTATCTAGTGTGAAATTCCCTCAGAAATTGACTTACTCAAGAATTTAAAATCTAGCCACTCCCTTTGGTACCAAGGAAATATAACACCTTGGTTGAATCACATGTGGATAGTACTTTGCTATTGAATGCATGTATTGACTATTGCTGCATTCATGCACATTGCTTTGATACTTAAATTTTACTATGAAACTCTGTTTTTTGATCCTCCCATTTTTTGAATCATTAAGAGCCTTCTTTTGATTTACATTTTTTTATTCCTTAGATATTAATTTTCATCCACAAGATGCATTCAGTTGTCCAAATGCCTGCACAAGTTATATGTCTTGCTAGTATAGTGGTTAAGCACTGAGTTTTCCCTTGAATTTTTTGAAACCAATTTCACTGATTCAACCCACCATACAGTCAAGAAGGAATAATCAAGGAGTTTTTTGTAACTGTACATTCAATTTTGATAATATCTTATGATAAATTTTTGGGTAATGTTAAAATCACAGCTCCAGTTTTGTGGGAGTTGTGTAGGGCCCCACACAGCCTGTGGGAGTTGTGTAGGGTGCCGCAATGTGTGAGGGCCCATACACTACTCCAAACAGTTGTTCTAAATACACAAAAACCCTGGGGGGGGCATATACCCCCCCATAATGGGCATTTTTGATTTTTTTACCCCTGTACAAAACCAGATTATTTATTATTTATTATTTATTATTTATTATTTATTATTTATTATTTATTATTTATTATTTATTATTTATTATTTATTATTTATTATTTATTATTTATTATTTATTATTTATTATTTATTATTTATTATTTATTATTTATTATTTATTATTTATTATTTATTATTTATTATTTATTATTTATTATTTATTATTTATTATTTATTATTTATTATTTATTATTTATTATTTATTATTTATTATTTATTATTTATTATTTATTATTTATTATTTATTATTTATTATTTATTATTTATTATTTATTATTTATTATTTATTATTTATTATTTATTATTTATTATTTATTATTTATTATTTATTATTTATTATTTATTATTTATTATTTATTATTTATTATTTATTATTTATTATTTATTATTTATTATTTATTATTTATTATTTATTATTTATTATTTATTATTTATTATTTATTATTTATTATTTATTATTTATTATTTATTATTTATTATTTATTATTTATTATTTATTATTTATTATTTATTATTTATTATTTATTATTTATTATTTATTATTTATTATTTATTATTTATTATTTATTATTTATTATTTATTATTTATTATTTATTATTTATTATTTATTATTTATTATTTATTATTTATTATTTATTATTTATTATTTATTATTTATTATTTATTATTTATTATTTATTATTTATTATTTATTATTTATTATTTATTATTTATTATTTATTATTTATTATTTATTATTTATTATTTATTATTTATTATTTATTATTTATTATTTATTATTTATTATTTATTATTTATTATTTATTATTTATTATTTATTATTTATTATTTATTATTTATTATTTATTATTTATTATTTATTATTTATTATTTATTATTTATTATTTATTATTTATTATTTATTATTTATTATTTATTATTTATTATTTATTATTTATTATTTATTATTTATTATTTATTATTTATTATTTATTATTTATTATTTATTATTTATTATTTATTATTTATTATTTATTATTTATTATTTATTATTTATTATTTATTATTTATTATTTATTATTTATTATTTATTATTTATTATTTATTATTTATTATTTATTATTTATTATTTATTATTTATTATTTATTATTTATTATTTATTATTTATTATTTATTATTTATTATTTATTATTTATTATTTATTATTTATTATTTATTATTTATTATTTATTATTTATTATTTATTATTTATTATTTATTATTTATTATTTATTATTTATTATTTATTATTTATTATTTATTATTTATTATTTATTATTTATTATTTATTATTTATTATTTATTATTTATTATTTATTATTTATTATTTATTATTTATTATTTATTATTTATTATTTATTATTTATTATTTATTATTTATTATTTATTATTTATTATTTATTATTTATTATTTATTATTTATTATTTATTATTTATTATTTATTATTTATTATTTATTATTTATTATTTATTATTTATTATTTATTATTTATTATTTATTATTTATTATTTATTATTTATTATTTATTATTTATTATTTATTATTTATTATTTATTATTTATTATTTATTATTTATTATTTATTATTTATTATTGATTATTTATTATTTATTATTTATTATTTATTATTTATTATTTATTATTTATTATTTATTATTTATTATTTATTATTTATTATTTATTATTTATTATTTATTATTTATTATTTATTATTTATTATTTAGTATTTATTATTTAGTATTTATTATTTATTATTTATTATTTATTATTTATTACTTAGTGGAGGCTACACAACTTCATTTAAATTGTTTGGAATGCCACACGGCCCATTTGAGTTGGGTAGCATACCACACGGTTGATTTGAGTTGTGTAGTGTGCCAGATGGCTCATTTGAGTCGTGTAAACCACTACAGACAGCCCATTTGAGTCGTGTACACAACTCAAAGAGTTGTGAATTTAACATTACCCATAAAAAATACTTATTTCACATAATATTTTTCAGAGTTACCACAAAATAAATGTGGTTTCTCAAATAAATCATGTAAAGGTTCATCAAACATTCAAAAAATCTTGGGCCACACCATCCAACCTTTTCTTCCCACTTACTTCCATCTTGTTCATGCAAAATTTAACACATGTAAGACCACACCTTCCATACCTTGCTTCCAATTTCCTCCCATCTCAAACTTAATTGGATATACCATCCCTCTGCTATTCATCTCTACATTGCTACTTCCTACTTCAACACCCATTAATATATAAGTCATTCTTCATCTTTAAATTGAGCCTTCCAACCTCCAACCTCATCAGAATCATAAATTTATTTCACTTATCAATTTTTTCCAAACATGCTCATCACTTGGTCTCTCTTCCACTTCCAAAATTGCCCCTCAGCAAACCTATCCTTGCAAATATCCCAAGAGAACCTCCCCAATGAAATAAGCCACCAAAATTCCAACCAAAATTCCAACAAGAATTAACCCTCTTCCCCCACCTGCTCCAAAATGTTCTAGTTAACTAAAGAAAGCCAATCCTCTTATCTTTGTCCACTGGATGAAGATCACTGCCAAATAAAATGCCTGTCTTGGGGCTGAAAGCAAAAATTATTTTGGCCAACATCCATCTAAAAATTTGAAGGGTTATTTCCTGATGGCTAATGATCTGAAAATGAAAAAAGAGGTAGTATTTTATACCAACAAAAAAAATGAGGGAGAATTTCAAGAACTATTTGTCCAAGCATAAAAAAGCCAACTAAATGTAAGTATTACCTGGATTTGGTCTCACTGATTCTGATAAAGCCAAAGGGATCAACTTGGTTGTCAATAAACTGGACTCCATCTGTCCTTTTATGTTCAAATTGAAAAAACTTTTGGAAACAAGGCCAAAATAACCCCCCTAGCTGATTTTAATTCTTAAAGATCAATCCCCATCAATGCTGAGAAGATGGTAGCCAATCTTGAACCAAGTGACAAGGATAACAAGGAAAACTCAAAAAAGGAACCAAGATTTTTTAAGGAACCCTTTGATTGACCAGAATATAGTTTGAAGGAAGATATTTCAAGAGGAGTAGGTGTAATTTCATCCAAATCTGCATCAATGATAAATTCCAATTGATTCTTAAAACAAAAACTTGCCTCTCTGGATTTGTTGGTTTGGAGAAAAATCACAGATTTGGAAGTTTTGAAGAGATTATTGATTAGAAAGATTTGAGTGATAAAATTAAACTACTATGGACACTTCTATACATACTAGTTCACTGGAATTCCTTCCAAAAAAGTTAAGTCCCAGATCAAAAGTGATAGACTCAAAGTGAAAAATGAAAAGATTCAGTTTGAAAAGGAGATTTCCCATATTTATTTTTAATTTCTACATGGATATAGGTATTTTTAATGATTTCTCAAAAATTTCAGTAGTTCATTTTTTAAGGCCCAATGTTAAATTTGCAACCCTGTAGTTAAAAACAGGCGCTAAACACCATTTGCAACCCATATGAGTTGTGTTGTTATAATATATATATATGTTATATATATATATATAGATATTTGAATTTTTTTATCTCTCATTTCTTTTTTTGATTTAAATAAAAAAATAAAAAACAAAAAACAAATAAAAAATAAATTAATCATTTAAATTAAAAATAGGGCATTTTTTTTTTCATGGGTGCTACCCTTAAACTCACAGGGGTACTACGTCCCCGCAATGTCCAGTATACAAGGACAAATCCTTGTTTACATGGGCCTTTCAAGAACTTTGTTTTTTGAAATTCTAACACAGAAGGCCTGTAGATAGGTTTCTTAAAAACTTATGGCTAATCTTTTATAATTTTTGGACCAGTTGAACCCCTTCAAAAATCTAGTCAAAAAATTAACAAAATCCAAAAAAAAAAACAACCCATTTTTGGAGTTATTCCTTTGGATTTTTTCTTGAGTTTTTTTGGCACTTTGAACTCTCACAATATTTGATAATCAGCTGAAAAGCTTTAAAATATTTTTTTGACATTTTTTGGATGTATCCTTGGCCTCCAAAAATTGGATCCAATGTAAAAACACTTCAAAATAGCATATCCTTTACAATATTTTTTTTTTGACTTCTTGAATCAATGTTTCTCTCAATTTTTTTGGAAAAAACTTAATATAAACATCCAAAAAGTGAATGAAAAATTTGTCTGAGCTTTAATTATAGGTTTTACCCCACCAAAGATTCATCAAAATGAAAATAAACAAAAATAAAAGGGGTGGTCTTTAAAATAAAAGGGGTGATCATTCCTCATTTCTGCATTCTTTTTTGTGTTTACGTATAAGAATTTGAAGTATTTGACCTTGAAATTTTAAAAAAGGCCTCTCAAGGTTTGAAAATAGATTTTTTTTCTTAATTTTTGAAGCAGTATTTGTGCCCTAAAAACCAAATCCAAAAAGGAGGGCAGCAAACACCCCTCTGGGCTGGGGTCCGCTTTTTTGAGCCCTCCAAGAATAAAACCCTAGCCATTCCTCTTGAATATGAGTTTGAAATATTTCTGGGCCATTTTGGAGCACTCCCACCCTACCATCATCCATTAAAGAAACCTCCTTCACCCACCCACCCTCACCCATCACCCCAATCACCACAACAGACCAGACTAGACCACACCACACCATACCACTCCACTCCCCCTGTTACCACACCACACCACACCATACCACACCACACCATACCACACAACACAACACAACACAACACAACACAACACAACACAACACAACACAACACAACACAACACAACACAACACAACACAACACAACACAACACAACACAACACAACACAACACAACACAACACAACACAACACAACACAACACAACACAACACAACACAACACAACACAACACAACACAACACAACACAACACAACACAACACAACACAACACAACACAACACAACACAACACAACACAACACAACACAACACAACACAACACAACACAACACAACACAACACAAAACAACACAACACAACACAACACACTCCAAACCTACCACTACCAAATTAAACCTCCTGAACCAAAAACTCTTCTCAATCAATTTATACTCAAAATCTTTCTGAATCATCAACTAAAATCTCAAATTCCTTTCTAAAAAAAACATCCCTTTTCAAAATGTCTCAACAAAACATCCACCCACTCTTCAGAACTGTCCTCCCTGGCCCATCCTCCATCACCTAATCTAATAAAACTAGTTTCTCTAATCCTCTTTCCCTTTCCTCATCTACTCAATCTAATGATACCACTCCTCTGTCCCCTCCTCCTGTACTATCATATAATCAAAAGGAGGAGTTAGTTGATGCTATCCAATCCTTGCCAAAGTCCCATGGATATTCCATTTCTACTAGAGTATCAAACTTGAAGAAAAATAAATACACATATCAATGTGATAAATATGTAGAATATAAACCCAGTGAAGATCCCAAAAAATTGCAAACAACAAGAAAGAGCAATTTCCCTTTTAGATTATCTGGAAATTTCTCCAAAAGATTAGGTCTATGGAAGGTTAAAGTTATATTTCCAGACCACAACCATGCCCCTCAGATGATCCTTCTACTCATCCAATCCATAGAATAATTCATGGGAAGCAACAGGAGACTTTAGAAAACTTGACCAAGGCTGGTGTTCCCCTATTAAAATAATTTAAATTCTCTTATAGAAAACTCCTCAACTCCAGTTCATCAAAACTTTAGTACTATTTATAATGAAAGATCTCAAATCCAAAAAAATTATCTTGATGGAAAAAAACCAATTGAAGCTTTAGTACTGGAACTCTGAAATTCTTCTTTTTTGTACAGAATTAACAATATGGATGGAAAAATCACTTCTTGATTCATTTCAAATCCTGATTCCATAAAACTTCTAAAAAAATTCCCTACTCTTCTCATGATGGACTGCAAATATAAAACAAATAAATTTGGGATGCCTCTTCTTCATATTGTTGGGGTAAAAAATTCTTCAAAAAATTTCTCAGTTGTTTTATGTTTTTTTATCCTAAGAAAAAAAAGATAACTATGAATTGGCCCTCAGTCAACTTCAGGAAATATTATAGCATCAAGAACCCAGGGTTATTGTGACATATAAAGAACAAGCTTTAATTAGTGCAATAGAAAAAGTTTTCACATCTTCTAATCACCTTCTCCGTCTCTGGAATATTTTCAAAAATATTTGAACCCACTGCAGGAAGCAATTCAAGTCTGAAAATGAATGGAATCTCTTTCAGAAACACTGGCACCAATTGGTCAACTCCAAATCTGAAGCTATCTATCAGGACAATTTCACCAAAATTTCTCTAGTCTAGAATTCTCCCACATCAGACTACCTCCTTGAAAACTGGGTCCAACTCAAAAAAAAAAGTCTCTTACTTGGCCAACCAATACTCTTATCTTGGAAATAAAAGTACATCAAGAATAGAAGGCCTTCATTCTTACATCAAACGCTTCATAACTTCCTCTACTGGCTCCTTTTCCAATGTTGTTGATAAGATATATAATTCTATTACCATCCAAATTCATGAAAAAGCTATTGAAGCCTCCAAGCAAGGTTTCAAGCAGCTCATTGGTTTGCCTCACTGTGTGGAGAATCTTTCTGGAAAGATCAGCCATTATGCCCTCAAGAACATTCACTCATTCAATAAAGTCTCTGATTCTTCAACCACTTGCACCAACTGTGATTGCTCTCCTTATATGGGTATACCATGTGTTCACAAAGTAAAATCAGCTATCTTCCAGGGTGAACCTTTCAAAATTGAGGATTTCCAACCTCAATGGCATGTCAAAACCCCCTTTTCAGTAAGTTTTTTTTTCTTTATACAAGTTCAAATGAATAATATTCTGATTGATTTCTAACTTTCTTTCTGCAGTTAACTGCCAGCCCAGACTCAACTGAAGATTCACCCAGCCTTGAAAAGCCCTCAAGATCAACCAATGAACATAGATATCTTACTGAATTTTTTAAAGAATTCCAAAAATTGCCACCTGGAGAGCAACATTATAATCTGGGTGAAACACAGAAGCTTTACACTGGAAAGTATCAACTTTTTCTGATTCAAGAGCCCAATTCTACTCAAAGATCCAAAATAAGAGGAAGAAAAAATGGAGCAGAAAAGAATTTCAAGAAGATCTCTCAATCCTCAAGTAAAAGGGATCCATCTGGCTTTGAATATTTAGAAGAACCAAAGAGGAGAGGAAGGCCAAGGAGGAAATTTTCAGCAAATTCAGTGGTCAGTAATTAATCACTCTTTGAGAAAGAAAAAAAATATAACTCATTGTTTTTATGTAATCATTCAGGTTTTGAGAAAGGGAAAGAAAAAAAAGGAAAAAGGGAAGGGAAAGAAGAAGGAGGAATCAGATGAAGAGGTAAATTTATATTGATACATAATCATCTCAATATCAACTGAATATTTCTTTTTTTCAAAATAGGATGATTTTGTGACAGAAGAAGATACTTCAGAAGATGAGGAGCTCCCAGATTTTTGATGTTATTAAGATGGTGAGATTACATTTGCTTTTTGTATTGAGTAAATTTTTATTAATTTTCCCATTTAATCTTTTTTAAGAGGTCTGGAACTGTTTTCAATAAGAGGGCTCCTTCCCCTGATTACAATTCTGGGACTAAAATAAAGAGAAAAAATCACAAAATTCAAGATGATGAAGCCCCTTAAAATACACCTGGAAAAAATGTTTTTTCTCAAACAGCAACAACAATAAGTGAGAAAGTGAGTGAATTTGATAATACCTGATTTTTTCAGTTTTCCAGTTTTTTCTTTTGGAATGTTTTATAGGTTTCCTGCACATCATCATGTTCTTCTTCTGGAATTTTTGAGCAAGTTTAAATGGAACAAGTGAGTGGAATCTTTACAACATATTTCATTTTAGAATCAATTCTGAGTTTTTCTTTTAGCTCCAATACAAAGACTTCATTGCCCATATATCCCACTGTCAAGATATTCTGGGAGATGGTGACTTTGGTTTCAGAGAAGCAGCTGTTGGTTTGGGACGGAAATATGAAGACTAGATTGAAATCAGGAAAGAAATGATCAAAGAGCTGGACACCAACCCAATTTTCCAAGATTCAAAATTAATGCATGAAATCTGGGGTGAAACCTTTCAAGAGGCAAGGAGGCAACTCAACCACCTCTCTGGACCAGCTCCAATAAAAATTTGGATAAAGTTCCCATGCAATGGCTTTCTTCTTTCTGAAAATTATAAGTGTCCAGTGGTTCTGTTTTCTTCTTTAATGCCTTGCATTTATCTTCCTCTGAATTCCCCTCCCACTCCAAATCCCAAATCATCTCCTATTTTCTTAATTCTTTTAGAAGGTTTCAAACATATAGTCTCATTCAAGTTCAAGTCTGATCATTGGCCAGCCCCCAAATTGGATCCACTGTGGAAAAGCTTTGTGGGCAAGGATTCCAAAGCTTGGATGTCCATTATTCAGAAGAATTTGGAGCTTGGTGATGAGGTTTTGTTCCCAAGGAGAAAATCCAGCAGAAAAATAAAACCCATAGTAGTGGAATAATATAAACCAAAATTACTGCTATAATATTTGTAATAACATTTTGTAATTGTATTTATTAAAACAGAACAAAAATTAGAACCAAAAATGTGGACCACACCTTTTATTTTCAATTATTTTAATTATTATGAATAATTTGCGGGGTAAACCCTTTAATCAAAGCTCAGCCAAATTTTTCATTCAATTTTTGGATGTTAATCTTAAGCTTTTCCAAAAAAAAAATTGAGAGAAACATTGATTCAAGAAGTGAAAAAAAATCTTGAAAAGGATATGCTATTTTGAAGTGTTTTTACATTGGATCCAATTTTTGGAGGCTAGGGATACATCCAAAAAATGTCAAAAAAATATTTTAAAGCTTTTCAGCTGATTGATAAATATTTTGAGATTTTAAAGTGCCAAAAAAACTCAATCCAAAAGCCAAAGGAATATCTCTAAAACTGTTTTTTTCTTTTTTTCTTTTTTTGGATTTTGTTAATTTTTTGGCTGGATTTTTGAAGGGGTTTAACTGGTCCCAAAATTATAAAATATTAGCCATAAGGGTTTAAGAAACCCATCTACATTCCTGCTGTGTTAGATTGTCAAAAAACAAAGTTCTTGAAAGGCCTGTGTAAACAAGGATTTGTCTGTGTATACTGTACGTTGCAGGGACGTAGTACCCCCGTGAGTTTGAGGGTAGCACCTGTGAAAAAATGATTCCCTAAAAATATAAATATAAAAAAAATATATATAAATAAGTAAAATATAATAAAATGAAAGAAATAAAAAATGAAATAAATTTATAAAAAATAAATTGATTCATTAAATTTAAAAGCAAAAATATAAAAAAAATATTCATATATAATGAAATAAATAAAATCCACAATTTTTTATTCCATTAACAACCCAAAATGGGTTGCAAACTGCCATTCAAAACCCACCTGAGTTGAAAACTGCCATTCAAAACCCACCTGAGTTGCAAAATGCCATTCAAAACCCACCTAAGTTTAAAACTGCCATTCACAACCCACCTGAGTTGAAAATGGCCGTTTGCAACTCAAATGGGCTGCAAATGGCCGTTTGTGACCCAAAATGGGTTGCAAATTGCGCCATGCAACCCCTTTTAGGTAGTGAAAAGGGGTTGCAAGGTCGCGAATTTAAAATTGGCCTTTTTTAAAGTACAAACCATTTTGTTGCATGCACACATCCACATGCCATCATCCTTGGTATGCACAAGTACGCATGCCCAAAAAAATCTTTAAAGCACAAAAGAATTCATGTCACTTGCTAGCAGGTGCTATCAAGGAGCTCAGCAAAATTTACAACCAAGCTCACGCCATGCTGCAGCCAGGGTAAGTTCAAGCTGCATCCAAACTCAGGTTCAGCTTTATTGGAGCTCCAATGGAGAGTGAATGTGCACAAGAAACTTGGTTTGAGCATGAGAATAGCTTCAACTAGAGATTGGACAGAGCTTCAACCAGATATTTCTTGATGGAACTTGCAAGCAAGTGACATCAAACTTTTCATAGTGTTATACACCATATTATTGTGTGTGCAACTTTACATGCCAAAAACAGTGGCATGTAGATGTGTGCACACCAAAAAAAAATGTCACCTGGACCTGTGAATGCCAAAACTGGAATGCCAAAGGTAATTCAGTGGCATTAAAATAGCCCCGCCAAGAGATACAAGTCCAACTAAAAAATAAAAAAAATCACTGTAAGATTCCTGGGTGAACATAAATCATAAACCCCTTCAAAAAGAAAAAAAAGGACTGAATTGATCAAGAAAACTTTGAACATAATTTATCAAAATCCAAAGTGGAAAAGAAGGACAAGATGAGCTAGTTATGGATTGAGGAGGGTAAAGAATATTATTTTCAATTTTTTTTTACAATTAATCCTTGATTTTGGCCAATATTTTATGCAGAATGTCATACCCCAAGTACAAGGGTTATTGTCTACATCCTCCTTTTGAAACATCTTATTCCTCATTAAAATCTAAATCAGTCTATAAATGTGACACTAGCAAACACCTTATTTTTAGCACATCCACTTACTACCTCTGGGTTATATGCAAATGACCTATCAACTTTTGAAAATCATTCTATCTCTGAAATCCTCACAGTTCCATCCAATGACAGGTCTACCATCCAATTAACCTGGCTTCTTCCACCTTTGGACTAAGATATTCCATTCTTGGTCATCCCAGCCATATTGGCTTACATTTTGCACAGAAATATATTTCAGTTGGAATGTCTGCGTAGGGACTAGTACCATACCCTGAATAAGTATACCTATCCATTTGAATTACCTTTAGAGTTACTTGGATTTAATTCCTTCCTCCCACTATTTTCATGTAATAGCACCGTCTATTGTTTTCACTTACCCTGAAACCTTGGACAAACTGTAATATAAATTTCATTCACCCATTCCATTCCTATCATTCATTGCTTCATTGCTCCCTAGCTGTAGATAACTTTCAATCAGGTTTTATCCAGTCACCTTTGGTTAACTTATAAGGAACATGCAGTCTGCCTGAAGATTGTTTTGTCAGTTAGTTAATTTCATACATTCTAAGCATCCCTTTCTGAGATAAAAGCTATCACTTGGTCTTTGCCTTGGTTTCCCTCCATTGGATCAATTCATTATCCTTGTATTTTTTCAAGACTCCAAACCAAAAATTTGAACTTTTCAGTTAGCCTTGCTATACTTGCATTCTTTGCAATCAGCACTCTCCCATTTGCACTCACAATCATCTAAGATTTTGCTATAGTATGTGGAGTTTTTTTGTGATAGTAAATAAAATTACTCAACCAACCTATTAATAGTTTTCCACCTAGAATAGTTTCTTTTCAAATTTCATGTACTTTCTTGACCAGGAAAGCTTCCCTCAGCCCTTATGATGATTATATTAATAGGTTAGGGAGATCCAGTGGTATGATGGCCCAACAACCCTTAGATCCTGTTCCTTCTTCTAAATATCCTTTACTTAAACCTCTCCATGATCCAATTGCTCACTGGAAACCTTCCAAAGCCTTGCAAGACCATCTCAAAAAAGTTGAAGATCCAAAAGATTCCTCTGATTAAACCTCAACCCACAGTAGGCCAAGAAATTTAGTAATTATCCCAAGTCAGAGGCTTCAACCCTCATCTCTGCTTTGATTCAGGCGCTTAACCAAAATTCCTTGCAAACTAGTACAAGTGGTCCTAGCTTTTGAGCTCCAGGAATAACAAAGACCGATAAATTTACAGGAAAAAATGCTCATAAGCTTTCATCCTACCAAAAATCTTGTAAAATCAATTTTTCCAACAATCTAAACAACTTCCCTTCCAACAGAAAAAATTTCATGTGCTCATCTTCCTTCTTGGGGGGTAGAGCCTTGCAGTGGTTCAAATCATACCTCAAACTATTATCCAACACTAGTCCCACTTGTATTCTCAAAAATTTGGATAAGTTCAAGCAAAAACTCTTCCCCATGTTAGGAAACCCCAACAAAGTGCAAAACATCAAATACAAACTCAATGGCCGCGTAATGAAGGAGAATAGAAGGGGTTCTATTTATATCTCCAAATTTCAAACCTTGAAGTCTTTTATCCAATGTAAAAAGGCTGTGCTTTAATTTCATTTTTAAAATTTTTTACCAGAACACCCAATGAAACAGCTTTCAGTTGGGGGGATATAAGAAAATCAACCTTCAGCATTTAACAGATTGGTTTATCAAGCTTGATAATGGTTATAAAAACAATAACTGCTCTAAAAAAAAATCTTGCACCATCAACCTTGACCCAAAAGGTGGAGGAATATTTGAAGCAAAATTTAGAGAATTTGAAGCAATCCAGATTGACTAAAAACTTGAAATCTAGCCATAAGTATAAGATCATTTCCAAAACTCCAAGATTCCTGGAAAAGTCAACAGGGTTCCTCCTGAAAAAGGAGTGGCAAATGAGGGAAAATGAAGGGTTGTGTATGTATTGCAGATGAAATCATGATGTGAATAGTTGTTCAAAGCAGCTAAGTTTCCAAAAAATAGCTTGTAGTTTTTCTGATAATCACAAGGAAAACTGCACATTATTCAAATATTTGGGAGTTAATCTTTGCACTTGTGAGACCACTAAAGCTCCAAGTTTGAGATTTATTCTTTTTTAATCGAATGAAACACCTTATTGTGTATTCCCTGACTCAGGCACTAAAATTCCTTTCATAAGTCAAACTTTTGACACTTTGAAAAATCTTACATGTTCCAAGATAGACAAATTTCCCATCTATTTTTGTAAGTAGTGCATCTGAATAGTCTCATTGGGTTACCCAAAAGAAAAATTTGACTTTTGCATTTTCAAGTTTCCACAGCTTTGAATGTGATTTACTTGACTTGGATATCCCTGGAATGGACAAAAAAATTCTAGGTCATTAACTTACAGTGTATTGGAATCTGGATGTGAATTGGAAAGAAGGAGTAATTAAACTTCAAGCCTTGCAACCCCAAGAAAATATCCAGTCCATCAACCATGAATTAAACACCCTATCTGAAATGTTCATTGAGTTGGATGACACTTTTACACCAGGAGATTTTCAATATCCTGAATTTCATTCCAAAGTTCCCTTTTCAGATTTAGGCTTTATTGCTTAATTATCCAACTTAAATCTTCCTTTCTTCTTTGAAGAGAAGAAGGAACCTACTAAAAGGTGTATTTTGAGATCCTTAATCCTCTTGCACCATTCTAATACTTCAAACTCATTGCTCAAAGATGGTGAAAAGATTGAAGATTTGGAATTCATTTGAGAGTCTTTACCTTCAGTTTATCATGACTTTGCTGATATCTTCTCAGATTTAAAATCCAATGAAATACTTCTTTCCCCTTTTAATTATCATAAGATAAAAATTACTGTCCCACCTCTGGCGCCCCAATCAGTTTACTCTCTCTAAAAGCAGCAATCAACTGTGCTTCAAGAATAGATTTCCAAAAAGTTATAAAAAAAATTTCTTTGAACAAGCAATTCAAAAACAGGATCTCCAGAACTATTTGTGCCCAAAAAAGATGGTGGCCTTTGCATTTGTGTTTAATACAGGAAACTGACTCAGGTAACCAGGAAGAATGCCTATCCAGTATCCCCTATGTTGCACCTCCTTACCCTCTTCCATTTATTTCTCAAATTTAGACCTTTGAGGAGCCTATAAACTAATTTGCATTTCAGAAAGAAATATGTATTTTACCTCAATGAGAACATGTTTTGGAAGTTATGAGTACACTGTTATGCCTTTTTGCCTGTGCAATGCTCCCTCTAATTTTCAACATTTTGTTAAACACATCCTTTCCAATCTCATATAGAACTACCTTGTTTTTTCTCTTGATGATATTAAAAGAAATTTGAAGGGATTTGATTGAGCAAAAAGCCAAGGAACAAAGCAGAGCTGAAAAGAAAAACCAGTGAATTTGATGAGGACCAAACACAGTCAAGGATTGAATGAATGAAGTAGGAAAACATTCAGGCTAAGTCTTACCAGGCAGGCATGGAAGGGAAGGTGCAGCCCAGTTGAGTTTGATGAAGAGATTTGAGAAGGTTGAGGGTGAAAGCGTGATTGATTTAAGTGAGTTGCATACTGTGGATGGTGATAGTTGGATGGATGAAATGAGGTTGATGGAATTGCGGTGAGAGTAGTGAGATGAGAGTAAAGTAAATGAGATCAGAGTGATAAGATTGGTTTCCATCAAATGAGTTGGGAAGGGCTGATTGCAATGCCGTGTAGGTGTTTTTATGGTAGTTGGTTTGAGGTTTAGTCCGCGAGTGTTTGAGATTGGTGGGTTGAGTCAGGAGAGCAGAATCCAGTAAATCTCAACACCCCTCCATGCCTGGTAGACTTAGAAAAAGTAAGGAGGTGACACCAAAAAAAATACAACAAAACAAGACACAAGCACAATGACTCAAAAAAAATGAGATATGAAATGAAGAAAATGAGATTCAAAATCAGTAACAACAAGGTTGATTATGTAGTGGATTTAATTGTTGCCTGCATAGTATTTGATCAGCAAATTAAGACTTTGAGTGGAACAAGATTTAGTTAACGCATTGGAAGGCATATTCTCTGAGAAAATTAATTCTAAACTTATGTTTTTCTTACTTAGCTTGTCTTGCATTCCCTTGGTCTTAAGATCCAAGTGGTGAGTCCTTGAATTTGATACAAATTTTTGAATTTTTTCATCCAAGCCGCTGTTGTCAATTTTTAGCGGAATAGTTGATAAGTTGAGTTCAAAGATGTCCTTAAGGAGTGCCTTGATCCAAGTTGCCTTGTGGAATCCTTCTACTAATGCATTCAACTTGACATCTGTTGATGACCAAGAAATGTTTTTTTGCCTACAACTATTCCATGATACCATACTCCCTGCAACAAGAAATAGATAGCTGGATTGTGACTTCCGCATATTTGGATTGTTGGCCCAGGATGCGTCAGTGAATATTTCCAAAAGGCCTTTTTGAGCGTTGAATTTCAGTTTCAGTTTTTGAGACTTTGTGGTTTTGAGATAGCGCCAAGTTTGTTTCATTTCATTCCAATGAGTGAGCCCAGGCTTTGCGGAAAATCTGGCTAAGCTAGACACCACAAAGCTTAAATCTGGCTGGGTATAGCAAGCTATGTGGTTTAAAAAACCAATGGCAGAGCAAAAGTTGATGTTGAGTTGCTTAAATATTTCATCTTTGTTGTTGGTGGCCGGCTTGAGTTGCAATCCAGGCATGAGAGATGAAGAAATTCCTTTAGCATTGGTAAGTCACAACTCTTCTAACCCAGTGTTGATGTGGTTTGGTTGACTGAGGTAAATTGCATCTTCTTCTATATCTATTTTCATGCCCAAAATTGTCTGAGGAGTTTGAGAGGTTGAATAAGGAAGCTTCTTCAATTTTTTTTTTCAAAATTGGCGCCATTTCCAGCCAAAATTAAGTCATTGACATGGAAGAAAAGCCTTGAAGATCCGTCCTGGGAAATATATAGGCAGGGATTGCATTGCAATTTGGCAAAACCAATGCTTTTGAACCACTTGGTCAAATTTTTCTACCAATTCTTTGGCAATTGTTTCAAGCCATACAATGATTTGTTGAGTTTGAGGTATTTGGGAATTTGGTTGGATCCCTTCAGAGTTTTGATGATAATTTCTTTATCAATGGGTGCGTGTAGAAATGGGATTTTGATGTCAAATTGGTGAACTGGCAAGTTTGTTTTCAAAGCATACAAAAGTAACAATTTGAGAGTTGATGGTTTACCGGTTGGTGCAAAGGTATCAAAATAGTCTGAACCTTCAATTTGGTTGAATCCCTGAACTCAAAGCCTGGCCTTGTACTTAACTGGATTGCCGTGACAATTTTCCTTGATCCTATACGCCCAGGTGGTTTTCAAGCAATTTGTAGGAGGGGGTCCATTGTAATCTTCCCATACTTTTAAGTTTTCAATTTTCAATAGTTCACTGTTCATGGCTTGCAACCACTTTTCAAATCCTCCACATGCAATAGCTTGCTCATAGCTCTTTGGTTTGTAGTTGTGATAGAATCCGTAGCGTTGAGGACTATTTAGAGTTGAGCAATCTTGTAAAGTTTGTGTTGAGGGTATTGGATGACTGACTGTTGGTTTGACACTACTTGATGAGATTTTGGGGAGCGCCCTATTACCAACTTCTTTGCAGGGATCAGACAAAGCTGGCTCAAGTTCGGAGTCAGACCCTGACAAATTGGAGTCTTCATTTGCAAGGTCTCTATAGGCATTCCATTTGGGTGCTTGTTGAGCCGGCTGTGTTGTGTTCTCTTCCATTGCCAGTGGAAAATGTGGTTGATCTTTGTATTCCTCAACAGGGTACCAGGGTGGTGATTCCTTGGCGTACTCCATCTTGAGAAAACAAACATGTTTTGTTAAGATCATGGATCCTTCCTTTGTTAGAAATCTATAAGAGAGGAGCAATGGGTTGAAGCCTACTAATAATCCCTCCGCCCCTTTGTGGTCAAATTTTAAGGATTTCCTTCTTTTTGACAAGAGATAAATGCAAGGATTACCTAGAGGTTGCGCAAATGAAATTGGGAGTGAGTAGCCATTCACTTGCTTCCAAGGAGATTCTTCATTCTCCTTCCAAGGTATCTGATTTAAAATGAGGCAACTACCTTTTATTATTTCATCCCATGCGTTGGTTGGAATTTTCCCATCCCAAATTATTGACCTTGTAGATTCAATGATTTTCCTTTTTTTATCTTTCAGCTTGTCCATTATTTTGCGGATGATAAGGTTCTGAGGAGATTTGTTGAATGTGCTTTTCCTGAAAGTATGAATTAATTTTTTGGTTAGTGAACTCGGTCCCTTTATCTGAAAACACTTCAAATGGGTAATAGCCCCTTTGTTTGAATTATTTTTTGACTACATCAATTAAGACATTGGCAGTCTTGTCCTTGGATTCCAAAGGAAAGGCAGAAAATTATCCTGAAGAATTGTTGAGGAGGGTAAGAACGTATTTATGGCCCCGCTTTGATTGAGGAGCGAGAGGACCAATTAGATCAAGGTGAATTTGTTCAAAGACCTTCTTGACGGGAATTGATGATTGGTTGAAGCTAGCTTTGGTTAACTTGCTCCAGATACCGTTGACGCATTCAAAGTTTGTTTGTACATCCTTGAGAAAGTGATTAACAAAGGGCTTAAGTCTTGATAGCAAGGCGTGACCAAACTTCCTGTGGATATTCATGAGTTTGGCCTCAGCTGAGTTAAACAGGCAGGATTGCAAATTTTGGTCAAAGGCTGGGGTTTTTATTGCGTAGAGTTTGTTGGTGATGGATCCCAAGAAGACAGTCTTGTTGTGGTGAGTAACAGCAAAGGAAGAACCCTTTTGTAAAAGGGTACAGCCAGCTTTATTTAGAGCACCGGCACTGACCAAATTAATAGTGACCTCTGGAACATGAAAACAATTGGAGAGTTTGAGAGTGAATTCATTCCATTGAAGTCGAGCCATTCCTTTTCCTTTAATTTTTAGACAAGCGTCTTGTTTCCCGGTTTTAATCAAACTGTCCTTGCAGGGAGCCATGTTGATAAAGTACCTGCTGTTGTTTATCATGTGTACAGAAGCTCCGCTTTTGAGGATGAATTTTGATTTGGGATCCCCATGGTTGATCCATAGCAAGAAAAGAGCTAGATAATGCACTGTCAAGGTCTTTTCTTTTGTCTTGGATCTTTGTTCTTTCAATTTCACTTGTTTGTCCTTCCACCAGTCTGGCGCAATTTCTGGATGAAAATGCCAACAATCATTGTCTGAATGAGACTTATCCTGTTTGGGGTTATGATATCCTTCAGTGCATCACTTTTGCTCTCCTTCTTTTCCTTTGGTTTGAGATTTTTGCGCCATAGTCATAAGTGATACTTTGTTTCTGGTGGAGGTAGAAGGGTCCATTGAACTTTGAGCTTTAGATTTTTTATTTAATTGATTGAGATTGTTAAATATAAATTTGACTGTAAGGTCCTTGTTGGTATGCATTATTTTCCCTTTAAAATCCTTCATACTTCCTGGAATTCAAATAATATGAGATAGGCAAGAATATTGCCTGGTAGGATGATGCCTACTTTGGATAGCTTTTTCAGGCAGACTCTTGCTCTTGTCATAAATTTGTCTATGTTCTCACCATTGGAAAAAATTCAAAGGAAAATTTTTGAAGACCCTGGCGCAATTAGAGACTTGCAATGATGCATATTTTTGATAATTGCCTTCCAGAGAAGTTTGGCTGAATTTTTATTGGCAGTGGTGACAACATTTTTGTGGGTGGTGGACTCAAGTTTGGATATAATAAGAAGTTTTAGTTTGTCATTGACACTGGCTTTGAGTTGATTTGAATTATCTGATTTCAAGATTTGTGCGCATCCTCTAACATCTAGAATTGCATCCATTTTATCCTTCTATATGCCATAATTTTCTTTGCCAAGCATGGGTATGGTCTCCAGGGCAGTTTTCAGCGTGGCATGTCAAAAGTGATCCATAGTGGGCCAAGGTTTCCTTGGCTTTTATTTGAGGCTTGAAAGATCTGTCTTTTGGCTTTTAACCATAAAATAGATTTGAAGGGATTTGATTGAACAAAAAGCCAAGGAAAAAAGCAGATCTGAACAGAACAACCAGTGAATTTGATGAGGACCAAACACAGTCAAAGATTGAATGAATGAAGTAGGAAAACATTCAGGCTAAGTCTTACCAGGCAGGCATGGAAGGGAAGGTGCGGCCCAGTTGAGTTTGATGAAGAGATTTGAGAAGGTTGAGGGTGAAAGCGTGATTGATTTAAGTGAGTTGCATACTGTGGATGGTGATAGTTGGATGGATGAAATGAGGTTGATGGAATTGCGGTGAGAGTAGTGAGATGAGAGTAAAGTAAATGAGATCAGGGTGATAAGATTGGTTGCCATCAAATGAGTTGGGAATGGCTTATTGCAATGCCATTTAGTTGTTTTTATGGTAGTTGGTTTGAGGTTTATTCCGTGCGTGTTTGAGATTGGTTGGTTGAGTCAGGAATGCAGAATCCAGTAAATCCTAACAGATATACTGGTCTAATCAAGGAACCTCAAAAATCAAATTGCAGATTTTCAAGAGTTTCTACAGAAACTTCAAAAGAATAACCTGCTTGAAAAACCCTCCAAGTGAAAATTTCACCCACATTTGCTCCAAGTTCTAGGCGTGGTAGTTTTGAAAAAAGGACTATCAATGGGAAAAGCAAAAATCAAACCCATATTAAATTGTTCTTCACCTAATTCAGTCAAAGATTTACAATTTTTCTTAGGATTCATTAATTTCTATGGAAGTTTCATTGAGAATTATGCCAAGAAAATAATTAATCTTACTAATCTGCTTCAAAAAAGGAAATAATTTTTTTTTAATGAACAAGCTGATTTTTATTTTTATTCTCTTAAAAAAGCTTTTACCACTGCTCCAATAATATCTGAATATAATGAGCTAGCTTGAACTATTGTAAAAACTAATGCAAGCAACTATGCCATTGCAGGGGTTATATTGCAGTTTTCTTCTTCCTCCAGTATCTTTAATACTTTAGCCTTTGAGTCTTGCAAAATGCTTGCAGAAGATCTTAACTATGAGATGCATGAAAAGGAACTTCTTGCAATTGTTTATTGCTTGAGGAAACGTTGTTCATACCTTTCAAGTCTTATGCAAAATTTTGAGGTTTTAACTAATCACAATTCTCTTAAGTGATTCATGATCCCAAAGGTACTTACATGCAGACAGGGACAATGGGCTGAATACCTCTCTAAGTTTAAATGTAAAATCAAATACTGCCCTGGGAAACAAGCAGTAGTCCCTGATGATTTATCACATTGGGAAAATGTATGCCTAAGGGGGGGTACCTTTGCTGGAAAAAACCCTGAAAACATTAGGACACTTTTCTCAAATGAGTCTTCTATAAAACTCAATTTGATTGTGACCTACCTTTGAGAAAAAGCCTCCAAAAATTTTTAGGAAAAACTCAATGATCCCAAGTTCAACCAAATTTTCAAGAATGCAAACTTACCAAGAAACTTTTACAGAATTGATGAAAATGGTTATTTAGTTCATAATAACTGTATATTAGTACCACAAAAACCTTCCATCAAGTTGGATATCTTTTATTCTTTCAATGACTCTGAGTTCTGCTCATTATATTCAGTATAAAGCCTAAAATTCTATTGCACAAGACTTCTATTGGCCTGGTATGGACTAGGAAGTAAAAGAATATTTTAGGGAAAGCTATGATTGTAATTTTAAAAATTCCTCAAATCACAGGAAATGTGGTTTGCTTCAGCTACTCCCAATACTGCCTATTAATTGGAACTCACTGTCTATGTATTTTATTTCTCAATTAACTATTTCTAGTGGTTATGATGCTATTCTAGCAGTAGTAGATTTCTTCTCAAAGGTGGCTTTATTTCTTTGCATTACTTTCTCAGCCTCTTCAGAAGACCTAGCCAATCTCTTCATATAACATTTATTCTCAAAGCCTGGTCTCCCTTATTATATAGTTAGTGATTTTGGAACTTTTTTGAATCTATTTTTTGGACCACATTGTGCCAGAAATTGAATATCACTTGCAGCTGATCAAAAGCCTACCACCCAGAAATGGATGGGCAAACCAAGCAAGTTAACCAGATCCTCAAACAGTATCTTCAAATTTATGTCTTTTATCAACAGGGAAACTGGTCAAGATGGCATCCACTGGCCAAGTTTGCATACAAAATTTCTACTTGTTCTTCTACCAAAAATTCAACCTTTCAAACTATTTATGGAAGGAACCCAAATTTTTACTCCATTCATGTAGTACCTTCTCAAACAGCTACCAACTATCTCAATATCATTCAATACCTTCAATTGAAGCTTTGAACTAACCAAAAAGCAGCCAACAAGGGCTACAGGGAATAAGCAGACAAACTTTGTGTGAAAGCACCAAACATTGCAGTAGGAGATCAGGTATGGCTTAATGCTTGCAACATTTGCAGCACTTGTCCAACCTAAAATTTCTCTTAGAAGAAGCTTGGCCCCTTCAAGGTTGAATCAAATTTATCCCCTAACACGTTTAAACTTTCATTAACTGCAAAATGGAAAGGTATCCATCTGGTCTTTCATTTTTCTCTCCTAGAGTAAACTTGAGTCCTATACTCAGGAAAGACTCATCTGCCTCCAGAGCCTTAAAATTTTCAAGATAACTTAGAGTGGGAAGTGAGCCATATGTTGGATTCAAGGTTATACAAAGGAAAGATTCAATACCTTGTTGAATGTATTGGCTTCCAGTCTGACAAAGATTGCACATCTTGAGAACCAGCCCATCATCTTAGCAAATCTCCAGATTTTGTCCAAGATTTTCATGAAAAATACCATTGAAAGCTGTCCCAATCTCAATTCAATCCAATCTTACTGCAACCCATTCCCATTCCATACAATCCAATCCATTCCTATCCCCCCAATCCAATCTCACCCCTCTTTGTTTCATTCTGACCAATATATTCCTAAATTATTCTACCCATTCCTTCCACATCATGTTTTATTTCATATCCTTCAACTTCTCCTTTTCTCTAATTCTTTTTTTTCAGAATTTTAAGAAAATTATAAAAATAAAATAAAATAAAACAATAATAAAAAAATCAAAATATATATGTTATAATTACAAATTATCTTTCAAATTATCCTCTGATAATTTTTCCAACTCTCATTTAAGTTTTTTAAAATCAATAAGAACTCTTCTTTATCCTCCTCACTTATTAGTTTAGACATCCTTTGAATAAGATACACTTGTGCAACTGATGCCTCCTTGAAGATTGCCTTGAAATTCAAAGTTCAAGCCCTCTTTTTCTTTAAATAAAATCCATTTGTTTCCATTAATTACTCATATGGTCTTGTTTTTTGGACTTGTGAAGAAGATCCCTTGCCTAAATCTCTGTTTATATGCCTTGAATCAGTCTAAATTGGAACCCAAATTTTGGCCTTGGGTCCTTCCCTTCAACCCCCCAGTCTAATTCCTTCATGTTCTCCCTCCATTCCATTCTTATCCATGCCATCATCTCTTTCTGTTTCCTCTTCTCATATTCCTTTTCCTAATTAATTAAATTACTCAACAATAATAACTTTGCCTTGCATCTTTCTCTCAGCTTGGGCCATCTCCCTTTTGGTTGGTGGTCCAAGGTATGGTGGCAGTGGTGGTGTTGTATTTTGTAGCGTATCTACAAAACCTTTTTAGTACTAGGAAGCAAAATTATTTACTGGTTGTTATTCCCATCCTTTTAATTCCATTTTTTTAATCCTTGCTCACATTAGGAGTTCTCCCCAAGGAACTTGATCTCTGGTAGTGGATTTGATGATTGAACCTTGGTGCCAAATGTCAACTGAAATTTTTTCTTGTGGGCACTATTGGAGTATCAACTGGAAAATCACTAAGGGAAAAAAATACGCCACCTGAAAAATTCAAAAAGGCTTGCATTTATTTTGAATTCCTCAAGCAGTGGTACTGGGTATAAATCAGCTTTTGTGGTGAATAAAATTATTGCATCAATAAGAAGAGGACAGAATTTTAATTTAAAAGTTTTAACTCAATTAGGTATATCTAAGGGTATCAACTAATCGTAATGAATCAAGAATTGATTTGAACTTTATGGAAAAATTGCAGGAGGTTGCATTTTTTATACCCAGGCCCCCAAGCCCAAGGTTTATTCTCTACATAATCCTTTCTAAACATCCTAATCCTCAGTAACATCTACCTCAGTCTAGAAGCATAACACAAGCAAACACCTTATTTTCAGCGCATCATCTTACTACCTCCAGCTTATACAGAAATGAACTACCAACTTTGGAAAGTAATTCTATCTCTGCAATCCTTGCAGTTCCATCCAATCAATCTTGCTTGTTCCATCTTTGGACTAAGATATTCCATTCTTGGTCATTCCAGCCATATTGGTTTGCATGTTGTATATAAGGAAATATCAGTTGAAAAGTCTGATTAAGGACTATTACCATAACCTGCATAACTATATTCATCCATTGGAATTACTTTTACAATTACTTGCATGTCATTCAATCCTCCACCTATGAAGTTTGTATCTAGTCAGCTTTGGTTACCTTATAAGGACCATGTAGTCTGCCTGAAGATTGTTTCCTCATATATTTAATTTCATATGTTTTACGCATCCCTTTCTGAGATCAAATTTATCACATGAGGCTTTGCCTTGGTTTCCCTCCATTGGAAAAATTCATTCTCCTTTCAGTTTTTTGAGACTCCAAACCAAAAGTTTGCACTTTGCAGTTATCCTTGCTATACTCACATTCCTATCAATTAGAACCCTTCCATTTGTGCTCCCAATAATCTAAGATTGCCCCATAGTATGTGGGGTGGTTGTGTTACACAGAATAACACAGAAGAAAATAAAATTGATAAGTAAATTCATTTCTTTGGAATTTTGGAGTTGGTTTTGACTTTCTTTTAAGCTTTTGCATATCCGCTTCAGCACTCCTATGGCCTGCTAAATCCAAAAGTTTCCTTGAGAAAGATGAAAGATGAAATTTGTTTTCCCTTGATCATTTGAAGAAAAATTCTGGTATGATGGGAAAAGATATTTACCACTGGCATGAGCTGAATCCAGCAGAATTTATTGATATTCATCAAGTTCGCTCTATTTTTTCAGTGAAATACGCACAATTGAAAACTTATGAATCATGAAAGGGAAACTAGAAAGCCACTATGGATGGAAATAAACTTATTTTTATCAGAAAATAGTTGAACAGAAACAGATTATCTAATTGACAAATGGAAGAATGGTTGATCATTTTCTCATAAAAGACATGTGAGAATGAAAGAATAGATGGGCTTTTCTTCTAACAAAAATAGTGATTTCCATGATGGGATTTTTACTTGAGGGATGGTGGTTCCATCAAAAATCCAATATAGAAAGGAAATAAAAAAATTACATTAAATTGTACATCCCCTTCCACTTTCCCTTGGTTTGCAAGCAAATTACTGAGGAAAAAACTCCTAGAGTAGAAGCCATGACCATTTTGATGTATGAGTCAATGGTTAAACATCCAAATGAGGAGAGATTTTATAATCAACAAAAAGATTCTCCATGTTACTTTGATCCAAATCTAAAAAGAGTTAATTCCAGTTGGATAGCTGAATTTCATTGAGGATTCTGATATTTCTTTGGAAATATGGGTCACAGTTCTATCATACCCAAAGGTTCAATGAATGAAACAAATGAAGTTTGAAAAGTTTTGTGGAATATAAAGTCATAGAGGAGATTGAGTTTTTGACTTTAATACATTGGATAATGGGTATTTACTCTTCTTGGGACGATGCATTGATTTTAAAATAGAGCATTCAATGATAGCCAATTGGATTCAAAGTTGGCTTTTTAATTAGATTAAAATAGTAGAAACATTTTATTCAGCTTGATTTCATTTTGAACTAAATCTTGCTGAGATTTTTTTGAAATGTCACTAATTATTGAAATGTTATGTGTAGAAACTATTTTATGGGGAAATGGGATGGTGATTTTATGATTTGGTTGAATGGAGTTATGAGTTTATTATCCAATGGAAATCATGGAGTTGAGGATTTGGTGTGTGATGGGGTGTGTATGGATTTGACAATTTGGAGGTTTGGAAGCTTGTTTTCATGCCATGAATGATGGGTGGATGATGATGCCTAAGTGGCAGAGTAAATTTTTAAACAGGTCATTTCCATGAAACATGATTCTTTGAAATACACAAGTTAAGAATTATAGGTATTTGAGAAAACCTTCATTAAAACAGCAGGTTTTATGAAAAATGAATGGTGGGTTTCAAATGGAGGTTTTGCTAGTTATGATATACCCAAATGAATCTGTTCATATTGGTTCAAAAATAAGTAAAAAAAAAAATCTCAAAAATCTCAAAATCAGATTCCTTTTTCTTGATGAAGTAGAAAATGAAATCAAAATTGTGTTCTGACATCTCCAGAAAAATTTGGAATAAACAAAGAATTTCCTAGGAAAATACCTTGATGGTTAATTTGGGGAAATTGATTGATTTTTCATTTCTTTAAGATGCATTAATGAACTTAAACCCGGCATATTTGAAAAAATAGGACCTTTTTGAAAGTCAAAATAAAAAGCTAAGAAAAATTTCAAAATGGAATACCTTCAAGTTTTTTGTTACTAAATATCATGCATGAGAATTTTATGATATTGAGGAAACATAAAATTTCTCTTTTTCTTTTTTTCTGGTATTTTGAAAGAACAGTCACTTTATTTTTGAATTTGTGATGAAAGTGTTTTGATCTTACTTTTGAAGATGAATATAAAATCATTACAAATTATGAAAGGGATTCTACATAGGATGATGTTAAATTTACAGCTCCAACCGTTTGGTAGTTGTGTAGGGACCTACACGGCTCAAATAAGCCGTGGGGGCCCCAAGACGACTACAAAGGGCCTTTTTCAAACACACGCAACCCCCGGGGGGTTGTGTAGGAGCCATTTAACACCCAAACACCGCTCATTTGAGCTGTGTTTGGGGGTGCACAACCTCCCGGAAGTTGTTCCAGAATTTTGGGCACCCTCTGAACCACACTTGGGTTCTGTCAACCCAAATTTGGGATTAATGCATACTTTGTGGGGCTGTTTTCCCACACCCAGAAGTCCCAAAGAGACATTAAGGTTAAAACCAAGTGAAAATAAAGTGAAAAATCAAATCATAAATCATATAAAAATCTGCAAACAAATCTTTCTCAACTCAAAAGTGAGCAAAATTTGTTTGTTCAATTGAAATTTGCATTGAATACTGAAGTACACCATTTCATTTTTTTCATGGGAACAGTGGCAAGCCCTCCTTCTTCTGACATGGCTGCGTGGAAGGTCTACATTGATAGTGCCATCAACAAAGCTTTGGAAAAAGAAAAAAAGGATTTGGGTAATGAAACATTGGAAGCCCCAATTGCATCCTCATCAAGGGTGACAATTGAGGAACAAGATTATTCAAAAATGAACATGACCCCTGGTGGTGAGTAACATTTTATGTTACTGTCTTTGCTGTATTTGATTTGATTGAAACTGATGGAGTGCATGCCATCAATATAACTATGTAAATATGGCAGATCCACTTGAACCACCTGCCTTGAGAGCTTTTCCTATTAGGGAAGATGCACAAAACTATTGTCAAACATGGTAAATGAAGCATGGTTATGCTTCAACAGTTTTCAAATCAAAGCATGACCAATATGTGGATTTAGCCTGTGATAATCATGGTTCCTATTCAGGAAAGCTTCTTACCAAACAGTCTAGAAAAAATCACGCAAGGAAGGTTGGGTGCAAGTTTTTAATCCATGCAAGTCGCACAAAGGAAGACCCCTTGTGGAGCCTCTCCAACAAAGAAACCCAACATAACCATCAACCATCTGAAAATCCCTCTGTGCATCCTCAACTGAGGAGAATCTTGGGGGTGGTCTTAGAAAATCTAGTAGAAAGCATGAATGATGGGCTCAATAAGTTACAACTGAAGAGAAAGTTGAGAAAGATTTATGGGGGGGACTATGTTGATGACCAAACAATCTATAATCCTAAGCAGAAGGTAACGCTTGCAGAACTAAAGGGAAAAATTGTTATGGAGGTACTCTATGAACAGTTTGAAGAAACAAGTTGGATTCACCGGTCAAATTTCAGTGGAGAGGGTCACTTGTAGGCCCTGTACTTAGTGTAAAATGTTAAGTTGGCTGAGAAACCCAAACCAGACTGGGTTCAATAGATTGCAAAAGGAATGAGCAAACTAGAAGCATAATCTTTATGGAACATCACAGAGGATAAAAATACCAACACAGAGGTGGGTTCTGTAAGCGGTAAAATGGCCAATGTAGTATGAACAGAACCAAGCAGACTGAGGCTGATAAGGAGAAAGGAAAGAATAAATAAAGAGAACGTTATAGAGGAGTTTGAGAAGGGAGAGATTTACAAAGCACTGATGCTATAACTCAAAACTCTTGAATATCCAGTAACCAATCCGACCTGGTAGGGATTCAATCTGAAGCAGAGGGTTTGCGTTCCGGTTAAGCCTTGATGTGGAGTTGAAGGTAGTTAGAATACCTACACGTAATCCAGACAAGAGTTGATCAGGTTCTTGATGAATCAAAGAAGTTGAGTGGATTTGGATAACGCCTTGTATGTTGTAGTTGGTGATTGAAGTTGAGGAGCGTAGGTTCAGTAGGAGATGTAACAAGAGTGTAGAGACTACCCAATCAAGTTTGGGGTTTGAGTACGGTAGGAAAAAGATAAATGACAAATAAAGACTTAGCAGGAAAAAGAGTCAGGGCAGGATAGGCAGAGAAATTAACAAAGAGAAATCAACACGCCGGCACAACTCTAAATCAAGAGAAGTTAAGAATTGACAAACTCAGCCAGCCGTTTTACAGAGGCATTGCTAGCAGCCTTAGTTAAGGCGTCTGCAAGCATATCTTGAGAAATGATCAGCTTTATTTTGAAGATTTCATTGTTCAAGTCGTTGCGTAAGCTTTTCAACTTTATATCAATGTGTTTAGCATGGGATTTTGTGCCAAACTTTTTTAATTTATTGTCAACGCCTTTATTGTCAATGAGATGAATGGGGGGACCTAAAGGTTGGCGCCATAGTTCACTCAATAAGTGATGGAGCCACTTCCCTTCAAGATGGCTCGCGGAAAGAGAATTACACTTGGCTTCAGTCGAGGAATGAGCAATGCAACGTTGCCTGCAACTAGTCCAATAGATAGGGCTTCCCTTGAAACAACATAAGAAGCCCAATTGGGAGAGACAAGTATCAGGATTGTCCCCCCAGGTTGCATTGCTATAGATTGTCAGATGCTGAGCATCGGACTTGTTTCTGATTAGAAGTTTGAAGTTGATTGTATTCAGTAAGTATTGCCAAACATGTATAACTTCTTTCCAGTGAGTTATACCAAGTTGTTCTGAAAATTGAGCTAAGTTTGACACAGCATAATTGATGTCTGGCCTGGCAAGATTGGAGATGAAATTGAGCCGTCCAATGGGGGAGCAATAGTTGACATTGAGTTCTTTGAAATTTCTAATTTCTTCTTCCGAGGCCGGTAAGAGATGGAGTCCTGGAGTACAGGGGTTGTTCAACGGTTTGGAATTGGTTAGGTTAAGTTCTTCAAGGCCTTTTTTGATGTGATTGGGGAGTGATAGACTGATGAAGTTCTTCCCCCGATCTACTTTCATTCCCAGGAGAGTGTCAACCTCGTGAGCAGATGAATCTTTGAATTTCTTCAAGAAGGCAGCTTTAAAGAGTTTGACATTACTGACTACAACCAGGTCATCCACGTGGAAAAATAGGCTGGTGTAAGAGTCTTCATGTAGATATAGACAAGGATTGGAGTCGCTTTCTCTAAAGCCTTCACTCTTGATCCATTTGACCAGGGTTTTATACCAATTTAGGGGAGCCTGTTTTAGGCCATACAGCGATTTTTTGAGTTTGAGATATTTACATGTTCTCTTTGATCCTACTGGTGTTTTGATGTACACATTTTTGTTGAGAGGAGCGTGCAAGAAGGCCCCCTTGACATCAAGTTGAAGAATGGGGAGATCTTTGTTGATTGAGTAGGCCAGTAGAGCTCAAATTGAGGCTATTTTACCAGTGGGAGCGAAGGTGTCTAAGTAGTCAATGCCATATCTTTGGTTGAAACCTTGAACACAAACTCTGGACTTGAGTGTGAAGGCACCTGTGTGTAGGTCTTCTTTGCCCCTGAACATCCAGGTAGTATCCAGAGGGTTGCTGACCTCAGAGTCATTGGCGTCTTCCCAAACTTTGAGGTCTTCAGCAGTATTGAGTTCTTTGTTGATTGAGGGGATCCACTTGGGACATTCAAGGGCCTTGTGAATGTTTGAGGGGATCTTGTTGGACTTGAAGTATCCATACCTGACAGGAGGTTTTATTAATCTGCAATCCCTTAGATTAGGTTGCAGAGAGGTTTGTATTGACTGAGCAGTCTCATCAGAGTCGGAATCTGATCCAGAGGAAGAGATTGACTTGGAGATAGCTGGTTTTTGTTCTTTGGTGTCAATTGAGTCCTCAGCAATTGAGGGCCTTTCAATGGTTTCAGCTGACTTTGAGATCAGTTTATAGGATAAGAACCTGGGGTTGTAACCAATTAGGATACCTTTGGCCCCTTTTTCAGACAGTTTGGAGGGAATTTGGGTGTTGCTAAGTAGGTAGATTTCTCTTGATCCGAGAGGTTTGAGATAGTCAGATGGAATGTTGGTTTTCTGAAGTAGCTTCCAAGGAATTTCTTCTCCTTTATTCGCTGGGATTTGGTTCAAGGAAAAGCAGCATCTTTGGATGACTACGTGCCAGTAGTTTTTTGGAATGAGAGATTCACTGAAAGCTGCTCTAAGGGACTCCATGATTGTCCTGTTTGCACGTTCTGCTTTCCCGTTATGCTGATGATGGTAGGGTTTGCTGACTAGATGGAGGATTGATTTTGATTTGAAATATGCGGATAAGGCGTTGTTGAAAAATTCACCGCCTCTGTCAGTGACAATTTTGGTGGGATAGTAGCCTTGTTTCTTAGCTTCATTGTCAATCATGAACATGATTGTTGCTGGAGTCCCGTCCTTTGATGGTAAGGGGAAGCTGAACAAGTAGCCGGAGAAGTTGTCCACTACCGTAAGGGTATATCTCATTCCTCCTTTGCTTGTAGGATTCAGAGGCCCCATCAGGTTGAGATGTAGTCTGTCAAAGGCTTGTTTGGCGGGAGTCTGTTTTAAGCTGAACGGAGTTCTTGAAATTTTAGATTTCCTGCAGGCCACGCATTCAAAGTTGTCCTTGTCCTCTTGTTCAAGACTATGGCCTAGATGTTTCTTGATCCTGTCCAGAACGGCGTGACCCAGTTTAGTATGAATCTTGTACAGTTCAGTTTGGTTTAAGTAGCAGCTTTTGTTACTGAGAGGAGGCATGTGATCGAGTACCAATAGGTTGTTCTGAATAGATCTGTCTAGAACAGTTTTTCCATTTAATTTGACTGAGAACGTAGGGATAGTAGAATTGGTATTTACAGACAGAGTGCACCCTTTCTTCAGCAGCGCTCCCATGGATATAAGGTTGACCGTAGCTTCTGGAACCCAAGCAGCATCTGCGAGAGAGAGAGTACAGTTCTTGACAGAGAGGTTGGCAGTACCTAATCCCATGATGGTCAAATCGCTCCCCTTCTTGCCGGTCTTAATCGTGTCCAGACCGGATTGGAATATCAGATCCCTGAAGAGACTTTTATCTTTGAACATGTGGATTGAACAGCCACTATCCAGTATGAAACAATTGTTTCCAGGTTTACAATTGTGTTTGAGAGCGCAGAAGAATGAAAAAAAATGGGCTTCCTCTTTCTTTTTAGCATTGCGTCTGGCTTTATTTGGTGAGTGTTCTGGATGGAGATCAGGGAATTTGACCCAACAAGAGGAAGGAGGATGAGTTTTGACCTGAGGATTGTGTTTCCCGTTTTTGCAACGAGGCGTATTTGGATCTCAATGGTTTTGATGGTACAGGACGGTAGAGGTTTCAGAGTTATCTTGATTTTTTGATTGAACTTCATTTTGGTGTTGTATCAGGTGGTTGAGAACAAATGTGACAGTGAGATTGGTGCCAGAATGCATTATTTGAGAGCAAATGGATTTGAGCGAGTCAGGCAGCTTGAACAGAATTAGGTAACTGAGGATAGCTGAGGGCAAGTCGATGCCGAATTTGTCAAGTTTACCTAAGTGTTGCTTTACAGATGTGACAAATCCATTGATGTCATTTTGGTCAAATCCAAGATACAAAAAGTTGAAGAACATGCAAGTCCTGTTGGCAGCTTGGCTGGAGGCAAAGTGACTTTTTGCAGCCATCCAGATGAGTTTAGAGGAATCTTTGTTATCAGAAGTGATGATGTTGGTGTGGGTAGCTGGGTCAAGCTTGGACATCAAGTAGCTGGCCATTTTGTCGTCTTCAGGAATCTCCTTGTGTGGATTATCAGAGTTGATGAGATGAAGAATACCACGCATTTTTAACAACCTTTCCATTTTCTTTTTCCAGACTGAGTAGTTGAGATTGGTGAGTAGAGGAGTTGATTCCATGAGGGATTTAAGGGCCAACGCTTTGAAGTTGCTTTCTCCGCCTGGTCCAGGTGTTTCAGAGGGTGGTGCCATGATGGTTGAGCTTTTTGAGCTTCGGCTTTTAACTGTGTAAAATGTCAAGTTTGCTGAGAAACCTGAACCAGACTGGTTTCAATAGATTGCAAAAGGAATAAGGAAACTAGAAGCATAATCTTGATGGAACATCACAGAGGATAAAAATACCAACATGGAGGTGGGTTCTGTAAGCGGTAAAATGGCCAATGTAGTATGAACAGAACCAAGCAGACTGAGGCTGATAAGGAGAAAGGAAAGAATAAATAAAGAGAACGTTATAGAGGAGTTTGAGAAGGGAGAGATTTACAAAGCACTGATGCTATAACTCAAAACTCTTGAACATCCAGTAACCAATCCGACCTGGTAGGGATTCAATCTGAAGCAGAGGGTTTGCGTTCCGGTTAAGCCTTGATGTGGAGTTGAAGATAGTTAGAATACCTACACGTAATCTGGACAAGAGGTGATCAGGTTCTTGATGAATCAAAGAAGTTGAGTGGATTTGGATAACGCCTTGTATGTTGTAGTTGGTGATTGAAGTTGAGGAGCGTAGGTTCAGTAGGAGATGCAACAAGAGTGTAGAGACTACCCAATCAATTTTGGGGTTTGAGTATGGTAGGAAAAAGATAAATGACAAATAAAGACTTAGCAGGAAAAATATTTGGGGCAGGATAGACAGAGAAATCAACACTTAGCACATCCAGAGGCAGTAAAGCTTTCAAAAAAATTCCATCATATTGCTATGTTGGATTGCACGTATAAAACAAATAAGTACAAAACCCCACTATTGCATGTTGTAGGAATGACAGCCAATTGCAAAATCTTTACAAAAGCTCTTGTTTTATAACAAAAGAAACATTTGAGTTCTACAGTTGGTCTGTAAATGCATTAAAGGAGTTGGCTTATGATCCTGAGAGACTTTCAAAAGTCTTTGTGATGGACTGTGAAAAAGCTCTGATTTGTGCAATTGAAACTAGTTTCCCAGAGTCATCAAGAAAATTTTGCACTTGGAACTTGTCTAAAAACATACAAGAAAACTGTAAAGTGTGCTTTGTTAATGACTTTGAAGGATGGAAAAGCTTTATGAATCTGTTGGAAAAGTATGGGGCCTCAAAGACCAAGGAGGATGCAGAGGTCAATGATGAAGAACTCAGAGTAGGTCCAAATTACTGCTTCTTATTCTTCCTAATTTTGAGTTCTGACCTTTTGACTTGTATAGTGTTTCTTGAAAGACTATGAGGACGTAATTGAGTATATGGAAAATAAAATTTTCCCTATCAAAGAGATGTTTGTAACAGCGTGGACTTGTATAAACCCAGACTTTGGAAAAAAAACAACTTCTTGGGTTGAAGGGGACCATGCAACTCTCAAACAATTCCTTGCAAAATCTTTGGGAAACCTGTTGGATGTTTTGAAAAGCCTTGACAGAACAGTTTTGAATGAAATTAATTCAGTTGATGCATCACTTTATAATTCTTGAATCAAGTTAGGGACAGTTCTTACCCCTGAACTTTTACCACTGGGTTACAAATTGTCTTCAGAGGCAATCCATCTTGTTAGGGAACAATTTGAGAAGTTGAAATGTGATCATGATTGCAAAGTCTGCACCAAGTCATATTTCAAGACTATGGGTTTGCCCTGTTCCCACCAAATAGGTGATTGTCTAGGATTCAGAGGATCTGTGGTACCCAAAGATGTTCATCCTCAGTGGAGGTTGGACTATGAACCTTGCAGTTCTTGTTCTGTAAGTTGGCTTAAGTTGTATTGTTCAAATCACTACGTGATTAATGCTTTTTGATTAATGGATCCTAATTCACTAATGGTTGATCCTTTTGAATTTTTCAAGTGCAATGTCAATGAAATGCTAAGCATCACTCAGTTACGTGAAAAATTCAATGCAATGATCTTGGAATCTCCAGATCATGGGCAAAGCAGACTATTGAAGTATATCATTCAGAAGATTACAAAATATTGATTGAAGCCAAGAATTGAACCTAAAGTCTTACAATCAAGTAGGGGCCAGCCAAAATTGACAGATACGCAGCAAGAGCCATCTAAGTTTGAGCTTGTTGAAAAACAACTCAAGGGGGAAAAAAGAACTAGAATGGCTCCAAAAAATAAAAGAAAAAAATTGTAAGTATTTTCTTTTGGGATATGTTCATTTTTTTGGTTTAATGAACTTAGTTACTAACTAATGATGAATTTTTAGTCAAAGTTGGCAGAATCTGAATCTGAATTTCATATTTCAGAGGAAGAGACTCAAAATGAATCAGGATCACTTAATTTGGAATCAGAATCCTCTTAAGAGGAAGAGAACATGCAGCAAAGCTCAACCAGAAGCTCATCTTTGGTGAGTATTCATTTCATTTATCCAATTAAAGAAATGAATACTAAGTTAGTTTTAATGATAGGAAAAAAACGTGAAATACCTCAATCAAATACCTAAGAAATTCCATAAGTTCTTGGGTGAGGTTTGGGATCCAATTGGAGACGGGAATTGTGGATTTAGAGTCATTGCTAAACCTCTTGGTTATGAAGAACATGGTTGGTTTAAAGTTAGGAAGGAAATGATTGAAAAATTAGAGAAAAATAAAGCATGCTACCTTAAGATGCTTGGTGGTGAAAAGGAGGTTGAAAAGATTAAACAAAGACTTGATTTTGAAGAAATCAATGAAAAGATTCCCTCCTCAAAATGGCTGGCTAAATTAGACATGGGTCAAATTATAGCAGACACATATTCCAAACCTATATGTTTCATTTCATTGGAGTCATGTGATACTTATACTCCACTTAAAAATGGTGTTACTGATCAATTAGATCCAATTTTCATTTCCTTTGTAAACAATAACCACTGGGTTCTATTAATACTTGAGGGAGAAATGATTCCAATCCCGCCCATTGTAGCAAATCCACATTCCTTGATTTCTAAAAAAGCCTCTGGTTGGGTTGATCATCTCAAAGATCAACTTCAAATTTATTTTAGATTATAGAGGTTATAGACTTTGACTTCATTTCATCATTGGGTTTCATATAAGTTTTAATTCTAATTCAGCTAACAAGTTCTATTAATATGAAGGGTCATCACATTTTGAACATCATTATGTTAAGTGTTTTGAGTTAAAATCATTATATTGAGTGTTTTGAATGAGAGTTTAATGGTAAGTAAGTTCAACTTTTATTGTGCTGATTGCATCACAAGCTTAACTTATGTTAAGCTTGGGATGGGATCAGCTTTACACAAGTTAAACTTATTTTTTTTGGTGTTTTTACTATAGGGCTTGTCAAAAGACTTGTATTTTTTTGGGCACTTTGACTTTAGGGCTGTTCAAAAGACTTCTTTAAATTTTGGCCCTTTTACTTTAGGGCTAGTCAATTTGAAATTACTTTAGGGCTTGTCAAGTTAGTTGTATCCTTTTTGTGTTTTTACTTTAGGTCTTGTCAAGTTACTTGTCTTTTTTTTTGGTGTTTTTACTTCAGGGATAGTCCAGTTACTTGTGTTTCTTTGGGTCTTTTTACTTTAGGGCTAGTCCATTGGATAGTATCAGGTTTTTTTGATTTTTATTTATTTATTCATTTTCATTTTTATTTTTAACCAAAAAATGAAAATTCTTTGATTTTTTGGTTGATTTCTGTTTTTTTGTAAGGTTTATTTAGTTTAACAGTTGTGTTAGTACCCTTTCATTCATTTTCCTTTTTTTTTTTTTTCTCACCATGGTCCAGTGCCGTGTGGGATGCCACACAGCTACACTTGAGCTGTGTACAACTCCACACAGCTCAAATGTAGTCGTGTGGAAGTCCACACGGCAGCAGACTGGGATGGGTGGGCCGCACAACTCTGTGAGCGGTGGGGGGTTGTACACGGCCCAAATTGGACCATTTGGCGTGCCACATGGCCCCTTTTAAATCGTGTTCAGGGCTCAATGAGCCGTGAATTCAACATTACCCTTCTACATACAATTTTATTTTAATAGCACATATTTTTTTCTCATTATTCTTTTTATCATAAATCAGGTTTTGTAAGGTTTAAAAATAAAACAGAATATGAAATGGCCTCTGGGTTTCAAAATCAATGGAAAAAAAATTTGTGGAATGAAAAAAAAAATTCTGTTGGATAAATTGAAATAATATGGAATTTAAGAAAATTTTCAAAAAAAAAAAAAGAAAGAAAGAAAGAAAATAAATAAAAGGAAAAATTCAGAACATTTGATCATAATTAAAAATAAAAAATCAACTTATAAAAGAAAAGAAAAGAAAAATGGAAATAAAAATACATGATAAAATAGCATATTTTAAAAAAACAACAAAGGAAATTGGTGCTAGATTTATAAGTTTTTACTTTTTTTGATACACTAATCCAGCACAAAAGTGAAGCTAGATAGGTTAAAAATTCATATGTTTTCTCAAAACAAATAATATTTTAACTAAAAAAAAAATTAAAATTATCATAGATGCCATTGAGATGTATTTTATTTATTCCAAAAAGAATTTGATAAATGAAAATGCTTTGATAAGTCTTTATTACATTATTATTTTGGGCTATTTTTTTCTCAGCCCCCTAACCCTTAAAATAATGCTGTATTGACATTGGGGGTACATGATCTGCGCACTCTAAAATCCTTAAACTTATTCTATTTCTTGAATTTTAAATGTTGCATAATTTATTTTGAAGTTGTTTATATTGCATTCCAAGGTCCCCAAGGAATATTAATCAACAATTTTACATGGCTTTATAACCCTTGAAAAATCATTCAAAAATCAACAGAAAAGAAATAGGGGGGGTTGTGTCTTTATTTTTGAACCTTATCTGACTGTTTTTTGCTTTGATATTTTCAGATTTTTTGATCAAAAATGATTATATCAATATACTCAAGTACAAAAAATATTTTCTTTTTCAATTTTAAAAGTTTTCATTGTGTTAAAAAATTCACCAAAGACAAAAAATTATCCATAAAAGGACATAATCTTATTTTTCAAAGGCTTGTTACGTAAGTTTTTTAGTTTATTGAAGGGTAAAGGATGATTAAAAAGCATCTAATTTAATTTAAAAATAGTATTTGGGAATTTATGGAGTTTAGATCAACCCTCAAAAATTTTCCTCAAAACAAAAGAAAAATGATGAAAGACTGGCTGGGGACTCATGAAAGGTTTTTTGAGGATTCTTTTGAATTTTAATGATTTTTATTGCAACAATTTAAAAAAAAAAAAAAATTAAATCAGGAAAAATAAAAATAAAGCATTCATAGATATATTTATACATATTTATTTACATTTCTCTTTTATCTTTTCATTTTTTATTTTCATTTTTTAATTTATTTTCTAATTAAATTGATTTAATTTTAATTTTCAATTTCACTTTAAAATTTTTCATTCATTCTTTTACAATTTGAAATTAATATTTATTGATTCTTTGTTACTCTTTTATTTCTTCATTTTTCATTTTGTATTTATTCTACATTATTGTTTGTCATTGAGGTCAAAAAGGTTTCCCAAACACAATTCCATGATGTTAATTCTGTTTTTAGGTACATTTCAGAGGTTTTAGATAGCCTCTAAATATTCCCCAATCAAATTTTCAGTTGGTTTTTTATCTTTTTTACAGACCTATACCATTTGAAGTATCAAAAACCCTAGACAACTTGATTTTAATTAAACCTGAAAGACAACATACTTTTATGTGGAATTTTTTGACTTTGGTGAATTTTTAATGGAAAAAAACCTTTTGAAATTTCAAATAAAATATTTTTTGAGTAATTTTGTATACTGATATAATCATTGTAGATTGGATAGCTGGAAATGAGGGGTAATTAAGGGGCCTATTATGATTCATTGAGGACTTAATATGATAAAAAAGTGGAGTTTTAAGGTTTGAATGTTCAAGAAAATGGTCAGAATAAATCCATGCATTGCTTAATATACTAATCATTACTTTATTAGTGTATGTTACAGTTTATTTATGTATAATAATCAGTAGCTGGCGGATATAAACCCAAAAAGAGACCTGTATTTATCACTTTCAAGTTTATCAGGCCTTTTAATTAGGTTTATCAAGATAAATGGAAGGGAAGAAATCATTTACTGGGGCCAGAATTGTAGCCATTTATGACACACAGGCTGATTTTGGTGGTGTGGGCTGGAGGGCTTTGTCACATTTCAAGAAATATGATTTTAATGGAGTTTTATTGAATGATAATTGCAGTTGAAATAGGCCAGCAATCTGTGTATACATCCTGCTTGTGATATTATTTTTATTTGTGTAAGTTTCTGTGAAATTCTGTTTAATTGAGTATAATTTTCTGAAAATTTCTATGTTATGCAGGTAGTGCAGGTTTCACGTGTCACTTTCTCAGGCTTTAAAAGTCTGTGAAAGTGGATTTTGGCCATTTTTGTTATTTTGGTCAAAGGTTTCAAACCATATTTTGAAGTTTTTTCACAAGATTTTCCTATAATTTTTTGAAATTTCTGTAGCTCTGGTGACATGATTGATGCATTGGAATTCATATTACATATGTATGCATCTCCCATTTATGTTTTAGCCCTTCTGTAAGGGGTTTTCATGGTCATTTTGGCCTTGAAAGCTGGGTGTGCAGCTGCCAGCCAGTGTACTGGCCATGAACTGGATTTGATGTGGCTTTGCATCTTAATTTTGGAAGAAAGGTCTGTGTGTGTTCCTCATGCCTGTCAATGTTGCACATAGATGCATACAGAAATTCGGAAAAACCACAAATATGTCCATAATCACATGATGTTTTGTGTGAAATATTAGGGTGAACCACTGTTAGCCAAACCCCAATCAGAAAACTAAAATTTTAATGGCAGTTTTATGAAATACACATACCCCTTAACTGGTGTAATTAACAAATTTAGTTTTCATCAAAAGGGAATATTTAAAACATCAAACCTTCCATTTATGCAAAACCAATGAAAAAATAATTATCCATGCCTCATCATCTATATATGTCAAAAAAAACTTTCCCCTTGCCCTCCAATGGACTCCTATAAAACCTGATCATGATCCAGTAAAACCCAGATTGATTTTTATCAACCCCAAAAATTTCAAGAAATGCTGATGAGCTCATGATCCATTCCTAATTCTTTATTATTGCTCATCATATTCATTAACCAATAACAAGACACCTAATTATAAACCAGATTGAGGTTTAAAAATAAAATAAAATTTATAATAAAACCTCAGAGAGAGACAGAGAGATCATCTCCAATCAACCTTCACACCAGTCAACTCATCTCAAAATCAAACAAATTTCTGGAAAAAGACAAAAGTCAGAACCATCCTTTTGGTTTCTGAATTGGATTCTCCCAACCAAGAGTCATCATTGACACCATATAATCATTATGAGAATGACCCATGATTAACATTTCTAACAAGAAAGCTCCATACATATGTATGAACTTGGATTGAAAATTGCAATAAAAATTCAATTAAAGTTCTTGCAACCCCTTAAGAAGAGTTTATCAATAGAACTAATGCGCCAGGGCTGTGGATGAGGATTTTATTGCAATGGTTGGCTTTGAATATTGTTGAGATTTCACGTCAGAGGACTCTCATCCAGCCTGGGGTTTCACACCCTGCGCTCACCCCCGCGCTCTCTTGCCCCCAGGGGGAGCTCTATTACCGGGACAGCCTCTCTAGAATCAACCATTCAAATATTCAAATATTGATTTTCAAATAGAGAACTCAGACCCTCATCTCTCGACCTCGCTCCTCTCAATTGAAGAACCTCAACAAATCGTGATCTTCTCATCTTCCTCATTAAATCACTCTCATCTCATATCTCATGCTATGCTGTCCTCAACTACTTTTCTCATCTTTCTCATTTCATCTTTGTTGATCATCCTCTGACTCAACTATGCCTGGTGAGATTTGTAGTCTGCTTGGTCTCTCATTATTCTTGCTTCAATGACTCACTCATTCAACAATCTCTAGCTTGTCATCATACTTTTCCATCTGATCCTCAAGACCTCTCGGACTCTCAAATCCCGCCATCAACCTCACCTCAAATAGTCACACCGGAAGTCTTGGGTTCCTGTCTGTTTTCTTCAACTCACATCTCATGTCTGATTCCCGTGTCTTTCTCCATTCTTGTGTTTACTCATGTGCGGTTGTCTTCCCTGTCTCCAGCTCTCAGTTCTTCTCACAATATAAATTCTCATATCTCTTCACGGTTAAAAGCCAAAAGGATCTGTCAAGATCAAGTTTGACCGCTGAATAATCAACTGAGAGAGGATACTGACCGGGCATCATGGACTCCTTCAAGCAAACTATGCTCAAGACCGCTCTCGAAACAATACCTTTGCTTGGGGAAGATAATTACGGAATCTGGAGGGAAAAAATGGATGCTGTGCTCGACGTCAGAGGATGTGCTTCGGCCATGAACAACAAAACCTCTGTGTTGGAGACCTCTGTCAACAACAAACTCAAACTCCTCATAATCTCAAAGCTCAACTCTACGGCCCACAAGAACATAGTCACAGCCGAGAATAGGAATTCCGCCAAACTCCTATGGAAAGCAATAGTCCACAAGTATGCATCATCTCAAGCATCAAATCGAGATAGAGTTTTCAATAGTCTTCTCTATCTCACGTTCAATCCCGACAACATTGTTGACTTCATCACAAGGGTAAAAGTCTGTCTCAAAAAGATGGGAGAGGTTGGCATCAAATTACCTGACAACATATTGGCATATCTAATTCTATTCAAATTTCCAAACTCCATGGACAATTTCAAAAGACAAATCATGCACTTGGAAAAGGAGCTCTCAGTTGAATTTGTCCTCAATCACCTGACTCAGCTCAATAACAAATCCGTGGCACAATCGTCTATTTCAAACTCTAGGATGAAGGGTGATGTTGCTCTTTTCGGAGGAAAAACGGCGGCACACTCTATGTCAAGCAAAGGATCCAGCTCAAAGCAATGCATCAAAGGGCACCATAATCCCGGCCAAGATAAGAATCATTCAGCTGGAGAGTGCTGGCATCTTCATCCTGAAGTAGCGCCTGAGTGGTGGAGAGAGAACCAAGAGAAATGGAAAGCAAAGAAGGGTGGATCCAAAGCCAAGACCGAGTCACATTCAGCTCACTACTTAGCATTACTCAATCAGTGGATCAAACACGGTGACTCAAATCAACAATTCTTACTTGATAGCGGAGCTTTGGTCCATATGATCAACGACAGTTGATTCTTCTGTGAGATGCAACCCTACTCCGGCAATCCTATTAAAACGGGGAAAGAAGGAGCAAGTCTGCCGATCAAAGGAAGAGGTACTGCAATCCTCCACTGGGACAATCTTACGCTCAAACTTAGCGACACCTTTTACATACCTGACGTGACCATTAATCTAATCAGTGCAGGTTCCCTAAACAGCAAGGGTTGCTTGATTAACTCAACTTCCAGTACATTCTCAGTGTCACACGGTGGTAAAACAGTCCTATCTGGACAGATTAAAGATAATCTTTACACTCTTCCCACACCCTCCTATGCTGCTATTTCATCCTTGAAAAATCTCTACTCATCCATTGTCTCCTCCCCAGAAGCTGCCTTACTCAAGATCCACCAAAGATATGGACACGCATCCTTATCAAGGCTTGCCTCTCTCATTCAGCACATCCCTAATGAAGTTAAACAAAAATTCCAGTGCGTCGAATGCGTCAAAAGTAAAATTACAAAGTCGTCATTCAAGCTGTCCTCCACTAGGTTGTCTAAGGCTTTTGACAAGATTCATCTTGACCTCATGGGACCAATACAACCCTCCTCAAAATCAGTTCACCGATTCAATTTTTCCTTGGTAGACAATGCCACCGGCTATCTCGCTGCATTCCCATTGACTTCAAAGGACAAGACAGCCAATACCATCATCAGTCTGCTTGAGAAGGAACAAAATCGCCGAGTCACATACCCCTCTGAGGTTTGTACGGATGGAGGGACTGAATTTGTTAACAAAAAACTCTCTTCCTTCTTTCAAGACAAGCACGTCACTCACACAATTTTGGAACCTTATCATCCGGAGCACAACGGGCAAGCCAAATGCGCCAACCGTACAATTGTTGAATCAACTCAAGCTACCATCAAAGACGGTCGTCTCCCATCTACGGTATGGCACAAAGTGGTGAAGGGCTGTTGCTTGATTTTGAATCATATTCCACTCAAAAGTGAAACAGAAACCCCCTGGGAGAAGATACATGGTCAAGCCCTTCCTTTGACCTTTCTGAAACCCATCGGCAATCCATGCATCTATCTCCTCAACAAAAGAGAGCAAGGACTAAAGTTTGATTTGAAGGGCGAAGAAGGCACATTAGTAGGCTTCAATCAAACTCTTCACTCCTATCAAATATTAACTAAGTTTGGTTCTATTACCTCATCCAAGCATGTCAGGTTCTTACAAATGCCTGCTTCACGAATGAGTGGATCCGACTTCGACGTCGATCCTGAATTTGACAATGACCATTCAACTCCTGCTCCTGATCACACCCCTGAAGTTCACCCTGATCATTTTACACCCTGGACGAGCTATCGAGACAGATCCAAAGGATCTATTAGTTCAGCAGATGAAGACGATTCAACAAGTCAATCCTCAGAAGATGTAACCTCACCATCTCATCCTGTCACAGGACAGTCTAATCCCATCACGTTGCACAAGATCAGTCAAGAACCTCAACCTCCAGTCGCGCCCGCTGCACAAACTCTACAAGAACGATCAAAAGTCAAACCGCCGCAACGGTACCGTTTTTTTCACTTCTACAAGCCCAAATCATACAAAGATGCACTCCGATGCGATGAATGTTTGGATTGGATGGAAGCTATGGACGTCGAACTGGACTCAATCAAAGATCTCAGTGTGTGGGAGGAATACAACGGTCCTGATCCGAAAAATGCGCTACGGACTACATGGATTTATAAGATCAAGCTGGACTGTCACGGAGATCCTGTCAGATACAAGGCAAGACTCTGTGTACAGGGCTTCAACCAAATTCAAGGCCTTGATTAGTTGGAAACATTTGCACCAACCGGGAAACCATCAACTTTGCATCTCATGCTTCTCTAAGCGCTCAAATCAAAGCAGAAAGTCCGCCAATTAAATGTCAAGAGTGCGTTTCTTCATTCACCGATTGATGAGGAGGTGATTATTGCAACTGCAAAGGGGTCAAGAAGAAAATGCAAGTTCCTCAGGCTCCGAAAATCCCTATACGGATTGAAGCAGGCGCCTAAGAACTGGTATGAGACACTGACAGGTTGGTTTGGAGAGGTAGGCTTCAAAGAATCTGCATGCAACCCATGCCTCTATCTATCCAACAATGGAAAATCCCGCATCTTCTTCCACGTGGACAATCTTGTTCTTGTTGGCGACGGCGACAATTTTGAAAGAAAATTCCTGAAACGTTTCGCTGGTTCCACGGCAAAAGATCCTGACACCATCTTAGGCATGCGGATAGAAGTAAAAGGGGATGAAATTCTTCTCAGTCAGCCTAAGCACATCAAGCGTGGCCTCAAGGAGCTAGGATTGCAAGATGCGAAATCAAGCAGATCTCCACTCACTCCGAATCTTCAACTCAAACCCGCATCTGACGACGAGCACAAACAGTTCAAAAACCTCAACATTAACTACAGGTCGGCTACCGGTCTGCTTAATCACATAGCCTGCTATTCTTGGCCAGACGTGAGTTTTGCTGTATCCAGCCTGTCATGATTCAATGTGAAGCCAGGTCTAATCCACTGGAATGAACTAAAAAAGACGTGGAAATACTTAAGAGAAACTTCTCACCTCAAACTGCGCCTGAAAGTGAATGATGTGAACACTCTGATCTCAGCTTACTCCAAAGCGTCATGGGCAGATGATCCGGACACTCGACGGTCTCAAACTGGATATCTGTGTGCGGTTTACGGTTGTGTTGTATCGTGGAACAGCTGTAAACAAAAGAATATCACCTACAGCTCCACAAATGCGGAGCTCAATGCTTTTGTTGACGCATTTCATGAAGCTTCCTGGATTTTCTCACTAGCGTGCAAAATCTTTTCAAGTAAAATCTCACCTATAGCGATTCATACCGATAACAGTGGACTGCTAGACAAACTTGAGAAATTCGGCTTGAACTCCAAAACTTGACATCTAGACTTGAAAACCAAGGGGATGAGAGAGGAGCTGAAGACTGGTAACATTTTGACCATTCTCATCAAATCAGAACAAATGCCCGCGGATTCCCTTACTAAAAGCGCTGATTTAGCTAGTTTAAAACGGCTTCAGTTATCTTTTTCCTCTCAGATCTCGATGTTATTTCTTTTCCTTTTCCTTCAGTTTGTTTTTTTTCCTTTCATTTCTTTCTTTATTTCTTCTTGTTTGAATATCTCACTCACTGGGGGCTATGGCGACTCCTCATCTCTCCAGGCATGGGGAGTGTTGAGATTTCACGTCAGAGGACTCTCATCCAGCCTGGGGTTTCACACCCTGCGCTCACCCCCGCGCTCTCTTGCCCCCGGGGGGAGCTCTATTACTGGGACAGCCTCTCTAGAATCAACCGTTCAAATATTCAAATATTGATTTTCAAATAGAGAACTCAGACCCTCATCTCTTGACCTTGCTCCTCTCAATCGAAGAACCTCAACGAATCGTGATCTTCTCATCTTCCTCATTAAATCACTCTCATCTCATATCTCGTGCTATGCTGTCCTCAACTACTTTTCTCATCTTTCTCATTTCATCTTTGTCAATCATCCTCTGACTCAACTATGCCTGGTGAGATTTGTAGTCTGCTTGGTCTCTCATTATTCTTGCTTCAATGACTCACTCATCCGACAATCTCTAGCTTGTCATCATACTTTTCCATCTCATCCTCAAGACCTCTTGGACTCTCGAATCCCGCCATCAACCTCACCTCAAATAGTCACACCGGCAGTCTTGGGTTCCTGTCTGTTTTCTTTGACTCACATCTCATGTCTGATTCCCGTGTCTTTCTCCATTCTTGTGTTTACTCATGTGCGGTTGTCTTCCCTGTCTCCAGCCCTCAGTTCTTCTCACAATATAAATTCTCATATCTCTTCAAATATCAGCTGGCCACCATTTAATTTATGGAGGGTTAAACCATTCTTTGTGAGAACATGCAGAGTTATTTTGAAAACCAAGCAAGGAAGTTCATCATCTAACCAATTAAGAGCCCAATCCATTCTACTTTCACCCCTACTGTAACTCCTGCTCCTCCCAGCCTCATTTTTACTCTCACCCATTTCTTATCTTCAATCAATCCAATCCTTGGGTTGGAGATCATCCTGCATTTTGATTTCTGTTAATGATTATTTAAAATGTGGAAGAGTGTTAGATTTGACCAATTTGCTAGGATCCATCACTTGCTTAAAATTGGCATCCCAATGACCATTATCCAATCATCCCATGAGAGGTTAAGTTGAATTTGTTTGAGCCAAGGTACCCAATCTGATGGCATCAGGAAACTCAACTCTTGGATCTATCTCATTTGGAATCTGGGTGGGAAGGATAGAGGAGTATGGATGAGGGAAGGTGAGTAAGGTGAAAGAGGAATTTGAAGGTGATGGTAATGACAATGATGATGATTGCAGGGGTGGTAGTGGTAGTCTAGTGAGTTTGGGGATGTTGAAATTCACAACCATCAGGTGATGAGCACAAATGTTTATATTAAGTTTCTCAACTTGGTGAGGATCTCTTTGATCCTTGTGAAAATCATCTGGGGTATGAAAAAAAAGAGACATTCATTTTCATACATATTCAAAAAAAAACAATTTATTTTTTGGGTAGCTCTGACACCCCTTTTTTGAAATAAATGGGTTTTTTAATTTTCATGGCAGTTTTCAAATGGTGTATTTGGCTCAAAAACCTCAATTGAAAAAAGGCAAGTTTTCTAACTGTGATATTCCCTATCAAAATGGCAACAAAGTGCCAAATTTGTGACATATTTATTTTGGCACAATTAATTAAAGGCTCAATAATTTGGATTTTGAGGGTAAATCCCATGAGTGAACCTACCTTATTTTAACTGGGAAATCCGTTTTTTCAATAATGGTTTAGGATTTCCCATTTTTTTATGTGAGTTTTTATTTTATTGGGGTGTGATAAATTCACAACCCTGTGTTGTGAAAAGGCATGAAAAACCATTCAAAACCCATTTGAGTTGTGAACAGAGGTTCACAACTCAAAGAGTTGCAAACCAAACCATCCAGGACTTCTGTGATCCCTGGGGGGTTGCAACCCAGATGGGTTCCAAATGGGTAGCTTGCAACCCAAATAGGCCGCAAACAAGTAGTTTGCAACCCCCCAGGGGTTATGCAAGCTGTAATTGAGGTTTCATAGGTTTTTAATGACACTTTTGGCCCATTTGGGGCCAAATAGCCCCAAATGAGCCATTTCAGGGGGGAATTAGGAGTACCTAGGCACCTCTGGACCATACTTGAGTGCTTTAAACCCACATTTTGGGATGCTGCATACATTGTGGGACTATTGGAACACAAAAAGGAACTTGGAAATCAAACATTCTGCCTATTGGCAAAACAAAGTCTTGTCACAAACTGTACACAATAATTTCCTGTTGAATAATTTTTCTCTAAACCCAAAATTGAGTACGCTTTGGAGTTTATGAAACAGTTGGATTGAATAATAAATTGACTTGGGATTTTTTTGGATCATGGGAACAGTGGCAATCCCAAGCCCCCATGGTTTCAACATGACTGCATTGAAGGAATTAATTAATAGTGCAGTTAACAAAGCTGTGGCAGAAGCTAGGGATTTGGGTAGGGATATGAGAAATAAAAAATTGGAATCCCCAATTGCATCCTCATATAGTGTTAAAATCAAGGAAAAAGATGTTCCACAAGTGGAATTGACTGTTGGTGGTACGCAAAAATTTGTGGGAAATTTGATTGATTAGTTTTTATGTGAACTAATTTAACTATGGCTGGTTTAACTATGTAACTATGGGGTTCCAGAACTCCTTGAGCATCCTGCAGTGAGATCCTTTCCTAGTATGGAAAAATCCAAATATTTTTTCTAAAAATGGGCATCCATGCATGGTTATGCTTTGACAACATTAAATTCAAGGCAAGAGAAATATGACAACCTAGAATGCAAAAGAAAGGGAATATATTCAGGGCCATTACTCAAAAAAATGCAAAAGAAAACTCACACATGGAAGGTTGGGTGTCAAGTCATGATCTATGAAAGTTGCACAGTAGCAGATCCCACATGACTCCTCTCCTAGAAATGACCAACAAAATCATGAAACATCTGAAAACACCTGAGTGCATCCTCAACTGAGGAGAATCTATGGTGAAGCCTTGGATCAAATTAAAGAAGGAATTAAAGATGGGATCAATACAATTCAAATAAAAAGAAAGTTGAAAAAGATTTAAGGTAAAGAATAAATTTAAAATAGAACAATCTATAACACTAAGCGCAAGGCTAAAGCAGCTGGATTGGATGGGAAAAGTTTTATGGATGTTCTATTCAAAATTCTCCAAGAAACTCAGTGGGTATCCAGGTAAAAATTCAGTGAAGAGGGTCACTTGGAGTCCATTTTTTTGGCCAATCCTGAGTCTATAAAACTTTAAAAAAAATTCCATCATATTTCTTTTTTGAATTGTACTTATAAAACAAATAGGTACAAAATCCCGCCAGTGCATGTCTTAGGAAAGACAGCCAACAGAAAAAATTTCACAAAGTTGTTTGTTTTTATAAAAAAAGAAATTTTTGAGTTCTACAGTTGGGAGTTGAATGCACTAGAGGAGTTGGTTTATGATCCTGAGAGGCTTCCCAAAGTATTTGGGACAGAATGTGAAAAATCACTGATTTGTGCTATTCAAATTAGTTTCCCTGAGTCATCCAGACAGTTTCGCTCTTGGAAATTTTATAAAAATATTCAGCTGAATTGAAAATTTTTCTCCAATCATGATTTTGAAGGATGAAAATGTTTTATGTCTCTGTGGGAAAAGTATGGGGCCTCTACAACCAATGGCAGAAGTCAATTTTGCACAACTAAGATTAGGACAATTTATTGCTTCTTATGTTCATCTTTGCTGGGATTGCTTATTTTGAAAATTGTATACAGTGTTTCTTGAAAGAATGTGGGGATGTTCTTGAGTATATGGAAAATCAAATTAAACCTTTCAAATAGATTTTTTAACAGCATGGACTTGTTTCAACCCTGACTTTGTAAATAAAAAATGGCATAGGTAGAAGGGGCCCATGCTACTTTCAAAAAATTACTTTCAAGCTATTTGGGGAACATTTTGGATGTGTGGAAACACCTTGATCAAAAAAATTGAAAGCCAAATCAAATATGTGCATGCATTTCTTAACAACTCTAAAATAAAGTTAGGAGAAGTTCTTCCAACAGAACTGTTACCTTCAGTTTACAAATTTTCAATTGAGGCAATTCAAATAATTGGTTAACAATTGGAGAAGCTAAAACATCATCATACTGCAAAAGTGTGCACCAATTCATATTCCAAGAAAATGGTCTTGCCCTTTTTTCACATATTATAAGAAATACTAGCATTGAGAGGATCTTTTGTGCCTGAGGATGTTCATCCTCAGTGGAGGTTAGACTATAGCCCTTCCAGTTCAGTAAGTTGGATTTCTTTATTTTTGTATTGTTTGAATTGCTTTTTGATGAAGGATTTTAATTCCTGTTTGGTTTACTTAATACTCATTCTTTTGATTTTTGAAACTTTGACACTGATCTGGTGCTTGAATCTTCTCAATTTTTCAAGAATCTCAGCTAAATTTTTATGGGACAACCTGAAGAAGTCAAAGTGCAGATTTTAAAGTCCCTACTCAAGCATGCAAAAAAAAATTTTTCTAAGCCAAGGTATGAGCCAAAACTCTTATGTTCCAGCCCTGTTGTACCAAATTTAAAGACACCCATTGTGAAATTTCAATATTTGAGCATGTGGAAAGGGAAAATTTCATTTTAATGGTTTAATGAATTGATAGTAATATGATGTTTATAGTCCAAGTCCTCAGGCTCAGAATCTGAATTCATAGTTCAGAGGAAGAGACTGAAAGTTCATTAGGCTCCCTTCATTTGGAATATGAATTTTTCTTTTTGCTTTTCAAAATTTTAATACTGATTAAAACAGTTTTTTTTTCTATCCTTCCACATGTCTAGTTTTTTTCTAAAATTAAAGAGGCCACTTGCAAGGATTTTTAAAAGGATTTTGGGTTTCTGCAGGCCCAGTTGTCATTTGTGGCCATACCTGCGCATGGTTGAGATCCCCTCAACCTGCAGTTGATTATCAAGACCTTTTTCATTCTCCAAAATATGATTGTGGAGGAAAAACACAACCATGATGAAGAGATTTTGTATGAAATGATCAAAAGAACAATCAAATTGAACCAGGAAGTAAATAATGACTTCATCTATTTCATAAACAGGTACTGGGATATTCAAAATCAACATCTTTATCTTTCCCTTTGAAGAAATTTAATTGATTGTTTGTTAAATTTCACAGGGAATCTAGAGTAAAGTTTAATGCTGACCATAGTTGCACCCATCCTCCACTGTGGCAAAGTTTTTTTTTTAAGTGTCATTTTGTTTAATCACAATGGACACTTTGAATCCCAATTTCTTTTGTAAGTTTCATTTTGTGTAATTTCAGTGCACACTTTTAATCTCAAATTATTATTTTTTATTTTTCTTTTGTTTAATTTCATTGCACATTGGGAATATGAAAAATGTGAAACATACTGCCTCCTCAGACTGGAAGGTATACAACACAGGATGAAGAGGAGGAAAAAAAATTCAAGGCAGGAGGAAATAAAAGGGAGGCAATAGAGACACTGGAGGAAAAGGGCTTTGGGATCAATCACAATTTGGAGCTTGAAGAAGTACTGTGCAAGTATTAAATTTTGACCATTTCAAGAATCTTGGTCCTTTTAATTTTGTAGTATCTTCAAGCTTTGGGATCCAATCCAGTTAGATCCTTCCCCATGATAAGCTCTTGAGAAATAAACTCAAGGGCTTTTCCATGGTATTGAAGTATATCATTCTGTTGAACCACTTTGGAAGGCAAATTATGGTGGTCCTTACTCATGTCTTCATGCCATTGGTCAACAACACCATTTGAGGATTGATCAGATGGGCATTCTGAGGGTTTTCTCCAAATTTGTTTTGGCTGATTTGTGGCCAGTGGGTCTTTGAGGCTCACCACCATTCCAGCTTCCAGAAAGATTTGGTGAAGAAAGGGTTCTTGGGCAGATTTTACATTACTTGAAGCATGTCTTTGTTTGGGGAGATACATTTTTTTTTTCAACTCATGCACATATTTGTTCCATTTTGGGGCCTTGATAAGGATTTTGTAGAATTTAATATTCTGAAAGGTCTTGTTATTGAGCTTGGTATACAATCGGAGGGCAGCTGCAACTTTATTTTTAACAGTTTTCCCTCTGTAGTTGGCCTGGTTGACTTGACTCATGCAACTTGTAAACTTGTTGATGGCATGTTGGATGATTCCCCATTTTCTCTTGAGGCTAGTCAACAATTGAGGTGGGCTGTTTATATTTTTGGAATAAGATAAATCAATGCACTCCCAAAACCCATTGGCCAACTGATAAGTTCCAGTGAGAGGCTCCTGCAATATCTCTAACCATGACTTTCACAACTTCAAGTCCTTGCTATCATTATAATTGTGGGCTTGAGCAATTCAATTATTGGATTTCTTGGTGGTGGCATTAAATTTGACAAAGTTGACTACAGGGAAAGGACAGGGTGATTGAATTCCTGGTTCTGAGGAAGAAAATGAAATAAAAAGTAATAATAATGAGGAGATAATTGTATCAGAAAAATTCAAATTTTTGGCCTACCAGGTGGGGGATGTGATGGCAAGTCCACAGGACCACAAATCAATTGATCCAGTCTTTCAATTTTTCTAGAGGAGGGGAGGATTTGGAATTTTTTAAATCATGGTGATGGTTTTGCTGTTGGAAAGATGAACAAACAAGGATGGGATTTTATAATGGAGATGGTGGAGGTGTGGGAGGGAGTAAAAAAGGAGGGGAGGAATGGAAAGGAGTATTGGGGATGGAATGATTGGTGGAGAAGGGGATATGTGTGGCAAAGAGGGAGGTAAATGTCAAATTTGAAATCCTACACAACACATTCACAACTCAAAATTGGTTGCGTAGCCCAGTTTGCAACCCATCTTAGTTGTGAATGGCTGCTCACAACCCATCTGTGGTGTGAAGGCTTTTCACACCTTAGATGGATTGCAAAATGCTCTAAAAAACCTGTTTTTGGTGGTGGTGTGCTGTTTGCAAATATTTATTTATATTTATATTTATATTTATATTCTTAATTTATTTATTTATTTATTTATTTTTGATTTACTTACTTACTAACTTATTTATTTATTTTTAATTTAATTATTTGTTTATTTTATTTATTTATTTATTTTATTATTTTATTAATTTATTTTTGTTTCCCACATTTTGAGTTTTGAACCTCTTTTCACAACTCATAGGGGTTTTGAAAAGCTTTTCATGCCCATTTTCAACCCTTGGGTTTCAAATTCAACATTTTCAAAAGAGAAATGGCAAAGAGGTTAGGAGGGCAATTGGAATTGTCTTGGGAGCAGATATCCTGTGGGCTTCACAAGTATTCCACATGGATGTATTGGATATTGAAGGATATCATGGGAGCTAGAGGTTTGCCAGATTTGGCACCCCAAGACCCTCATATAGCTCCCAATATGAAATAAAAAAGCATATAGCACCCGCAGGACAGGTGAATTCCGGGTGGTTGGCAGGTAAATTGGATTTAGCTTTGCTGTTTACCTCCTGTGGCAGAGATTCCTAAGGAATGAAGTATTTTAATTCTGAGAAAAGAAGATCTATGGAGTAAATAGAGTATTCCCAGAGGGCACTCCAGTTCATAAGTCAGTTAGAACAGATGAGTTTTCATTCAATGGGAACCCAGAAGCTTAAATAGAAAAATTTCAAAGAGGCTGGCATGTGGCTGACCAAATGAATGAATAAATAGAATAAAAAGAACAAAGTATGTTTCAGCTATAAGCAGGATTTTCACAAGAATAAATGGTGGAAATTGGTTGAAGTGTCACTGACCATTCACTCACTTAGACAACACTTGAAATTATAGCTATAAGATAAAGCTTCAAGGATTAGAGATAAATGACCCACTAGAATTGTGTCTACTCAGCACAGTAGTATAAAGAGGTCATTGGACTGAAACACTCATGAGATAAAATATGAAGATAAGCCAGTAGGATCAATTATAGAGATTTAAATAGAACTATAGAGGAATCTGTATAGTATAAAAGACCCACTGGAAATTTAAACTCAAGAGCTGATAAAATGGACTGCACCCAAGATTTAGGCAGAACTAATAAGACACAAAAATTTAAACATGAGGTGGTGGCAATCCTCTGCCCCATTTCATTTTCTTTTTGGAATTTTTACTTTTTCTTTTTTCTTTTTTCTTTTTTCTTTTTTCTTTTTTCTTTTTTCTTTTTTCTTTTTTCTTTTTTCTTTTTTCTTTTTTCTTTTTTCTTTTTTCTTTTTTCTTTTTTCTTTTTTCTTTTTTCTTTTTTCTTTTTTCTTTTTTCTTTTTTCTTTTTTCTTTTTTCTTTTTTCTTTTTTCTTTTTTCTTTTTTCTTTTTTCTTTTTTCTTTTTTCTTTTTTCTTTTTTCTTTTTTCTTTTTTCTTTTTTCTTTTTTCTTTTTTCTTTTTTCTTTTTTCTTTTTTCTTTTTTCTTTTTTCTTTTTTCTTTTTTCTTTTTTCTTTTTTCTTTTTTCTTTTTTCTTTTTTCTTTTTTCTTTTTTCTTTTTTCTTTTTTCTTTTTTCTTTTTTCTTTTTTCTTTTTTCTTTTTTCTTTTTTCTTTTTTCTTTTTTCTTTTTTCTTTTTTCTTTTTTCTTTTTTCTTTTTTCTTTTTTCTTTTTTCTTTTTTCTTTTTTCTTTTTTCTTTTTTCTTTTTTCTTTTTTCTTCTTTTTTTTCTTCTTTTTTTCTTCTTTTTTTTCTTTTTTTTCTTCTTTTTTTTTCTTCTTTTTTTCTTCTTTTTTCTTCTTTTTTCTTTCTTTTTTTCCTTTTTTTTCTTTTTTTTCTTTTTTTTCTTTTTTTCTTTTATGTTCTTTTTTCTTTTCTTTTTTTTTGTATTAAAATTGATTAAAGCTTTTAATGCAGGTTTTAAAATCACCCAGACTTGGGTGGGGTAGTGGAAGTCCTCCCCCCCAATTCAATTTTTCTTTTCTTTTCTTTTAATTGTTTTTTGGTTTTTTAATTTTTTTTTTGAATTCTTTCTCTTTTGTTTTCAATGCAAGTTAAAATTATTATTGTTATTATTTATTTTGCATGTTTTATTTTTCACACCCCCAATCCTTTATTTTGTGCTGTTTTGATGTTTCCCCCATGTCTTGCAACATCCCCAATCCAGGCGGCAATCCTTGATTTCATGCGGTTTTGAAGGGTGGTCTAAAAATAATAAAAATAAAAGCGCCCAGAAAGGAGCCTAAAACATCTTTAAAAGAAAGATGAGAGTTTTTGGCAAATTTAAAGGCCTTCAAAATTACTCTAAAAAAATTGAAAAATAACTGCTTTACATCTCAAATCTTTTCACATTTTAAAGTTTGTAATTATTATTTTGGAAATTCTGAGGAGACAGAAATTTTCCAAATATGAAAGTAAATTAACATATAATTTTTCTAGATTTTTAGTAATTTATTTTCCTGGCATAAAATGGGATTAGCATCAAAAAAAAGACATTCTTTTCAATTTTTTCCTTATCTTTCCAAAGAATTTTTGAAATTTTAAGCTTTAATCCTTTTAGTGGGAATCAATAATGGCACAAAACCATTATCTGAGGATTTTCTTTAGCTTTTCTTTTCTCAAACCATTCATGATTACAAACACAAAAGTGGAATTTTTTTCTCTAAATTATTGAGTCAATAATCAATTTTAAAAAAAAATATGAAAAATTCAACAAAAAAAAATAGCAAATTCAATCAATATAAATTTTTAATACTTTATTTCATGGGTGTGGTGACTTTTTAGGAGGAAAAAAAATCTTTAAATCAAGTTCCAAGTTATTATGAATCAAATCTTCCCATTTTTGTGATTTTTTGCTAGCCAAAGCCTTCCAAAGCGGATCTAATTTGGGAGCTGGCCACAGTTCAGAATTATAGTGGAAAGAGACTATGTGCTGAAAATCTTCCAAAATAATTAAACATATGGAAGATTTTTGAAACATGGTAGTTGGAGGGGAATTGAGGGGCAAATAAGTAGATGCCATCAACTTAAATATAATTACCACCTGCTTTTTTCATGTATCTGCCAGCAAGAAACCATTGAAAGGGAATTTAATCCAGTAACCTTTAGGGGAAGGTCCAGAAGTTTGATTTAGATGTTTTCTTGATTTTTCAAAATTTTCATCCCATTCTTGATCCATGAAGTTTTCATCCTTTAAGAGAGATTTTGATTCCATTTCCTTGATAATTTCCTGATTCATTGAACTCCCATCTCCAGATTTAAATCCCAAGGTAACTACTACTACTCCAAATCCACAGTTCCCATCACCCATTACATATTTAACATGTGAAATTTGTGGTATGGCTGTCTTGACGAAAATAAAGGTTGTTTATGGATACTAAGGAAAAAAAATTAGTATTATTTGAGATGAATTTCAAAAAACAATTCATACTTAATTTATCAATAGTCACCACTTCCAAATTATCAGAAGATAAAAAAGACAATGTTTTGACCTTGAATATCATCCCCCTAAAAGAAAGGAAAGGTTAATGAATGAACCATAAAGATAGATTATTTCAGAAATGTATTCACCTTTTCAGTTTCATAAGCTGTAGCTGTGGGAGAAAAGATTGGATTGCCTGGAGGCCTATAAGCATCTGCATCTGCATTTTCCTGTTTGTTTCTCTTGATCCTCTTCAAAGTCCCAGGACTCAAATTATGGGAAACAAATATCTTATTGATGATGGTTCCAGACCTCTGATTGAAAGAGGAAAATGTGAAAATTAATGTAAACTGGAAAAAATATCCTGATCCCCTCCAAAAAAAGTAATAAATTTCTTGATTAAATGTAATTATTCAAGATTTGTTATTTCTTCTCCACTAAATTCCTCTTCTTTTATAAAGTCATCCCATTGAGAATGAAATGTTAGCCTAATTGAAAAAAAATGAAAACAAATGACCTCTTGCTCTGATTCCTTCTTCTTCTTGCCTTTCCCTTTTCATTTTCTTCCTCTCCTTTCCTTTTCCTCAGAGTCTGAAATTAGAGAAAACCAATTTTCAACCAAATTCTGTTAAAATAAATCCAAACAAAAGAGGGAGAAAAACCAGAAAAATAAAAAACTAACAATTTCTTTAACCACTTGGTGCTTCCTTGGTCTTCCTCTGCTCTGAGGTCCTTCAACATATTCAAACCCAGATGTATCCCTCTTAGATGAATGCTGAGAAAATATTTTGCATTTATTCAGGGCTCCTTTGGGTCTTCCACAAATCTTCCTTTCTTGCTTTGATAGGAGTTCTTGAATGAGAATCATTTTATACTTCCCTTGCAACAGTTTCATCAATTATCCAGGGTAAAAATTTTGTTCTCCTGGGCGCAATTTAACGAATACTTCAAAAAGTTAATTTTGAAACCAATGTAAATTGGTTTATTGGAAAGGTTATTCATTGTAATTTTGAGTTTTTGGCATAATTCATTTCCAGAAAGGTATTAAAAATTCCCAAATAAAACAAAAACTCCAGAAATCAATATTGGGATTTTCTTCTTCAAAAAAAAAGAAAGAATACTGAAATAGGAGGCTTTACATGCCGCTGGAAATGAAAATCTTCAAGCATAAATTTTTTGCTCGTTGAAATATGCCTCCTTCACTTGGTGCACACAAGGAATTCCCATGAAAGAAGAATAATCACAATCAGAACAGGTGGTTGATTTTTCTGCTGAAATGTGAAAGGAATGCACAATCTTTAGAGCATAGCAGCTGATTTTTCCCAGGATTTTGTAACACAAAATGGAAGACAAATCAATTTCTTGAAGTCTTGCTGAGAAATTTTAATGGTGGTTTCATGGAGTTAAATTGAAATTAAATGATAGATTTGGTGAGCTACACTCAAAAAGGAACCAGAAGAAGTTGTGATAAATATTCTGAAATATGAGTGAAGCCCTTCTATTCTAGATTTTCTGGTATTTCCAAAATTCAGGTGCTTGTTTGCAGCATATGAAAAATATCTTTTGAGAGGAAGCCAGTTGTCAATAAGTTATTCAGTAGTGGGGGGATTCCAAACTAGAGTGAGTTTGGTAAAATTTTCTTGATATGAAGGTTCATATTTGGATTTGACCAGCAGATTCCAGTTTTTTCTGGATATAATCCTTTTTTTTTAGATTTCAAGTGTTTTCTACAATGTTTTTATATTTTTTTTCAAGATATTCCATACACAGAGAAAATCATGACAGTTGGTAAATACAGTTTTGATGTAATGAATCAGGGATTGATCCTTGTCAGCCACAATTAATTTGGGTTCTGGATGTTCTAATGTTTTATGAATTTGAGTTATAGTCCATTGATATTATTCCTTTTTTTTTCTTGGTTTTTTCTTGGGAGAGGAAACAGAAACCAAAAGAGAAGTTTCTAGTAAAATCTTTGGCCACAAAAATGTGAAGAAGAGGCATGGAATTTTTTTTAGTTTTATAGGTACAGTCCAATATTAATACTGATGGATAGAGATTGATTAATTTTATATAATATTTTTGAGAAATGAATAAAGAACTAATATGAGAATTTTGATTATTTATTTTTTATTTAAAAGGAGATTTTATTAATTCCATTATTAAACCTTCTATAGGTGATTTTCCTTCCAGTTTTTCTTTTTTAATTCTTGATTTTTTTTGTACTAATATTTGTGTGAATTGGAGAATTAGAGTATTTTATTAATTAATTGAAGATTTTGAGGGGAGGAAATCCAGCTTTGGTTAAATATTTTAAAATATCCTCTTGAGCCCCATGAATACTTCTTTTAACTGGATGGGTGTATGGATCAGTTGATGGTGGATAATTGTGATCAGGGAATTGGATTCTTGTTTCCCAAAGACCAGTCCTCTTTTAAAAGGTTCCAGAGAATTGGAAAAGTTGGTTTGTTTTTCTAGTTTTTGGAAGTATTTATCAAAATTGGTTGTGTGTTCCCCAGATTGGTCACATTTTTAAGTATATCTTTGCTCCTTATCATTGGAAAATTTTGTGGAAATGGCATATCCATGGGACTTAGACCACTCTTGAGAAGCATCCACAAGTTCTGCATTTGAATGATATGATAATTCAGTTGGAGGAGTCAAAGGGGTGAAATAATGGGGGTGATCTAAATAATTTGAAACAGAAGAAGAAGAGGCAGAAAAGGAAGATAGTAGAGCAGAAGAAAAAGAAGTAGAGGCAGATAGTAAAAGTTGGTTGATGTTTTGTTAAGACATTTTTTGATTTGGATTTGGATTTTGAACTGTTTTTTTTATGAAGTCTTTGGATTTTTGAATAGAGTATATATGGAAGAAATATTGAGAATTTGAGAGAAAATCAGAGTTAAGAGACTTGATATTTGAGGTAAAAACGTTTTTTGTTCAGTTTTTGATCTTGGATTGATTTGTTAATAATTTAAAAAGAAATCCAAAAAAAGTTGAGAATGAATTGTTGAGGATTGATTTTTTCATATTTTTGATTGAATTTTCGGATCCAGGAGGGTTGATTTAGTGGGGGTTGACTGTTGAATTGGATTGGTTGCGTTTTGTTGAGTAGTTATGTGTGATTGGTTGATTGGTTTTGAGTTGTGATGATTGGTGGTGGTGGTGATAATTGGTGTGGTGTGGTGTGGATTCTGGATGTTGAGAAGAGGATTTGAATGCCCAAAGAGGTGCACAGGAGGCAGGAAATAATTCAAAATCATATTTAATATCAGATTATTCATATATAAGAGCCCAAAAATGCCGACCTATCCCAAAAAGGGGCCTAAACATGGTGATTTGAGGTTGGCCATTCTAGGGCTAACTCAAGGTCCAAAAAATATAAAAAGATATTTTTGTTTTTCATTTTAAGCTCATTCCAAAGATATAAACTCAGATTTTCCATAAAATAAATCAAAATAGTATCAGAAATGGCTTCAAAACACACCTAAATACAGACACTTCCTCTTATTTTTGTAGATGCATCAATTATTTTTAGGTAAATAATTGATCCTAAAAATCCCCAAATTATTTTTTTGTGACCTTTTCAATGCCCAATAAAAGAATGCAAGCTTGAAATTTTTAAAAAACTTTGGAAAGATAAAGAAAAAAAAATTCAAAAGAATTTCTTATTTTTGATGTTAATCCCATTTTCTGGCCAGAAAATGAAGTAATAAAAATCTAAAAAAAAAATATTTGAATTTCATGTCATATTTGGAAAATTTCTTTCCCTTCAGATTTCTCAATATTTGAAAAAACAAATTAAAAATGTGAAAAGATTTGAAATCTAAAGCAGTTTTTTTTTTAATTTTTCAAGTGTAAGTTTGAAGGCCTTTAAATTGGCCAATAACTCTCATCTTTCTTTTAAATATTTTTCAGATTCCTGTCTAGGCGCTTTGGAGACTCCTTTGGGATTGGGTAAAGTTTAGAAAATAGCTTGCTGGAAGTCACTTGAGGGGGAATTTAGTACTACAACTACTGATATGATAGAGGAATACTAAGGGTGGTTTTGAATTGCCTGCCCCTCTAACTACTAAAGTAGTCTCACAACAATAAAAGAAAAGAGATTGGTGGCTGATTTTCAGATAGAGTTGCTACTATTGTAGTCTCCATCAGACCTAGGATCAAATGTTTCAAGCTTGATAGGAAGAAATGATGGAACCAATGGGTGACTTGGAGGATAGAAGCTGAGTAAGGGAAGAATCCTTTATCCAGTCTTAATCCCATATGTATTTTATCTTGTTTTATTGGTTACTAATTGATACTCCTTTGATGTTACAGGTGATGACTGAATAAGGTTGAAATGTTTGAGATTATACTTGATAACTTATGGTGATAGAGGTGGATGATGATAGGTGATGATGATGGTTGATGATGGTCAAAGTAGGTGATGATGATGGATGATTATGATGTTGTATAGTGATGATGATGGTTGATGAGGTTCAAGGTAGGTGATGATGATGAGGTATGATGATGTTGTATGGTGATGATGATGATGGATGATGATGTTGTATGGTGATGATGATGGTTGATGAGGTTCAAGGTAGGTGATGATGATGATGGATGATGATGATGATGGATGGTGACAATGATGGATGGTGATGATGATGATGATGATGGATGCTGTTGATGCTGATGGATGGTGATGATCATTGATAGTGATGATGATTATTATGGTCAAGGTAGGTGATGATGATGATGGATGATGTTGATGATGATGATGATGGATGATGGTGATGATGGATGGTGATGATGATGATGATGGATGCTGTTGATGTTGATGGATGGTGATGATCATTGATAGTGATGATGATTATTATGGTCAAGTTAGGTGATGATGATGATGGATGATGTTGATGTTGATGGATGGTGATGATGATTGATGGTGATGATGATTGATGCTGGTCAAGGTATGTGGTGATGTTTAGTGATGTTCAAGTTATGGGGACATAGTGATGATGTTCAAAGGTATGGGGTATTGGGTAAATAATGGTGGTGGTGGATGGTCAAAAGTATGGGTTATTGGGTTTGGTCATGGTTAAAAGTATGTGTTGATGGTGGTGAATGGTCCAGGGTAATGGTGGTGGTTGATGATGATGATGATGGTGATGGTGATGGTGATTGTATGGGATATGGGATTGGTGATGGTCACAGTATGGGTTATGGGATAATGGTTGAGGATTGTAAAAGTATGGGTTAAGGGTGCCTAGGAGGCATGGTGATCCCTAAGGGCTGCCCCTGGGGGTCTCCCTAGTACAGTGAATACATTTCATGAGACATTTTGGCTGGTCAGAGGAGGAGGCTGTGCAGGATCTACATGCATGTACACCCTTGCATGCATTGCTGTGCTGCCTTGATACAGGTGCCCCCTGCATAGATTACTTCTGTATAGTGGTGGTTGGTCATTTTTTTGGTCCTTCATGCAGTGCCTTGCATATATTTCTTCTGTATACAGCTGTTTTTTTGGTGCTGCATGCAGTGCCTTGCATATATTTTCTTCTGTATACAGCTGTTGTTTGGTGCTGCATGCAGTGCCTTGCATATATTGCTGTGTATACAGGTGTGGTGATTTGTTTGGTGCTGTATGGTTTTTAATGTATGGTGTATGTACTTAAAGGCATCCAGGGTATGTCCATGAACTTTCACTGATCTGTGACACCTGGTAGGGGGATGGGTAGGCCAGGGTTGATTTGATCTGTATCTTCTAAACCATGAGAGATAGAGGGGTACTTTGGCTGAGTGACTAGGGGTTATTTTTGGTGCAGAATCCAAGTTTGAAGTCTGTTTGATGATTGGAGCTGTCCTTATACTAGAAAAGTGATTCTGATGGCTATAGGTTAGGTTTTGAAGCACCACAGCGCTCAATTTTATTTTTTGACCATCCCTCAAAACTGCATGAAATGAAAGATTACTGCATGGATTGGGGACATTGCAAGATGTCTTGGGAATGTCAAAACCATGCAAAATCAATGGTTAGAGGCATGAAAAATATAAAACCCTTCATTTTCTATTTTCTATTTTTAATTTTGAATTTTTTTAAATCATTTTTCAATTTTTTTAAATTATTTTTTCTTTTTAAAATTTTTTCAACTTCTTTGGGATTTTTTTTCTTTTTATTTTTTTAATTTTTTTTAATTTTTTTCTTGTTTTTTCTTTTTTTGGCTTTTTTACATAATTTCATATTTTGAAACATGTTTTTTATTTATTTATATTATAAATTTATTTCAAAAATTTCAAATTAAATTTTGTTTCAAGATACAGAGCATAAATCTTATTTGTTCCATTTTTTTGAAACATTTCATTCAAATTCTGAAAAGAATGTAAATTTTTGAACTTTATTTTCAACAGTTCTTTTATCTTTCTCAATTATTTCCTCTTGGAAAGGTTAATGGGTGTCCCAATAATTTCCTCTTAATAAATCTAGAAAGAAGTTCATTTGGTAAAATAATCTCTTCATTATGTCCTGAATCTGATGAGTACCTCATCTGAGAACTGGATGCATTCATTTTTGAAATCATCAGATGGAACTTTGGAACCCTTGTTATTCTCTCACCCTTCATCAGTATATTTGGCTAGAAAATTCCACCATGTGTGCATCATGGATTTTACATGCAAGAAAAAAATGCTATAGATATCCCTTTTTGAACTTTGTTTGAATTTCTTCAAAAGTTCAAACATTTTCAATATAGTTTGCCCTGATGATCCACAAAACCCAATAATTTTATTCTTGGGCTTTTTCACAGCTTAGATTAATTTGAGCTGAAGAAGATATCCCCAAAGTTTTGGTAACAGACAGATATTTGCCTCTTATTAATGCAATTGATGATCAATTCTTTGGTGATTCCCAAGAAGAAAGTGAAACTTATTCAAAAATTTTCAATAAGGTGAACAATGGAATTGAAAATTTTCATCATAATAATTTTCAACTCCTTTAAACTTGGCATATCAACAAGAACATATTGGCAACATGAAAAATATTTTTCAGATCTGAGTGCCTTTGAGATTCATTTATTTATAGTTGGATAAAAATATTTTGGGTAAAGAGAAATGAAGGACTATCAAGCTGATTAGTAAATAATTTGATTCCCTTTTGGAATCATAACTGGATTTTTCACAGCACATTGGGAAAGTCTGATTCAAGCATGCCAAAAATTTTTTAGCCCTGTGGACTTCCAACCATTTGCATCAGGGAGATACCACTAGTTCAAGGGCTGAAGGATCTATAAAATATTATATGAGGAATTCCACAAGGGATATTTTTAAATTTAATGCAAGTATCAAAAGGGAAGTACTGAATTGAAACAAAGAGATAATAACCACCATAGCTAGCCAATCTTTGAAAATATTGATGAATTCACCAGATGTATTTGATAATTTTCATAGGAAAATTTCTCATTATGCCTTGATCAAATACAAAGAAAAATATTAAAATATCCCTGAAGCAAGAAAAAAATAATGAAACATAAATTCCTTCAGTTCTATGGTCATCCCTTGCAGTGATATGTTACATGATATCAGGCACTCTGGAAGGCTTCTTGATCCCAATGAATTTCATGCACAATCAAATATGCATTTGACTTTTGAATATGGTGATTCAGGATCTTCATTTTTTTCCCAAAAGTGTGAAGAAAAGCTCAAACCTATCTGTGGTAGTGTCAGACGTCCTCCAGAAGATAGTAAACTTCAGATGTTGGAAAAAAATTGAATTTTTCTTTGTGGAAGCTACAGGTTACCAAAATTTGTAAGTCCTGAGCCTCTGGGATCCTCAAGGGGAAGGCCACAAGCCACAGCTCAAATATTTATTCATTCTTCAAAACAAAGAGTTCATTCATTTTTTTAAATTGAATAAGAGAGGTTTCAATAAAAAATCAGGCAACAACATATGGAGAGGGAAATGGCGAGTAAGGAAGAGCAAAGGATGGAGAGGGAAATGATGAGGAGGGAAGAGTAAAGGATGTAGAGGGAAATGATGAGAAAAGAAGATTAAATTTTGGAGAGGGAAAATATGACAAAGAAAGAGTAAAGGGCAACAAACAGAGATTTGGATATTAAAATTGAGCTTCAGGAAAAGGAAAAAATCAGGATGGTTTCTTATGAAGAACACAATAAAATCAGGAGTTCTTCTTAAGAATAACAGGAAAAATTAATTGGGAGGTCTTCTTATGAAGCTAATTATGAGAAAACACAAAGAGAAGCTGAAAACAGGCAATATCAGAGAGGGAAAGACAGTATGCTTAAAATCTGAAGGCAAGGAAAGAATAATAAAAATAATTCTAAAGATCTGAAGTAAAGATAGCATTTAGATCAAAAAATCCTGAAGATATGAAGGCAAGACAAAATCTAGATCAAAAACACGCTGAATATCTGATGGAAAAACAATATTTTAAGCAAAAACAAGATCTGGAAAAAATAAAAGAATAACTTAGAAAGATAAAAATTCAAGCCCAAAGGGCTGAATATGAAGCTCTAGGGAAAAGAATATGAGATATCAAAAGCTGAATCAGAAAAAATGAAAATTAAAGCCTTGAGAGCTCAATCTGGGAGTTAAAATTCTCCTGATTCAATCAATACAAGCAACAAGTTCAGTTATCTTCAAGTTCTTATATTCCAGTTAAATCATCTTCAAATCCTTCTATCACAGTTCATTCTTCTTCAAATTTATCTATTTCTATGAGACAAAAGAGTAGTAGATTTATTTCTCAGCTTCCAAGTGGTTTTTAAATGATGTGAAATATTTATATTTTCCTGCAAGATTCAATAATTGTTGTTACTATTGTGTGGCTCATAGGTTTGAGGAAAACTTCTCAGATTTCATAAATAAATTCAGATTATAATCAGAAATAAGGAAGGAACTTTATCAAGTCCTTGAAAGCATTGATTATGATGGTGTGAAGGTTTATGCAAAGAATTGAATGATTTCTCCAAATTTGGTTCATGTGCTTGCCAATTTTTATGAAGGCCAATGTTATATTTGCAACCTCAGGGTTGCAAACAGGCGTGAATTACCATTCAAAACCTATATGGGTTTCCAATGGCCAATCACGGCCCAGCAAGTAGCAGGCCAGTTCCCTAGAAACTCACGCATCCCCTGGGGGGTTGCAATTGAGGGCTCATGACCCCCCAGGCAATGCGCAAGTCATGAGCAGGGGTTGTGCATGCTTTCCTGGCCCATTTGGGCTACTCACCCCCCCCCCCCAAATGGGCCATTTCAGGGGGGATTAAGGGTACCTAGGCACCCCTGGACCAAATGTGAGTCCTGTCAAACCAAAGTTGGGGAGCTGACATACTATGTGTGACTATTGAACCACAAAGAAAATTGGAAATCAAAAACTCTTGACATACACCACATACACACACACCACTGGCCTGTTGCATAAATTAATTTTTCTGAACCCAAAAGTGAGCAAACCTTTGGAGTTTTTGGATGGAAAATTGCATGTAATGCTAAAATTTGGTTAAATTTTTTTTGTTTATGGGAACAGTGGCAATCCCAAGCCCTCCTGGATTGAACAAGGCTATTTCAAAGGACTTAATGAAAAGTTTACTTGACAATGTTTTAGAAAAATCTAAGGATTTGGGCAGGGAGTTGGAAAAATAAAAATTGGGAGCCCCAATTTCATCCTCATCTAGAGTTACAATTGAGGAAAAAAAATTTCTTCAAAACAGGAGCAAGATGTTCCATCATACCTTGAATTTAATGAAGGTGGTGGGTGACATTTCATATGTCATTTGAATGAATTGGATTTGACTTGACAAATACTAATGTAAATAAGGGGTGCCAGAACCGTTTGACCCTCCTCCTGTGAGAGCCTTTGCTCCTAGGAAAGATGAAAAGATTTATTGTAAGAAATGGGCAGCCATTCATGGCTACGCATTGAAAAATTTCAAATCAAGAAAAGAAAAATATGTAGATCTAGCTTGTGGCAGATTTGGGGTATATGAAGGGCCATGTCTTACCAAAAGTAGCAGGGAAACTCACACTAGGAAGTTCAGGTGTCAATTGATAATCCATGCAAGTAGGAAAGTAGCAGATCCCTTGTGGCATCTCTCCATTAGAAATGGACTACATAATCATCAACCATCAGAAATTCCTTCAGTGCATCCTCAACTGAGGAGAATATCAGTATAAAAGATGGGCTCAATACAGTTCAAATGGAAAGGAAATTGAGCAAGATTGATGGTGCAGAATACATTGATGATAGAAAAATCTATAACACTAAGCAAAAGGTAAAGCTTGCTGGACTGGAGGGGAAAAGTTTTATGGAAGCTCTATTGGAAATGCTCCAGGAATCCCAGTGGGTTTCCAGGTAAAAATTTGGTGGAGAGGGTCACTTAGAGGCCCTATTCTTGGCTAATCCTGAGTGTATAAAACTATGAAAAAAATTCCATCATATTGCATTTTTGGATTGTACTTGTAAAAAAAATGGGTACAACATCCCTCTATTGCATGTTGTAGGAACAACTTCCAACCAAAATACTTTTACAAAGGCTTTTTTTTTATCAAAAAAGAAACATATGAGTTTTTCATTTGGGTGTTTAACGTATTAAATGAGTTGGCTTATGATCCCAAGAGGCTTCCAAAAGTCTTTGTGATTGAAAGTGAAAAAGCTCTTATTTGTGCTATTAAACAAAGTTTCCCTGAGTCATCCAGACAGTGTTGTTCTTTGAAATTATCTAAAAACATACAAGAAAGCTGTAAAGTGCGCTTCAGTAATGAAGATGAAGGTTGGAAAAATTTTATGACTCTTTGGGGAAATTATGGGGCCTCTAAAACCAAGGGGGTGGCAGAATCAAATGATGCAGAACTCAGAGTAAGTCAATTTATTGACCATTGATCTCTGTTTGGAGTGCTTACTTTGAAACTTGTATACAGTATGTCTTGAAAGACCAAGAAGATGTACTCAAGTATATGGAAAAGAATATTTTTCCTATCAAAGAGACGTTTGTAACAGCTTGGACTTGTGTCTACCAAGAATTTGGAAATAAAACTATGTCTTGGGTAGAAGGGGCCCATTCCAATTTCAAACAATTACTAGTGGGATCTTTGGGGAGAATTTTGGATGTGTGGAAACACCTTGAAAGAACTATTAAAAGTCAAATCCAATCAGTTCATGCAGCACTTGAAGAATCTTGAATAAAGTTGGGCATAGGTCTACCAACTGAACTTTTAACTTTGGGTTGCAAATTTTCAATTGAGGCAATTAAACTCATCAAAAAAAAAATTTGAGAAGCTAAAGCGCAACCACAATGGCAATGTGTGCTCAAAGTCATATTAAAAAATAATGGGCTTGCCATGTTCCCACATTTTAGGTGAATGACTAGCATCAAGAGGATCTGTTGAGCCTGAGAATTTTTATCCTCAGTGGCAGTTAGACTATGACCCTTCCAATGAAGTAAGTGGGGTTTTTTGAAGGGTAAAAATTATTGGATTAAAAGATTAATTATTGGATTGACAGATTAATTATTGGATTGAAATATTAATGAATTGATTTAAAAATTGATAATTGTTTTGCTTTTTTGATATTTTTAAACAGATCCAGGGCTTGATGAAGAATCTCAAATGTTTAACAAGTGGAATTCCATGTATAGGGAACAACCTAAAGAAGTTAGGTTGGAGATTCTAAGTTGAATGCTTGAGAATACAGCTGCTTTGATTGAAAAGCCAAGGCTTGATCCAAAGGTGTTAAATTCAAGCCGCGGTCAACCAAAATTGAAAGAAAACCATTGTGAACTTTCAAAATTTGAGCATGTGGAAATATAAATTAAGAGGGAAAAAGGGGTTAAAAGGGGACCAAAAAGACCAAAGACAGTAAGTCTTTTTTTTTATTTTTGGTAAATTTTCATTTTTTTGGTTTGATGAACTGATGGGAAAATGATTTCTCTAGTGCAAGGAAGGCTCTTTGTCTGAATCTCATATTTCAGAAGAAAATAATGAAAAAAGGATTAAAAGGGTATCAAAAAGACCAAAAACATTAAGTCTTTGGTTTTGAGAAATGTTCAATTTATTGGCTAACAAATGATGATTATATTACAAGTCCTTAGGCTCAGAATCTGAATTTCATAGCTCAGTTGAAGAAACCAAAAGTTCATTGGGGTTGGTGGCGTTTAAATCTGATTCCTCTTTGAAGGATGAAGAAGAAGAAATTGAGGAGTCAAAAAGAAGCTCATCTTTGGTAAGTGTTGATTCCTTTAATGAGACTAGAATTGCGGCTAACTACTTTTTGGTTTTAGGAAGTGAATTACCTCAATCAAATACCTGAGAACTTACATAATTTCTTGTATGAGGTTTGGGACCCAGTTGGTGATGGAAATTTTGGATTTAGATTCATAGCTGAATCACTTGGGTATGACAAAAATGGATGGTTTAATGTACAAAAAAAATCATTGAAACATTGGAGAGAAATAAAGCATGCTACATTAAGATGCTTGGTGGTGCAAAATAGGTTGAAAAGATTAAAAAAAGACTTGATGTTGAAGACATCAATGAGAAGATTCCATCTTCAAAATGGATTTCAAAGCTTGAAATGGTTCAAATAATAGCTGATAATTATGGAAGACCAATATTTTTCATTTCATTTGATTCATGTTGTACTTTTACTCCCATGAAAATGGGTGTAAAAGTACCCTCAGATCCTATTTTCATTTGCTTTTTTAACAATAACCATTGGGTCCAGCTTGTACTTAAGGGAGATGTGATTCCAATCCAGATGTGATTCCAATCCCCCCCATAATTTCCAAACCACGTTCCATGATTTCTAAAAAAGCAGCTTGTTGGGTTGACCACCTCAAAGATCAAATGAGTTGGATTCTAACTTATAGATTAATTTCCTCATTTGGATTTGGGTTCTGATGCTTGTATTGTAATTCTATTAATATAAAGGGTTATCACATTTGGAAAATCATTATGTTATGTTTTTTGATTTAACATCATTATGATGAGTGTTTTGAATGAGATTTTATTGGTAAGTCAGTTCAACTTGTGTTGGGCTGATCCCATCATAAGGAGTATTTTTACTTCTTGTGATGGGATCAGCTTAACACAAGTTGAACTTGTTTTTTTTGGTGTTTTTAATTTAGGGCTGGTCAAAAGACTTGTATTTTTTTTGGCACTTTTACTTCAGGGCTAGTCAGAAGTTGAACTTGTATTTTTTGGCCCTTTTACTTTAGGGCTAGTCAAGTTGAACTTGTGTTTTTTAGGGCTTTTACTTTAGGGCTAGTCAAGTTGAACTTACTTGTATTTTTTCAGGCCTTTTTCATTTTTGTTCCTTTTTTGGTACTCATATTTTTTCTTTTTTTGTTCATTTTTTGGTGTTTTTTTTTTTTTTTTTTTAATAATAATGAATAAAATTCTTGATTTCTTTTTATTTCTCTCTATTTGTTTTTGTTTATTTTTATTTATTTTAATTCATTATTATTTATTTTTATTCATATCAGGGTGTATCAAAGTTGAGCAAACCCGCCATTTTTTAATGGCGGGTTTCAACCCAAATCTTCCATTTCAAACCCTTCATTGAAATAGGAAAAAACCCACTTATTTCACATAAGAAATTTCAAATTTACCTTAAAATAAATGGGTTTTTTCAAATAAAGTATTTAAAGGCTTTCACCGCCCAAACCCATTGTTCCACATCATCACCCCTGGTTTCAACCTTTAACCTCATCCAAAAATTTAATTCATTGCTCTTCATCTCTTCATTGCTATTCTCATCACTTCATCAATCTCATAGCTTCATCACTCTCATAACTTTCTCACCTCATCACTTCATCACTCTCATTGCTTCATCACTCTCATCACTTTCTCACACATTATTGCTTTCATCACATCCATCCTCTCATCAATTCATTGCTTCATCCCCACTTTAATCACATCCTAACTCTCATTGCTTCATTTCTTCATCACTTCATCCCCCCTTTCAACAAATCCCTTCATTGCTTCATTGCTACATCCCTCATAATCTTTTCAAATGGCTCCTCAGCAAACCTCCCCCTTCAAGTCCACTACACAATCAAATGGATCAAAGCAAACATCCCCTAGGAACTCAACATCCAAAAATCCTCCCCCATCAGCTTCCAAAGGCTCAAGTCATCTCAAGAGAGCTGATCACATCATCCTGGTAAACTGGCTCAAAATTCCATCCAACTACAATGCTTGCTTTGGATCCAACAATGAAACACAATTTGGCCAAGCTCCATCCTCTAGGGTTAATGGTTATTGCTCCAGAAATAAATTGACAATCAATTGCTCAATCAATTCATGATTGATTGAGAGATCGATTGGAGATTGATTGAGAGATCAATTGGCAATGGATTGGAAATTAAAAGTCTCTTTATTTTTTTCAAATCATCTCCTCCCATCTTGTTCCCTCCCAACCATGTACTTTGATTGGGGTGAGGATCAACAAGGAATTCAATTTTTTTTTATAACATTTTGAGATTGTTTGATTGATTGGAAATCAATCCAGAAATCAATTGCTCAATCAATTAATGATTGAGAGATTGATTGGAAATTCCATGTCTCTATATGTTTTTCAAATCATCTCCTCCCATGTTGTTCCCTCCCAACCATATACTTTGATTGGGGTGAGGATCAACAAGGAATTCAATTTTTTTTATAAAATTTTGAGGGTAGTGGCGGATCTACTATCCAAAATTTTGCACACTATGGGATTCAAAACCATGACCTCAACATCAATGAGTGATGCTTTAACCACTAAGCTAAGTGTGCCATTGCCAGATGGGCCAATGTATCTGTCCCAACAAGTGTACCTTGGATGGTCATATAACCCATGGGCACTCATCCCCAGGAAATCAAATTTTTCCATCAAAGGCTGCTGCCTGCAATCAATCCATCAATTTCCAGCAGTGGAAGAGGAGGAGGTGGTGGTGGAGGCTGCCACCCACAATCAACCTCTGGCAGCAGCAGAGGAGGAGGCCACCTGCAATGAATTCCCAGAAGTGGAAGAGGAGGAGCAGGAGGAGGCCGTGGGCAATCAATTGATTGATTTCTGGCGGCAGAAGAGGAGGAGCAGGAGGTGGCCACCGGTGGCAGAAGTGGAGAAGCAGGATGAGGCCTTTGGCAGCAGCAGAGGAGGAGGACAAGGGGGGTGCCAGAAATCAATTGATCAATTGCCGGTGGCGGCAGAGGAGGAGGAGGAGGAGGCCATCGGAAATCAAGCAATCAATTGCCAGTGGCAGCAGAGGGGGGGGGGGGGAGGAGGAGGAGGCCACTGGCAATCAGTTGATTGATTGCCATTTGGGGAAGAGGAGCAGGCTGTGAGGGTTTGGTATGAAAACTAATAGAATTTTTATTTTTTTTTTATGATTATCATAGAAGCTATGAAAAATTTTAAGTGAAGGTGCGCAAGATGATACTAACCTAAGAGCAGGAAAAAAAAACCCCCTTTTTGCTTAAGAGGGGATGGACAATTTGTGAGATTGGAGAAGAGAGAAGAGAAGAGAAGAAAATAAGGAAGGAAAATGAAAAGAGAAGTTAGAGATGAGAGAGAGAAGTTGATCTGTGTTATCCAAAAGGGAAGGAATCAATCTGTTGTTGTTTGGTATGTTTGTACTGTTGTGATCAAGAGATGGGCCTGAGTAAGTTTGGTTTGAGCCTTTGACAAATTCCAGCAGCCAGATCTGAGGTCAAGAGACAAGGATCCAGAATACACTGCAGATGGGCTATAGAGTGATGAGGGTAAGGCAATTGAAAGAGTTGCAAAGGTGGTCAGCTTTTAGGAGCTTTGTTTCAATTATGGTAAAGAGTTGTGGCAAGATTGATGCAGAATGGACAAGCACCTTCTGTCCATTCATTCTTATATATGGCGGCCACTCACTAGTTGGTGTGTGATAAGCTTGAGAATTAGTTCTCCTGGGTTTTGTTGCAAGGGCCACACTGGCATGGAGTTGAGTTCAGGACTGGTTTTCTGTAGATAGTGTGAGGGTTCAGTTTTTAGTTCTTTGACCGGTTTCTGGAAAAGGGGATGAAGATTAGGATACAAGGAGAGAGTGAGTTGGTTCTTACAGGTAACCAGGGCAGTGCCAAGTGAACTGGTTAGTTCTTGGGAGCTTGCACCCCCTGGCTGAATGAAAGATGGTCAGGGTGGTAAGGGTGGCATGATGACTGGATTTCTGAAAGAGGCTGCCGCCCACAATTGATAAATCAATTGTGGGTGGTGGAAGAGGGGGAGGAGGAGGACGAGGCCACCGGCGGGGGAGGAGGAGGACAAGGCCACTGGCTGGGGAGGAGGAGGAGGGGGGGAGCTTACCTGGTGGATTGAGCAAGGAGGTGTGGGGGGACCTAGAGGTTGAATTATCAAAGGATCAGCAACCATGAGGGGCAGGATGAGGAGGGGGGGGCTTACCAGGGGTGCCAAAAAAAGGAGGAGGGGAGGTGGTGGGTGAGGTGGAGGTTATGGGTTAGGTGGAGGTGGTGGGTGAGGATGTTTGGTGAACAGGAGGAAGGAGTGGACCAGTGGTTAAAAGTTAAGTAAGGTTTTTTGTGTTTTCAACTTGCTGCCAGGAAGTTTGATTGGACATGATGAGAAGGATGTTGATGTGATGTGGGGTGATGAGATGATGATAAGATTTGTGTGAATCAATGTAGATTTGAAGCAATAGAGATGTGAAGTGATGGAGATGAGATGTGTGTTATGCAATGGAGATTGGATTGGTATGGATTTGCTCAGGTGGAGGGGTGGATGGGTGTTTTGCATGGGATGGATGGTTGATGGATGATTGTGCATAAATGGTGGGTTTGATGTTTGAAATCCACCATTTTTATGAGAGCTTCCATTTTGAAATACACCCGTTAGGGGGTATGTGTATTTCAGAAACCTGCCATTAAAAATGGTGGGTTTCTAATGGTGGTTTTGCTAACTTTGATAGACCCTATTTTGAAGATAGAATTCCAAATTTTATATTCATTATTTTTTTTTATTTTTAATTTGCTTTATAACCACCTATTCCTTTTCCCCTCTTAAGTGCATGATGTGGGTGTGTGATAGATTTTTCAATGTGATGATGATAAAATGGAGAATTCTGAACACTTATATGTTGTGGGAAGTGAAAATTTTGAGGTTATCAAAAAAATAAATAAATAAAAATTTAGGTGGAAATCTTATGTGGTGGCTTTAATCTTTCAACTCGTCTTAGGAAAAGAAAAAAAAATATGAATCAAATCAAGCCATGAGTGTGAGTTAGAATTCTCTCTGGAATAAAAAAAAAATATTATGAAATATGAGCTGAGACTTGAATGGCTTGAGGAGGATCAAGATGATATCCTCAAACTATTTCATCACATCCATCTCTGAAATTTCAGACCCAAAGAAATCAGGAAGAATAAAAAAAAAACAGATTATCTATGATCTAATGAATATCTTCACATGTTATTTTAAATTTTTAGATGGTCCTGAATTTCTCTCAAGCTGACCCATCTTCCTTTCAGGACTCCTATAGCATGTTCAATTTGGACTGTTGATTTTTCTAGATGATAGTTGAAAGCTTATCTATCTTTATCATCAGTAGAACCATTCAGATATTCTGGAAAAACATCTTGACCACTGCCATGAGCTGAGTCATCCAAGAGGTATATAAATCTTGTTCCCAATTCACTCTTATTTTCTTTCAAAATCCTCATCTGATTCAAAACGATTGAATTATCACATGAACCTGGCATCACCAGATTGAGTTAAATGGGATCCTGTCTTTCATCACCAACAAATTTGAACATAAACTTAGTATTCTTATCAAAGTAATAAATTAATTCTTTTAAGTTTCTGATAAAACACATTGGATAATGAAAGGAATGGATTGAATTTTCTTCAAATCCAAATATGACTTGTTCACCATCAGTTTTTTCTTTGTTTTTGACTCAAGGGGATAATTCTACCATCAAAAGCTACAACAGAGACTGGTAATATCCTTTTTCCTGTATGAGCTTAGATATCTCCTCCATCTTATCTTGCTTAGCTGGCTAACAGATTGCTTAGGATCAAAACCTTAAGGTATAAGTATTATAAACTGTTTGTTTTTATGAGGAGTGAAATTTCTCATAACCAATTGAGTAGATTAGGAAGATCATTTTCTTACTCAAAATCTAATCTGTTTTCATTGACTTCAAATCTGGACTGAGAAACTGAAAGTTCTGAGGATAAGAGGATGTTAATCTCAAAGAATTTTCAAGAATTGATTCTTAAAGATTTCATTAAGCTCTTCCATCATCTCCAAAAACAAAAAAATGTTCAAGAATGATTATTCCAAATGTCTTGATTTGAATAGAGTTGTTTGAAGCTTTTAAGAATTCTGAAAGGACTGATTCTTCATTTTTAATGTGTAGGGATGGTGCAATTTTCAGTATTCTAGGGACAAAGAATCACCAACTTTCCATATAGAATAATTAAAGGATGGTAAAAAAAAAAATTCTGATTCAAAATCAGAATCTGGATCAGATTCAAACCATAAGAAGCTTTTTTTTTTCAACTTTATTTCATGTTTGACTACAGCCATCTGGAGTGTAATTTGGGAAGTTTGATTCTTGATGAGTCTTGATGAGTTATGGTGATGATATGTTTTATTTAAAGTTATGAGGTGTATGGAACAATTGAGTGATGATATTTTCTCAAATTGATTAGAATTTTTCTATTTGTTTGATTACTTGGAGGTTTGGATTGATTCTTTTGAAATTTTTGGATGGATGGAGATTCATAAATAACAGATTTATTTTTTTTTTTGATATTGGTATTCAAGTAAAACCCACCATTTAAATTGATTTTAGTGGTTTTCTGATGGTAGATTTACCAAGGCCCTATTGAGACCCAAAAAAAAGCATGATTTAGATTTAGATTTTTTTTTTTTTGCTTTTTGGTTTCCAACCACCAGAAGATACCCAAATGATTCTACTTGATGGTTTTCAAGGCTTTAAATCTCTCATTTACATACACAATATCTCTTGAGAAATCTCTCAACCTCCTTCACCCATCCCCAACAGATATCCTCATCAGCCCTCCAACCTCCCCTCACTGATCATCAATGGCCCCAATTTTTTTGTTTTCCTTGCCAAAGAAACCCCTGAAATTGTACTCCCATCAGTTCCAATACTTCTAAATTTCCCCAAAAAAAATCCTATATTAACCACAATCCCACCATATATTCCCCATCACATTTAATGTTGAGTTTCAGCCCAAGTATTTTTTGGATCTTTTTAGGAATAGAGGATTTGAAAAATTTGTTTCATTTTGTCTTTTTTTTCCTTTGAATTTCTCTAGGTCCATTGTATTGATATTGATGATTTTTTTTAAAAAAAAAAGGGGAGGGGGGGGATATAGATGCATAGTGAGAAAAAAGTGGGAAATTTCTGTCTCAATGGTTGTTGAAATAAACACACAAGTCATCCACATATTGTTTGTGGACAAAAAACACCCCAAGCCCTTAAGTATTTTTTTTTTTTTTAAAAAAAAAAAAAAAAAAAAAAAAAAAAGAAAAAAAAGAAGAAAAAGAAAAAGAAAAAAAGAAAGACATGTTTGATTTTGTGAAAAATGAAACATGGCACTGACCGTTTATGAAAAATGATGTCAAATGAATCTACAAGTAGTTTAAGACCTGTAACAAACCAGATCCAGTCTACCGATTTTTCAAAAACATCTCAAAATTCTCAAATTGAGTCTCACATTCTAAATCCAAAAAAATAAAAAAATAAATAAATAAAAAAAATTCTAAAAAAATAAAAATAAGATAAAGATAACAAAATTTGAAAAACTAAAGAAGAAAGAAATAGAAATTCTTGATCTTCAATACTCTCTTTATAAATAATAGTAATCATCATATTATAATAATTAACAATCATCCCAATCATCAAACCTTGATTGATCCATTCAATCACTCACTCCCACCCAACCAACAGATTTCTCTCCCTGATGTTTGAATCTTAAATCTTGGGTTTGATGCATTAGTCTCTCTCTCTCTCTCTCTATCTATCTCTCTCTCTCTCTCTCTCTCTCTCTCTCTCTCTCTCTCTCTCTCTCTCTTTTATATATATATATATATATCCTTTCAACTCAAGAGTTCTCAATTCAAAAAAACATCCCTTTGATTCAGTACATACATTCTGTTGTATCCTTAGTGGAATAAATTCTATCTTGAATCCAATCATCCCTTTTGATCTCTCTTTTCTTTCTCTCTCATGATTGCCTGAGCTTTAGTAAACTCTCTCAATCTCATCAGAGTATGTTATGGTTCCATTTGATGCTCGTTTTAAATCCAAGTGGATTTTTTTTTTTTTTTTTTACTTGTTCTTCTGATCATGCTTTCATTTATCTTCTGGTCTCTATATTCTATCCTGAGTATTCATAGATATATCTTACTCCTTATCCTCTTCCCAGTGATTTTCTTTTCTGAAGTGATCCTCCCAGTTGAGTGCATGGTTGCAGTACTATCTCAAATAATCATATTCATCGTAATATTTCATCTTAACCCATTTTCAGCCCATTGGTACTTAGTTCACTCAATCTGAGTTCTTTTCTAGTGTAAATCAATAATCTGTTGCTCCATCACTCCTTCCAGATTCCAACCTGAGAAGATCATCTTCAGGTCCATTTCACTCAACAATAAAATCTTCTTCCTTCATCTCTTAATCTTGATCAGGCCCCTCCACTCTTATTTTTTTTTTTTTTTTAAAAAAAAAAAAAAAAAAAAAAAAAATTAAAAAAAAACTATCTTTCCTGTACCTGCCACATATCTACCACTTGATTCTGATCTGTAGGTATTGATTGATCAAGCCATCAAGTAGTAAGCTTCTTGGGTGAGCTGTACATGTAAATCCAAGACTAACCTCAATAGTCCTCATCCCTCATCAGGTAGAGAGTCACTATGACTGATGATGGCACCAGACTCTGGACCAATTGAATCAATCAGTCAAGCTTGGGACCTAATATTTGGGAGTCTCATCTTTTCCAACCCCCTCTTGAGGTTCTACCAACCATTGTTTTCCCATATCATCACACATCTCCAGCTCATGATCTAATGTTTGATGGGTCCTCTTGTTGAAAACTTCATTTTATCACACCTTCAACCCCCCTCCCACCCCCCTACTGCCCTGATTTTCAAAAAATGAAGATTTGATGAATTTGATTTGATTAAAACATCACTCACTCATGGGATGATGATCACCCATAACATGAAATAGAAAAAAAAAAAAAAAAAAAAAAAAAAAAAAAAAAAAAAGGGGGAGGGGGGAGGGGGGAGGGGAGGGGTTGAAACCCCCGAAAAGAAATCAGTCTCTGTTTTCCCATCAAACTTCCTGATACATAAATACCAGGTTAGATGGCATCTCTCTTTTCAATCAATCATCAACTTCTTGGGTGAGAAGGTGGACACAGCATGTGGACAATAGTCCTGGGACTGGGTTTTTAAAACACCCACCCTAACTCACTCCATATTGAGCCAGGATCCTCATACGACTCCATTCAAGAACTGGGCTTGAAAACTAACTCTCAAGCACTTCAATCTCCTCTCCTCCATCCATCCCCCTTCCATCTTCCACCATCACCTCTTCCCATCATCTCAACATATGACTTTGATTTTTTTTTTTCATCAATCCTGATTAATTGTTTATTTATTTATTTATTTTTTTACTCCTAGTTAACAAAACAAAACAAAACAAAAAAAGGGGGGGGGGAAGGGGAAGGGGAGGGGAGGAGGAAAAAAAAAAAAAAGAATGGAAACACCCCAATACCAAATGAAATCCAGTCAAGGATTTTTGGGCAAGTCCACAGAGAGCAGAGGAGGCCAGGGGACCAAGCTTAGATCTGAGTGATGGACCCCAAGGCATGTGACCTAGAAGATCCACAACTAGTTCTTCAATCGAGGGAGTGACCATCAAGTCTTCAAAAGAACCAAGGATCCATTGGATCACCACCTCTGGGAGCTGACTCCAATCATCCACCTCAGGTAACCTAAGGTCCCAACTTGGATCTCAACAGATGGATTGGATCGGATGGGTTGACAGAAGGGAGCATCAGATGGGATCCTACTCAAGCCTGGCCCCCAAGAAGTCCTTCTCACCCACCAAAAGATCTCTCTCTCTCTCTCTCTCTCTCTCCCTATTTTTCTGAAGAAAAAAAAAAGAGAGAGAGAGGGGGGGAGGGCTGATGCTTGTGTGGTCAAACATCTCAACTGGATCTTGAAATTGTTGGACAAGATTCAATGGGAGGGATGGATGGATGGAGCCTGAGGATTCTGGAGGGATCTCTAGGGCCTCCTGGTCTTGAGAAGAGGCCGGATGAGGTGAGGATTGAGGTCTGAGAAACTAGCTTGGAGAGTGAAGGATGATCAACCATGGTCTAAGTTCCCTTTGATCTTCAAGAACCACCTTCCCAAACCATCATGAGACCACAGAGCATGCCATCAAGCCCATCAACAACCTGGCCCTTGTCCCATGGACCTCAAGCCCTGATTGATTGATTTTTTTTTTTTTTTTTTTTGGGGGGGGGGGTTTCTCCCACCCCCCTCCATGTTTTTTTTTTCCCTTAATCAAGGACTGGGCCCTCATCAATCAGGCCAAGCTCATCAAGGAACAGTGAAGCTCCAATCAGATTAAAACCTGAATACAAAATCCCTGAAATCACATTGGATCTTCAGAGTCCCTGCCACTGGTGATCTTCCCCATCAACCACTCCTCAAAATCATCATCAAGGCTTGATGGTGATTCTAGCCAATGGTAGAACCACCACCACTGTCATCATCATATTCTTGTTTTCTTATTTCTTACCATCTCTACTCAATCTCCAGCATATCTTTTCTCAATCAGACTTTTTTTTCTTTTCTTTTCTTCATATTTCTTACCATCTTTACTTTATCTCCTGCACAACTTGAAAAAAAAAAAAAAATGATGGTACATTTTTTTCCTGGTTCCATCATCAATTACCATCCAAACAAGGCCATTCTTGTTTTTTTTTTCCCCTGTACAATGTATTGCAATTCAATTCAATCCTTAGTGAATTTTTTTCTCTTTGCCCCTTTCTTCTAAACCTATCTAGAATTTTTTCTTTTTTTTTTTTTTTTAAAAAAAAAAATCACATCATCAGTTCTTGAAAATTCATGATTTTTTTTCTTTTCCTTTTCCCTCATCTTTTCCCCAATCTACTTCTAGAGAGAGAAAAAAATTTGGTAAGATTTGAAAGATTTCAAAAATCGGTCAACAAAAAAGAGGTGCTGCAGTCTCACGATTTTCGTCCACCCACTGTACGTACATAAATACGGGGGGAGGGATGGGAGTCGAGAAGAAAGCTCTGATCTGAGATCAAGGATGGACAGGTTGCGATTGGATGACGATGATGATGATCAGTCCTCCACGATGTCTCGATCGACTCAAACTCACTCCGTCTCGATGGTTCGGAAGATCGAGCTGGTGAGAGTTCGCTGCTCCCAGCCTGTGTATCCTGATGGGAAGAGGGTGATTGAATAGTTTATCGGATGCCTAGGGGTCCACGAAATCTTATCGGTACCCGACATCTCGGGGGTCGAGTCCTCAAAGGCTTGACGACGCTGGGAGTTTAGGTCCATCCACACATCCCGACGGCGGGAGGTGAATTTCTCAAGCCGAGCCGAGACAGACAGGCGTACTCCAACTGCCCCGGCCGACAGATGACCCATAAGACCAGAGCTATCGGATCGTCAAGAACTACGTACCACAGAGCCATCCGGGGATCCAAGTCAAGAACTAGGTTCGATGAGATAGGAGGGGAGGGGGCCAAGATGAGCCAGGTGACGGGAGCTACTCGAGATGGCTGAATGCGGATGGCAGAGCAGAACGATGGGCTCGTCTGGGTAACGTAGAATACGATGGTGAGAAAGCACAGAATAGATGAATGTAGGGATGTAGATACATCGACACAAAAGGGACTGACTGAGTTCGATGAGACGAGGAGAGGATGTGGGATGAATGGCTATGTGGCTACAGGTTGAGGGGGCGGTGTAGTGATACCTGGGTGAGTGTGAGCGGGGGTGGGAGTAGTAGTGGGTTCATGAAGGGGGGGACTAGAATCCAAGTTTTCCCAGTCGAACCGAGGTTCGGTGCTGAGGAGCTCGAGGCCAGAGAGGATTTGCTCTGAACGGTCTGGTTTGCTTAGACGAAAGGGTTAAGTGTATTCAGCTCTCGATGGGATCGATACGAGGGATCCCGATCGATGATTCTCGATAAGCTCGAGGATGATGATGATAAGTTTGATTCGACGATCGAACTGATGTCAAGCCTGCGTGAATGAGACACATCCGGGTTGGATTGAAAGTAGCTTCTTGGCAGTCTCGTCGAGGTGGAGTGATGGATTGAAATCAAGGGAGACTCTTAAGCAGTAATGGGTGTTGGATAAGATGAGAGTCAGACGTGTACGAGGGAGGGGGGGGGGGGGGGCTAATTAGATGATGATCGAGTGAGTTGGAGGGCTTCAAGGGTGAATTGCGAACCGAACCCAGATTGGAGGAGGAGGGTGATGACTAGTTTGAAGGGGGGGAGGAGGGTGACCAGACTAGTCATTAGTTGAGGATGAGTTAGATCGAGGGAGAGAGAGAGAGAGAGAGAGAGAGAGAGAGAGAGAGATGGTTGCTCTGTTGGGTCGAACCGGCTTCGATGGGATACGATGACTGGAATCGGATGGATACTGCGTGTGTCATCATCATGGGGATCGAAGGTACGACGAGTTTAGGGTGGGGTGGTGCCAGATGGCTGGAGTGTAGTTAGTTTCTTAAGGACGCCAAGTTCGATTTGACTCGGATGGTACGGGATCGAGTGAGAGACAAGTAGATATCGAGATTGGATCCAGACTTGGTAGGGTGTGACTCGCGAGATGTTCATCATTAGTTTCAGGAGGAGATTATAACAGTCAACTTGGGAGTTCAAGTGGGTGAGTTCTTGGTCGATGACGAGAGTCTCTCCGGGTTTGAAGCTGACTGTCATGAGATTCTGATCCTAAAAGCTTGTCGTCGGTCGGAAGGGTGAGTAAGACACTTGCATCTCTTTTTTTTTTCCCATCAATATTTAGACTTCGATCGAGTTTAAATTTCGATCGATGGTTCTCGTTGGGCAGTCAGTCATACGGTCTTTTGGAGTGTAGGTACGAGGATCCTGCTCGGAGATAGATAGTCAGTACTAGCTTGTGGTGAAGGAAGGAAGAAGTAGGGTATAACTCTCGATCGGTAGTTCTATAAACTCTCCAGACTGAGTTAGATCTCGATCGCATTAAGCGTGAGTGTCGAGTTGGAGGACTGATTTGAGGGGTGGAACAAGATCCATCGAAGCTCCTAGTCTAACCGAAATCAGACTCGAAATTGTTTTAATCAAGCTCTCTTCTCACTCGACACTTGGGTCTGTGCCCGGGCAACCCCAACCCCAACCAATTTTGGCCGGATGATGCGCCGGCGGTAAGGAGGTGGAGACAGACGCCGCGGAAGGGTTGAGTGGTGGGCGAGCGCAGTTGTTGATCGAGGAGCACCGCCAACTAGGTTTGAGGTCTCACCACCGGAGGAGCGGGTAGACCAGGGGGGGCATCGGGGGAGGCCGGGCACCACCCGAGAGAGAGTCGGGCAGGCGAATTGGTGAAGAGAAGCAGGGGAAGGGAGGGGCGAGTGGGAGGAGAAAGGAAAGGAGAACAGAGAAGAAAGAAAGAACTCGACACTCGACACTCGACACTCGAACTCGAACTCGAACTCGGCACTCGGCACTCTACACTCCACACTCCACACTCCACACTCGACCCTCTACACTCGACACTCGACACTCGACACTCGACACTCGATCGACGGGGGTGGATGAGGGGAACTACTTGGGGATTGAAGACCAAAACCAAAGTCGAAGGAAGGAAAGCAGTGAGAAGTCTTCGAAGACAAGGACAGGACGACGGTCAGGAGGGAGAGACAGAGACACATTCGCATTCGCATTTACGCTCACACTCAGTCTCAGTCTCACTAGGAGGAGGAGGAGGAGGAGGAGGAGGAGGATCACCACCACCACCATGACGACCACAACGAACAACAACAACACCCCATCATCATCATCAACCACGACATCCAACAACCAACAACAACAACAAGAACAACAACAACAACAACAACAACAACAACAACAACAACAACAACAACAACATCATCATCATCAACACCAGCAGCACCACCCACATCAGCATCAACATCAACATCAGCAGCACCACCCACACCAGCATCAGCAACGATATCATCACCATCAACAGCAGCAGCATCAAGAACCATCGAGAATGATTCCAACCAGGTTATTGGAAGATAGAAACTCATCCCATCACTCCAGCCATCCTCATCCAAACAGCCATCATCCACCACCTAGAAGGCAGCAGCAGCAACAACCGACGACCAACTATCATCCACCACACCATCATCACCACCACCATCACTACCATCACCAGGATAACCCAAGATCGAACTCATCCCCATCTGCCTCCATCCATCATCCCTCCTCGGATCATCATCGATTCCACCATCACTCATCCCTCACCGATCGGAGCCATCGTACCCAACAACAGATCAACTCATCCAACCACCACCATCCTCGTCAGATCGATCGAAGGTCCGATTATCCACCCTCCGATCGAAACCATCGTCCTACCAACACCCACACCAACAACTCAGCATCATCATCATCATCATCATCCAACCCAACCCAATTCTCATCGGCCTACGATCAATCGAGTGGTTCGAGTAGTACTATCAGAAGGAACGCTAACTACGACGGTCCATCTCGTCCACATCATCCCACTACCACCAGGTCCTACGAAGATCACAATCATCCGACGACGGCCACGACCACGACCTCCTCCTCGATCAACAACATCAACAACTCATCATCAAATTCAAACCTCACTCCCACCTCTCCTACTCATAACGGCAACCATCATCACAACAACACTAGCAATCCTAGCCCCAGTAGTACCAACCATCATCATCATCATCATCATCATCATCAACCTACTCCGACTACCACGACCATCACTTCCACCACCACCCCCAACCATCGCAGATCTGATGAGGTCAGTCATCCTCATCCCCTCCTTCCTCCTCGGTCCAATTCAAACCAAACCCTTCATTCTTCCCCTTGGTGACTGATCGATCCCTCCCTGCCATCCCTTCTACCCAGGTTCCCATCACTAATCGTTCGACTCGTTATAATCCTTATCCTCTACCGTCCGGTCCCAGGGCCGACGCCCACCATCCATCTTCATCGAGTCGTATACCCAACGGCCCGAGTGGTGGTGGTCCCTATCATTCATCCTTTTCCTCCTCCTCCTCCTCCCTACCTACTACCAACTACGACGATCGTCCTCCCATCTCTCGTCATCACGATCATGTCCCTCCGAGAACTTACGATCCCAACAGTCAATTCAACCATGGTCCTCCCAAGGATAAATCCCCCCCATCTCAATCGGTCATCTTCATGGGCCTACCGATTCACACCGATGAAGCCAACCTGAGGGCCTTCCTCGAAGAGTCCGGTGCTTCGGTCGATAGTGTCACCATCATCTACGATCGGATCACCGGTCAGAGTAAACGGTATGGGTTTGCTCGATTCGTAAGCGTTGAACATGCTCGTGCGTTTGTAGAACCCGCCTTCCCGATGGTCGTCTGGAAAGAACCCCTCGGATCGAGGTTCGATCGTTCCGGTGACGGTCTCAAGATCAAGATCGACTACAGTCAGAAGGAGAAGGTCCCCTTCGAAGTCAGGCAACGCGAACGGGATCACATCACCCCTCGTAGTACTCCAACGACTCCCTTCACCAACGAGATCCCAACCCAATCCGGTTATTCCTCCTACAACTCTTCCTCCGAACCCTCCCTCATCAACGATGGTGCTAGGGATATCGGTGGCACTCCGACTTCGATCCTCCTACTAAGAGGCCTCGACCCCCTCTCCACCGAACAAGAGATCGCTCAACACCTCCAGCACATACCCGACCCATCTCAAACCGTTCTACCCGATTCGATTCGAAAGGTGATGCTCATCAAGGATCGTCAGACTCGGGCCAGCTGGGGTTATGCCTTCGTTCAGTTTGTCGATCTGCAGGTCTGTTCTTTTAATATCGTCCTGCTCACTCATTCACCTAAGACTGATGGCTCTCTCGAGCCCCTCATTCCATCGTTCATCATCCTCGGCCCTGGCCCTCTTTTCATCTTATCCTCTCGTATCTAGGTTGCCGTCAAGGCTCTCTCCTTATTACTCAACACTAGCCTTTTCCCTCGAGGTTTTCAAATCAGATCTCGTACCATTACCGTCACCTTCGCCCACGAGCACTCCTTCCATCCAATCTATACTCCCTCGGATTGGTCGTTCAAAGGAGCTGGCGGCCAAGAGTTGGCTTACTGGGATGATAAAGCTTACGCAGCCCTTTACATTTCACCCATAGCTGAACCTCACCCTTCCTCTCCCAACGGCAAGTCCAAGATTGCATCCCCAATTAGTAACCGAACCGAACCGATCGGAAATGGTCATCATGCGGATGCCGAAATAAATGAATTGTTATCATCCATCGATGCACCTGAACCTCAACTCGAACCTACTACCAAGAACAATGGAACGTCTAGCAGTCAAGATGAAACTCATTCATCCTCCAAGCATTCCATCAAATCTCAGTCCTCAGTCGTTCAGGAATCAGATCCCGCCGCTTCAAGGCTGGGATCCGAATCAAAGCCTACAGCTACTCATCGCAAGACCGAAGATCAGAAGGCTGTCAACAAGCTTCAGGCTGATGATAAGAACCTGGGAGAAGGCGGAACTGATCAAGTAGAAAGTAACCATTCAAACCAAAAGGGTCTGTCTGTCTGTCCAGCCCTTGATGTGTCTTGCTAGATATCTTAGTTCAAATCACCCAGAGTGTTTGAAAACCGTTTTCACAAAGAGCAAGTTGATTCACATGAGGCCAAACTCGGTTGCTGTTTATTTCTTCATCACGCTTCTCTTACGAAAATCTGTACATCAACACTAAAGGGACTGAAGTCATCAAACCTATTGAGAAGAAGAAGAACAGCGTTGAACCCATTGCGACTAAGAAGGTTGGTTATGTCATCATTTTTACCTACCCTCAAGCAGAACTTGAACCCCTCCCTCGAACGTTATCAGACATGATGATCACGATAGATTACTTTACAAACCCCCCCCCCCCCTCCTCCTTGATGATAAATAAACAAAAAAAAAAAAAAAAAAAAACTCCCGCATCTAAACGTGTTCATCGAGTGGGGTAATTGATTCTCGAGCATGATTTAATTGACAATGATGTGTATACTTTCTCACACTCTCTCGAACGACCGGTCAACTCCTCTCATTCACAAACCCGCGTTTATCTAGATGGTTGCTAATATTCAAAAGTGGCAAAGCAAGCATCAAGAAATCGCTTCTGCTGGAACAACCGATGACAAAAACTTGCCCAATCCGATTCCTGAAAGCACCGTGAGTATCGGTCACGATCGTCTTCCTTCTCCTCGGTCCGATTCATTTGATATCCGATCAATCATCCTTCCATCCCGAGCCTTATGCAAAAAAAAAAAAAAAACATGGCATCAACCCCGCTTGCTTGTAAAAAGTCACCTACTGGTAGAAGGCTGATCGATCGGATTAACATCTCCCGCTTGACTATCCTCCAATCCTTAGATCGCTAACGATGAGGATGACTTTAGCGATTTCAATCGATTAACTTGCATCTTGTGCCAAAGACAATTCAAATCTGCGGAAGATTTACAACGGCATAACAGCCTATCCAACCTTCATAAGGTAATGATGAAGCCAATCAAACCGTTCTGTCTCGTCATCGTAATAACGCGATGGTTATTCCTGCCCTTTCGTTCAGACCAATTTTCAGAACGATAAACTGAAACGAGCGGCTAGATTGAAGAAAGCGGCTAGTTTGGCCAAAAAATCCAATTCCTCTAACCTTCAACTCACCAGCAATTCGGTGGCAACGAATCAAGCCGAGGGAGGTAATGGTCATCCGACGACTACGGTCACTGCGGCGGCGACACCCAAATATACCGATAGAGCAGCCGCCAGAAGAGAAGCTTATGGTCAACCGGATGCTCCTGATGCTGATAAACATGAGGCTAAGAAGGCCAGGTACGAACCGGCTCCTCAACCTATCTTAGCTCCCGCTCAGCCTGATAAAGATGGTATTCAAGCCACCAACGTTGGAAGCAAGGTCAGTAGAGCTCCTCTTCCTGTTCCGTTGAACCTGCCAAGGCTTTCTTGCCCTCCTTCACACCTGATCCCCCAACGACTCCCGACATACGTTCTGATCATCTCACGAGTCGAGTCGAGTCGAGTCGATCGATTATTGGGATGGGTGTGCTGGACTGGTGACATGTTTTGTTGTTGTTGATATGAGTCTATCCTTTGTGATTCTTGTACAGATGCTCGAGAAGATGGGCTGGCAAAAGGGTGAAGGATTGGGTGCGGGAACGAACGGTCGAGTCGATCCTATCGTCGCGGCTCAATATTCGAAAGGTGTCGGGCTCGGAGCTTCAACCGGTTAGTTGGAAACTCTTTCTCTAGTCCCTCAGACCCCCGCTCTATGACTTGACTCCTCTTGAGCTGGGGCCGCATGACTTACCACCACGACTCGTATACCGATCGCATCTAGCTGAGAATCACTGACATCCCTGAGCTTATTTTATCGTCTTTATTTTATTTTTATTTTTTTTTTTTGATTATCTAGCCGTCAACGTGGGTCACTATGAAGATTCGAAAAAAGGTTTCTTGGATCAAGTTAAGGATAAGACCGTCCAAAGGTTTCATCAAGACTAATATCATTACCCCTCCCCCCCCCCCCCCCCCCACTCATCCCCATCCCCCCCGTCAGCCATCAAAAAAAAAAAAGAAATCTTTTTTGAAAAAAAAATGATCAAACTTGGAGGGCATGAATGGTTTCTCTCTCTCTCTCTCTCTCTTCCGCATACATATATATACATCCATATATATATATATATATCTTTCAATTTCCCTTTGATGATTGTGATTTTTTTTATTTTTTTTGATGGGCGGGTGGGTTGATGTATACAAAACCTATGGTTTTTTTTTCTCTTTTTTTGAGATCATTGAATTTATATATATACATTCACTTCTCTTGAGCTTTGACTCTAGTTTAAGTTAGAGAAGCAATCCAGCTTGATTTGATGCCCTCCCCACTTCCCTCTCCCCTGTGATGATGATGATCATTTTTTTTAATGTTGTTGACTTGGCTTTGGTTCTTTCCCTTCTTCTTGAGCATGCACACACCCACACTCATCAACATGCAATGGGACCAAGGGATCTGTAGATTGACATTGGTCTGATTGGGTTGTGGTGGGCAGAGATCCTTGGGATCACTCCAGTCTGATCTCATCTCAGCTGCTCCACTGGCTTGCCACTCAACCTCTGGATCCTCAGACCGTGTGATGACCTACTCACACTCACGCTTACTTTTAGGGACCATCAGGGATGGTTTGATGACCCCCAGAGTAAGGGGCTCTAGGCCCTCTGCCTGCCCCCTTCCTTCTCTCTCTATGGCCTGCTATCCTCATGATCTATGATGGCCAAGATCCCCCTACCTGAGCTTCTTCTTCTTTTTTTTTTTCCTGGTACGCTTGCTCATCTATCATCTACCCCACCTCTCAGAACCCATGGTGATACCTCTACTGTTGGCTAGCTACTATGCACAGAGCAACCTGTCCAAGGACCCCCCCCCCCCCTTTACACACACACAAGAAAGAAATCCAAAAAACAACAAGATCCAATGATGAACAAAAACACTGATAAGGAGTGGGGAAAACTCTCCCCCCCCCCCCCCCAAAAAAAAAAAAAAAAAAGTTAGTAAAGATTTGGATCTGCCACCTGAAATTAGGTAAGCTCACATAAATGACTTGTTCAGGATCATCAAATTGAATCAAAAGGTTGATCCTGATCCATGACCTCATCCACTGATCCTACAGGTCCAGGATCAGCTGGGCCAGATCCCCAAGAGGGAGTGTGATTCAATCTCTGACTGGCTTGCTAGCCACAGGAGGTGATCCCTGTGGTGTCTAGGTGACCTGAGAAGTCTCTCTCTTGAGGCCTGAGGAGGTACTCACACCTCACCTCTTGCTCTGACCCCACTCCCACTCTCACTGGGGTAGTCATCAGTGATTGTCAGACTGGGTGGGATGGTTGAGTGAGTGAGTGAGTGAGTGAGTGAGTGCTGGTGAAGGTTCTGAGGGAGTGACTTGTGGGATTTAGTCTCAAGGAGTTTAGGATGAGTTCTTGAGTGGTTCTTGAAGTTTGAATCAAAGGATCTGATTGAGATCAGGAGTACCCCAGCTTGGGTATCAAGCCCTCTTCTGCCCATGGACCAACACAGGTACCCCCCCCCCTCCTCAGCTGGCTGCTCCAAGCAGTCAGTCATCTCCCTCCCACTCTGGCCAGTGTGCTCCCAATAGCCCTGGCTACCCCACCCTTCTAGTGGGCCAATCCTCCCCCATCAGGAATCTAGAATTTCCCACCAGATTCAACTTGAAGGTCCTCAAGAGGAGGTCTTCATGACCAACCAGTCTGGATAAAATATGGCTACTCTCCTCTTTCTAACTTTGAGATCATCTGATGATCCTTTAAACCTCATCAACCAAGTCATCCCATCCTTCCACCATCACCCATCTTATTGATCCTCTTACAATTTGGTTCCTTGTTGATATTTTTTTTCATTTTTTTTTTCTCCTCCTCCTCCTTCTTCTTCTTCTTCAGGGTCTTAGTATTCTTTACTTTCTTCAATTTCTAGTCACTAAATCAATGCAAGGATTCTGGTGTCTAAGACCTGAGATCCAAACCACCCTATGGTTTGGGATCAGATGGGTTTTCATGAGTGGATAGGTTGACTGGATCATAGAGATATCACAGAAAAAGACACTGACTCCATGGCATGATGACTCTCTCTCTCTCTCTCTCTCTCTCTCTCTCTCTCTTTTTTTTTTTTTTTTTTTTTTCAGCTAGCTGCTCAACCCTTGGCCCTAGATTTCACTAACACTCAAGACTTTTGAGCTGGTTTGAGTTCTGGATCTTAAGAATACCTCTCTCTCTTTCATCAAACTATGGGATTTGAACCCTAGATGAAATGTGATTGGATTAGATGATTGGCTGAGCTCTGTTTTTTTTTTTTTTCTAAGGTGGCAGGGGGGGGGGGGGGATTTGATGGTGATGATCATCAGTAACTCTAATTTTTTTTTTTCATTCTCTCTCTCTCATTTTTGAATTGATTATTATTTTTAATTTTTTTTTTTTTTTTTAAAAAAAAAAAAGAAAATTCTGACTGGTCTGGACTTTTTGGTTTGGATTACTTTTCTTTTTTTATCATGAGGTTCTCAATGATCCTTTGAAACTAATTGGTGATTGAACCTTGTTGATCAAATTTTTTTATCTTCAAAACCTTCTTCTTGTACCACTACTCCTACTATCCTTCAACTCATCACTCACCCTTGACCTTATACCTTGTATCATTCTACCTTTATCAATCAAACAATTTTTTTTTTCAAAAACAAAATGCATTCATCTTCACACTTTTAGCTCCTAAGTTCAAAAATATTAATCAGTTCAAACTCTAAATTCAATTCACTCTCACCTTGCAGATCATTTCAAGACATCCCACCCCCACCCAAGTTTTTTTTTTTTTTTTTTTTTTTTTTTTTGGTTGGATTGATCTGGTTTTCTTTCATTTTAATCATCCTCATCTAATTCTATCCTCATCCCTAAATAACACCAAATGGGCCTGTGTGATTTTGAATCCACTAAACTGATCAAAAAAAACTTGGAATACTCAATTTATCTTTGACTAGTTTTCATTTACCTATCTCAGATCCTCTTCTCCTCAACCTGGAATGATACCTGAAAAATACACTCTCAAGTTGTTTTTTTACTCTTGATAATGATTTTGAATCAATCTAGAGAAAAAAAAACATCTAAGATCTTCTTCCAAAAAAAAAAAACCTTCATAACTTAAAACCTTTGAAACTTCCATCCTAGCTTGAGGTTAACTCAGTCACTAAATTTTAACTTACCAAATAATTTCAGACTTGGAGTTACTAATCTCAATCTAATCAGTAGTTCATTGGCAACTTTCAATGATCTTAGGTCCCTCTTGTGTCCTCCACACAGACAGAATCATGAAGCACCATGAAAATCCTTGCTTGAACTTTTTTTTTTTTTTTTGAAAAAAAAAACAGGGATTTCTGAGTCTCTGGGCTCTGATTGGAGGTGTTTGAAATCCACCATTGATATTTCCTCTGTTGAATCATTTCATGGTGATGGAATTTCTCATCATTCATCTGTAATATTTTGGTCTGGATAAAAAAAATTTAGTTTCATCAAGTTTGCAATTATGTACATACAAATCTTGTACATAAGAGTCTCCTCACTCCAACCTTGAACCATCTCCAAAAAAAACCTCTGAAATCACATTGTATCAATTTCATTTCCCCCCCCCTTCATGTTATCTCCTCATACTTCAACCAATCCATACCCATCCTGACCTCTTGAGCCTATGAAAAAGAAAGAACTAGTGAACATCAATTCATCTTGCATAGTTCAGTTGAAATGTCCTGGAAATAAAACTTGAATCTGGAAAGCATAATCTCTGAAGATTTGATTCCTATTGAGTGATCACCTACTCCACTTTTGAACTCATTCCATTGCAGAAAGATTATAATATCAGTTTCAAGAAAACTGTCCTGTTTGTTTCATAATTCTTTTCCAAAGTTTCAGAGTTTTTGTCCTCTGTTTGACTTCATTTTTAATATTTTTTCAATTTATTCTCCTGTATTAAATTTTCATGTCCTACTTTTTACTATTTATGTCCTGAAATGACAAAAAAAAAACATGTCCTTGCCATAAAAAAAAGGCTGTACAGTCTTACAATTTTTTTATCCTGAATTTTCAGGTTTTCTGTCCACTTGTTAATTTTGGCAGGTTGATGTATCTTTTTTGTTTAAAAAAAAAGAAATATTTACTCTCAATCATTGCATGCAGCAAAAGTGGAGGATGTATCAATTCAAACCCTGATTTTATTCCAATCATTATGTATCTAATTGACCTAGATAATCTGTTCTGGTTGTTTAAAGGTTCAAATGATATTTCTAGCTTAATGATCAGTTGAAAAAGGTGGGTTTTACAAAAACAATAGATTTTTAATCAAGTCGATGAATCAAAAAACCAAAATTTGAGAACATGATCTTGAGAAATATTGAAATGTATTGCAAGTATCCATTTTTATTTATTTAAAATCCAAATTTAAATTTGATTTCTCCAATTCTTGAGATTTGAATTCTCAGGGAATTTACAATTGGGAAAAGGTTAATCTATAATCACATAATTTCAAAATTCATCTACCTCATTCTAAAATTCATGTAGTCTTTGGTTGAGTATATGAAAGATTTGATCCCATTCAAGTGAGAAAGATAATTTTGAGTTCAGTAGCAATTGAGCGTTCTTAAAAGTGGTTTAGAATTTGGATTCCCCCCCCAAGAGCCTAAAAAGGCATTCAACAAAGATTTTCAAACTAGAATTTTTGAGTTTGGAATTATCAACTTTTTTATCTTTTTTGGATTTTAAAGTTATCAAAAAGAAAAAAAAAATCAGATTGTAAAATTATAAGAAATTAAGAAAGAGAAACTGACTAATTGAATCTTGCTGCAACCTGCTCACTAAAATTTTACCTCCCAACATGGCAAGTCACTAAGATTTCTTTACTTGAAAAATACCCATCATCTTCTAAATAAAAAGAACTCTCAGGAAGTGTAAAATCCTTTGTTCAAGAATTTTCAAGAACTCAGGCATGATTTGTGGATCCTTACTGTTTAGGATAGATGTAATTGAATATAATTTTGAAGCTAGAGGCCTAAAGAACTTTCTGAAATATAAATTACTTGTAATTTTTATAGCCATTTATTCACTCTCAGGAGAATTTACTGATATGCAAACACCATCAAGTTCCCCAAAGAAAGTTTTGGAAAAAACAAATTGAGTTTTTTCTGGTTTGTGCTGGTTTCATTTCCAGTATATAAGCCTGGAGATCCTTTCAAGATAGTTTAACTAATATTCAAAGGATGTTTTGGAATATTCTATAAGTTCAAATGATTTGCATTGGCATTCTTGTTCCCAGAAGTCTCAGAAAAATGAATCAATTCTAGAAATCAATCATTAATTGGAGGATTTTTGGCCAGAATTTTGACAAAAATCCTGGCCTGACAATTGTGGTCATGTTGGCCAAATATTTAAAAAAAATATTTCTGTTTGTTACTTAAATCAAACCATTTTGGAGCATGGATGACACTTGATTTCACTTATCTCATCCAACAGCTTCAAGAAGTTTTGGAAATTTAATCCCAAAATGGATGAAATTTGATGTGGATTTCCATGTAAAATTAATTCAATGTTGTCATTTGCTATCAACAGAAGTATATTATACATTTTAGAGAACCTCTGAAACCATCACTAAAGACATTTATTATTTTGAAAATTGGCTAAAAAAATAAGCCACTTTCCAAAATGATCACCAGGATTATTTTTTCTTCTTTGGAGTTGGAAATTAATTAAATAAAATCAAAACCATAAATCACTGTTCCAGGTTACTGTTTGAACACCTGCAGTTCAGCCTATGAAAAAACCACCATGTTAATGCTAACCTATAATCCTCACATCAACCTGGAATCACTAAATACATCATCCTAAAAAATAACTCAAACACTACCTCATCAGACCCCTCTTAAACTCAAACTTAAAAGCCTCTCCTCTTTAATTTCTAATCAAAATCTTCACCAATATGAATCCTCAACCAACCAGTTTGGTAATTCCTTCCCCCTATTTTGATCATGATCAAAAATTTATAATCCTACTTATTTTAAATATCCAATTTCCCTCCCCCCCTCCCTCCTCCTTTTTATTTATTTATTTTTTTTTTTCAAAAAAAATGATAATAATAAACCATCAGGAACTTTTCAGCTCCTCTAATTCCCCTACCCCCCTCTAACCATCATCCAGTCCCCTCATTATCTACCTCCCTCAATTCATAATCTCACCCAAAAATTGATCTGAAAATAACTCTCCAACCAATCCATTCCCAACAAGAACTCCCTCATCTACCCAAAATTATTATTATAAAGGGTGATGATAAATTCACAACTCCCAGTTGTGTGGGAGTTGTGTATGGCCCTACACGGCCCAATGGACACATGGGGGCCCATACACACATCTACATGCGTCCAAAGTGTTGTACCAAACATGCACAACCCCCAGGGGGTTGTATACCCCCTGTAAACGGCATTTTTGAGTTCTGTACCCCCATGTGAAAATTATGGCCAGCAATTAGCTTAGTGAAAGGAGGAGCAGTAATTAAAGCAAAAGAAATTCTGGAAACCTTGTGTCTATAAAGGCTAATGGGCTCTCAAAATGGGGGAATATCTTGGATAATTGATTGGATGAATTTGATTGGATATAGATGGAAAACAGCAGGGAGAAGGGCTCCTTAAGTACAAAATATTAGCCTCTTGTGGGCACATGATACAACAGGGGAAAAGGCAAAATTTCCACCCCAAAAGGGCTCTAAAGGCTCTACAGGCCTTATTAATTGGTTTGGGCTGCATCAGCCCACATGGCATTTGCCCCTGAACCCTTTCAACCGGACCATTGTTGTTGATTTTGGTGTTTCCACCCTCACAGGGCTGAATCAGCCCCTTTGTTGTTAAATCCCTGGGCTGGTTGTACCTGAAAATCAGCACTGTTACCCCTCTGATCATACTTAACAGCCAGTTGCCTCATGAAACCAGCCCCTGGCCCCTTATATGGGCCAGGTGGGACCCAGGACTCACCTGGGTCTGGTCTCAAACTCACACAGGGGAGGGGGGGGGGGGTGTAACTGGCAGACATGCCATCCCCCCCCCCTCTTTCCTACCTAGGTGACCAGCAGGGGTGGTCAAATCCCCTTCTGGTTTCCTGGGATGCAATTTGCCCCAGGCAGACCATTGCAAAAAGGTAGGCTGGAGGGGGATCAAGTCCCCCCAGCCCTTGGCGCCTCCCCCTTGGTAATGGGGGGGGGGGGGGGAGATTGCCCCGCTTGTTCTTTGAACTATACCACACACACAGGGGGGAGGGTGATGAAATCCCCCCCACCTCTGGCCTCCTTGATGTGACTGAACTAGGCTATATTGACCCTAAGTGGGCTGGAGGGGGATCAGGTCCCCCCAGCCCTTGGTGCCTCCCCCTCAGTAACAGGGGGGGGGGGAGAGTACCCCATTTCTTGCTTGCTCAGGTGGGGGGGGTGATGAAATCCCCTTCCACTGCTGGTTGCCTTGCTGCAAGTGGCCTGGGTGTTCTTGATGGCTGGTGGTATTCCACCTGCCATCCCCCCTCCCTTGCAATGTTGAGGGAGGGGAGGGGGGGGGGGGGGGGAGCTGGGACCGTTGGCAACAAAATTGGCAACCGCAACTGGGGTGGGGGAGCTCCATTTGGAGTCTCTCTACCCCCCTAAAATGGCCCTGCATGGGCCTTTGGGACCTTCAATGGGCCATGAGCAAGAGAAAGTGGCCCCAAGCGGGCCGCAACACAGCCAACGGCCCCAAAACCAAGAAATGACAACTTTGGAAGGCCAGCCTGGCTGGCCAAATATGTCCAAAATGAGCCTTGGGCCCAATAATGCCCATGAAAGCCCATTTGAGTGGGGTGGCTCATCCATCCCAACAGTCCCGTAATGGCCCGTGTACCAAATGACTTATTTCACATTATTTCAGGCCAGTTTCCCAAAATCTGTGACATCCACACAGGCCCGTGTGGCCCGTGTGGTTGTCCAATGGGTCCTAGAGGCCCATTTGTGCATCCCATTTGGATTAAATCTATACGTGGCACACACATAAGTGCCTGCATATTTTAACACACCCTCTTAATCCAAAAGGGGTGACATACGCATGTTAAAGAAAAAGCCTTGATGCTTGTTTCTATCTAATGCCTCAGTCATGATATCTTCAATCATTTTTCCAGTAGGCATGTACCTCAACACTATCTCTTTGCAGTTAACTGCATCACGTATATAGTTAGAGTGAACATCAATATTTTTTTTTCTTGAATGGAACACTTGATTCTTGTCAAACGCAATGGCACTCTATTTATTTGAATACAACAAAACAAACCCTTTTGGCTTATTTATATCCTCTAAGACATTTCTCAACCACTTTTATTCCTGTGAAGCTGCTAAGTAAGCTCTATACACAATAGATTCTTACCCAAGAATAATAAAAAAACACTTGTTGATTCCCTAGCGTTACCATCTTCCCAGCTTGCATTCTTTAATTGGTTGTAAGACTCCAAACAGTGCTGAGCCGCAGGCAGTTCTGTGGAGGGGAAAGGTGCTATTTAGGCTGCCCTCCTGAGTGTTAAAAAATATTCCAATGTAACTGGAATCAAGGTCCAGAACCTTATAAATGAGGAATAAATGGAAGGTATGAGTTTGAAAGTAGTCAGTATCAAGGAAACAACACTATCTGAGGCAGGATGGTGCAGGAAAAGACTTGAAAAAAATAAGTCAAATTTTGTTTAGAGTTCAATAGAACAAGGCAGTTTTAAGTAACAAAACCCACATGCTAATAACTCTGGTTGTCAGAAGAAGATTAGGAAAGATCAACTCAATCCCAACCAACCTCCAGGTTCTCAATGAACATTCCCAAATCTCCGCAATCAAGCGCTTGAAGGGTACCAGATAACTGTGGGTGGCTGTACAAAAAAAAGCAATTTGTTTTATGAAGCTCTAGAAGCAACACAGTAACAAGTTCAAAAAAGAATAACCCAGCACTTCTCAAGGGACTCAAGAATAGTTTGGTGGAATTAAACTTTGAAGAAATATAGGGAGGTTTAAAACTCCAGGTTTCAATCTTAAAGAAAACTCTCAGTCAAACTTGACCGGTTCCCAAATGATAATCAAAGAATGATTAAGACAAGTATGGTTGGAAAAGGGATCAAAGAGTGGTAAAAAACACTCAAGAATTCAATCAAATGAATTCTTCTTCAACCATCAAGGCTATTGGTTGGTGATAAAAAATAAGGCCACAGAGGGACGGATCAAGATTTGGGTATGGAGGCTCAAAGATCAAGGGGCAATCATAGATATACCCAGGATAAAATTCTTGGATAAAGGGGAAGGGCCCTACAGATTTATTGATTAGATGATGATGATAAGATGGATCAAGGATCATGGATGATAAGATGGATACCTGATGAAAAAGGCAGGGGAGAGCCCCCCCTTTTATGGGCAAGAGGCCCTGTAGACTAATTACAAGAGATAACTACAAATGAGTGTGGAATTTCTTTTTCTTTTCTTTTTTTTTTTTGGATCAGATGAAAAAAATCAAGCATAGTGACAGATGAGGCGCAACATAAGAAAAAAAAAGATGGAAAAGGAAACCAGACTGCAGGTAGGGATGAGTTTGCGTGCAATAGCAGATGAAAAGTTGTGGCAGCAGATTGCAGCAGCTGGCAGATGATGGCAAACTGCAGTGAAAAACGCAAGAGAGGATATGGGATAGGTGTATGATTGGGAACAGGAGGGAGTGGCTGTTAAGAGCTGGATTGATTGCTCTTACCAGACCAAATCCAATCCATTGGTGGGAGAGATTGAGAGGGTGAGGACTGCCGTCTGCAAGCTGGCTGGCAATGGTTGCAGTGGCCTTGCGTGAAGGATGTGGGATGATCAATTGGTGATGTTGTTTAGTGACTTTCCCATCAAATGGGGCAGTTGGAGGATGAGGTAGGATGACCTTTCTTGCATTTGCAGGCAATAGTGGCAATGGCCTCACGGATGGATGAGGAATGGTGATTTTGGTATTGAGATGGCAAATGAGTGATGGGAAAGATGATGACCAACAGCAGCACCAACGGCTGCAAGCAACAGCTTGCTGGTTGTCAGGCAAACAAACCAAAGGTGATGATGGATGAGGGAACTTTTGGCGGGCTGTTGTTGTGTTGGTAACAGTTGGATGGGATAATGATGGGTGACAACAACCTTTGTTGGCTGACTAGTTGAAGGGTGGGGGGATTGTGGGTTGTTTTGACCAATGGCATCAGTGGCAATGGAGATTATTGGCAAGGATGAGGATGGGGATGACAAGGATGATGATGATTGCTTGCACTTGGCCAAAAATTGGTGCTGCAAGCGCAACAAGGAGGAGTTGAACAAGGGATATGGGGGTTTGAAAGGCCTGGAGAAGCCTTTCCAAGAACATTAGAACAAGAAGACGCTGGGAGAATTGAAAGAGAAAGATTGCCCGTAGTGTTTATATAAAAATTAAAAAAAAATAAAAAATCCCCTTTTTCCCAAGGTATCCCGGATTTGTAACCACACTGTACAGAAATCTACACAGCTTGAGGAAATATTCCCATTTATCTGCCAATAAAAACTTCTTATGCAGATTTTCTTCATGGTTTCTGGTTTGGTGTCAACCAGCCATTCTCTAAAACCATCAGGAATCAACATATACACAGTCTCCTCCTCCTCAAGTTTTGCATTCAAGCATGCTGTTACAAAATCAGCTTGTCTGATCTCTTCACTCAACTCCACTGCAAGAGCAATGATAAAACTGAAGGTTGAAAACCTTCCAGTTGGAGATAGAGTTTCTTGGTAATCTATACCCTCTCTCTGTTTGAAGCCTTGTGAAACACATCACACCTTGAATCTCTTCAAAAATCCATTAGTGTTGAAATTCTTATTCAACAATAATCTAGACCCAACAATGGTCTTTCCTTTTTGAAATAAATCCCTCTTAACCAATTCAAAAACACTATCATTCTCCAAAGAATCAAACTCTTCATAAATAGCTTTCTTCCAGTAGGCTTTCTCATCAGAATTAATAGCTTGGCAATAGCTATTTGTGTTAACCCTGTTACCCATCTCTGAAATCAACTGCAGAATTTCATTAAGCATACATTGTTCCCTGAATGTATCTTCCTCATATTCTTCAGAAGCATAATGGGAATTCCATTCCCCATACCTATCAACTGGTACTCTCATCCTAACACTCCTTCTAACAGGAGGTGGAGGCTCATCAGGTTCAAAATTAACAGACTCCCCTGAAGCGGGTACTGAAACCTCTGGTGGCACGTCTGCTGTCTCCTCATAATCTGGAACTACATTTTCCTCAGCCTTTGCTGGTTAAATAGGCTCTAATGCTATTTCTTGCTGTGATCTATCAACAGCAACATATTCACTCCTCTTGAGTGGAAAGTTACTTTCCTCAAATTTTAAATCCCTACTACGGATAAACTTTCTAGATTCTGGAAAATATATCCTATATGACCAACTTATTAAATCATAACCAACAAGCAACCATGTTCTTGCTCTAGGACACAATTGGCCAATCACCTCATTATGGTGAACACTATAATACACCAAACAACCAATTGTTCTAAGGTGTGATGTTTTGGGATCTTGCTTCCAAAACTGATAATGGGGAATCTTCCCATCAAAAATCACAACATTATGCAAAAGAAAAACTGTAGATAACAATTCAGCCCGTAAGAACTTTGGTAGACCAGATTGAGCCATAATAGTTCTGACTTTATCCAACAAATTCCTATTCATTCTCTCAACTATTCCATTATTTTGTGGAGTACCTGCAGTTTTAACAATATGAGTGTTACCATAATCAAATAAAAACTTCTCAAATTCCTTACTCACAAACTCACCACCCTCCATCAGTGATTAACCTTTTGATCTCCTTCATCAAACCATTCTGTTTCCAGACCTTGAAGATTACAGAAATCTCCTCTGTGGTTTGATCCTTTGATCTTATTGGTTTCACTCATAAAAAATTAGTTTCTGTATCAACTAAATTGATGAAGAACTTTGCCCCTCCAAGAGACATTTGGATGAATGGCCCTGCCAAATCAATGGAAAATTCCTCTCTAGGAATCACAGTTCTTTCTCTAATCTTTGAGAAAAAATTTCTAGTCTTAGCCCCTACGGTACAACTCTCACAGTTTATGTCTTTTACCTTATGAACAGTTCTACATCAAGCCACTGTGCTCAGAGATGAAATCTTAAATATACTGCACAAAGCAATTTATTCCAAACTTTCACACAAAGAACAGTTCTGCATTTCAAATCATCAATGAAAAACCTTTATCTTCTTAAAGATAATGAATCTTGCTTCAATACTCATGGTAATTAATCAAGTCAATTAATTAATCCCCTCATAACCTAACTCTGTTATTGGGGACATATTCCCACAATCACAAGTCCTTCCAAACTGATTGGACTTACTTTGTTAGATCCAATAATCAATAAACTATACCTTCAGAGCCACATCTTCCATAGCAAGATTGAACTTATTGTCTTCTTCCATGGAGCTCAAATTCATTGCTTAACATCACTCACATAGTGAAACTTCTTATGGATCAAATATCCAACATAATTCACCTTCAGAATCTCCATAGGATACTAACTATTTTCTCTTCTTCCAACCAGAGTATCTGAAACCCATGCTACATGATTCTCACTCAAGTGCCTCAAAAAGAAGATGGTAAGAATTTTTCTTTACCTCAGAACAGATCTGAATCTTCATCATTCCTCAAAAATGACCACAAAAAATGTTTCAAAGCTTAATTCCATAAGCATTGCCCAACAATTGAACATCTGAATTATTCAGAATAATTTTGGCATAGCTGGATTCTTGAATTAAAGACATCTTCTCCAAAAATTAAGGGTACTACAAAGAATCCAGAATCAAAACAGACACACATAGATCCCCCCAATGGATCCAATAAAGCCTGGTACTGATAATGTGTGAAAATTATGGCCAGAAATTAGCTAAGTGGCAGGAGGAGTAGTGATTAAATCAAAAGAAATTCTGGACACCTTGTGTCTATAAAGGCTACTCTCACAATGGGGGAATACATTGGATAATTGATTTGATGAATTTGATTGGATATAGATGGAAAACAGCAGGGATAAGGGCTCCTTAAGTGCAAAATATGAGCCTCTTGTGGGCACATGATACAACATGGGAAAAGGGAAAATTTCCACCCCAAAAGGGATCTACAGGCTCTATAGGCCTTATTAATTTGTTTGGGATGCATCAGCCCACATGGAATTTGCCCCTGAACCCTTTCAACCGGACCATTGTGGTCAATTTTGGTGTTTCCACTCTCACAGGGCTGAATCAGCCCCTTTGCTGTTAAATCCCTGGGACGGTTGTCCCTTAAAACCAGCCCTGTTACCCCTCTGACCATACTTACCGGATGGTTGCCTCATGAAGCCAGCCCCTGGCCCCTTATATGGGCCAGGTGGGACCCAGGACTCACCTGGGTCTGGTCTCAAACTCACACAGGGAGGGGGGGGGTGTAACTGGCAGACATTCCATCCCCCCCTCTTTCCTACCTAGGTGACCAGCAGGGGTGGTCAAATCCCCTGCTGGTTTCCTGTGACACAATTTTCCCCAGGCGGACCATTGCAAAAAGCTGGGCTAGAGGGGGATCAAGTCCTCCAGCCCTTGGTGCCTCCCCCTTGGTAATGGGGGGGGGGGGGGGGGGGAGAGCGCCCCATCACTCACTTGCTCAGGTGGGGGGGTGATGAAATCCCCTCCCACCACCAGTTTCCTTGCTGCGACCAGCCTGGGTGATATTCCACCAACCATCCCCCCCTCACAATGTCAAGCAAAGGGGGGGAGGGAGCTGGGACCAACGGTCCCAGCTCCCGTGGCCACTGCAACCAAATTGGCAACTGTGACCAGGATGGGGGGACTCCATTTGAAGTCCCTCTACCCCCCTACGATGACCCCAAAAGGGCAGTTGGGACCTTCAAAGGGCCATGAGCAAGAAAAAGTGGCCCCAAGAGGGCTGCAACACGGGAAACAGCCCCAACGGGCCGTCCCAGCCCAAAACCAAGAAATGACAACTTTGGCAAGCCAGCCCGGCTGGCCAAATATGTCCAAAATGAGCCTTGGGCCCAATAATACCCATGAAAGCCCATTTGAGTGGGGTGGCCCATCCATCTTGCCAGGCCCGTGATGGCCCATGTATTAAATGACTTATTTCACATGTTTTCAGGCCAGTTTGTCCAAATCTGTGACATCCACACAGGCCTGTGTGGTCCGTGTGGTTGTCCAATGGGCTTTAGAGGCCCATTTGTGCATCCCATTTGGATTACACCTATAATTGGCACACACGTAAGTTCCTACATATTTTAACACCCCATACATGACCACTTTGATGCATGTACAGGGGTATAAAACCCCTGGGGGGTTGCACATGTTTGGAAAGGACCCCCTGGAACACATGTTGGTTCCCTGAACCCAAATTTGGGATCAAAAAATGCTATGTGGGACTATTGGACCACACCTTGCAATCCTAAAGTGAAACCAAAGTGAAACTGAAAGCAGAATCATTGCCTTTGGCAAAAAAAATCTGTGAAATCATAACTTTCCCAAAAAGTACACTCTCAAATTTCCCATTGGACAATGGAAAAGTAAATTTTTACTGCCCATTGGTCAACTTGATCTTTCTCAACTCAAAAGTCAGCAAACTTGGTAGTTGTTCAATTGAAAGTTGGATTGAATACTGAAGTCCCATTGAATTTTTTTGCATTATGGGAACAGTGGCAAGACCTCCTTTTTTTGAAATGGCTTCATTGAGGGACTAAATTAATAGGGCCCTTAAAAAATATGAGGAAAAAAAGGATTTGTGTAATGAAAAATTGGAAGCCCCAATTTAATCCTAATCTAGGGTTACAAATATTGGGGGTGGCCTTAATGAATTTAAAAGAAGGCATGAATGATGGGCTCAATACTATTCAACTGAAAAGGAAATTGAGCAAGATTGATGGTGGCAAATATGTTGATGAGCAAACAATATATAACACTAAGCGTAAGGTAGTGCTTGAAGAACTAAAGGAAAAACATTTTATGGAGGTCCTCTTTGAAAAACTTGGTGATTCAGGTTGGGTTCATTGAGCAGAATTTAGTGGAGAGGGACACTTGGAGCCCCTAATCTTGGAACACCCCAATTCATTGATGCTTTGCAAAAAATTCCAGCATATTGCTATTTTGGATTGTACTGATAAAAAAAATAAGTACAAAATCCCCCTATTGAATGTTGTAGGAATTACATCAAACAAAAAAGCTTTCACAAAAGCTCTTGTTTTTATAACAAGAGAAACATTCAATTTATACAGTTGGTCTGTGAATGAACTAAAGAAGCTGGCTTATGATCCTGAGAGACTTTCCAAAGTCTTTGTGACAGACTGTGAAAAAGATTTGATTTGTGCTATAGAACAAAGTTTCCCTTAGTCAACAAGACAGTGTTGTCAGTGGCACTTGTCTAAAAACATAAGAGCAAACTTTAAAGTTTGCTTTAATGATGACATTGAAGGGTGAAAAATCTTTATGTCTCTGTGGACTAAGTATGGAGCCTTGAAAAACATGGAGGAGGCAGAGGTCAATGATGTGGAACTTAGAGTGAGGGACAAATCACTCTTGTCAGACTGTGAGGATGTGCTTGAGTATACGGATAATAAAATCTGCCATATCAAAGAGACATTTGTAACCGCTTGGACCTGAAAAAACCCTGAATTTTGAAATAAAACACATCTTGGCTGGAAGAGGCACATGCTACTCTCAAAAAATTTCTTGCAAATTATTTGGGATACATGTTGGATGTTTGGAGGAACCTTGACAGAACAGTTTCAAATCAAATTAAATTGGTTCCAGCTGCCCTTTACAACTCTTGAATGAAGATAGGAATAGTTCTTCCTACTGAACTGTTACAATTGGAGTACAAGTTGTCTTTAGAGGCAATTAAAATTGTTGTGGATCCATTAGAGAATTTAAAGCAGAAACATGATGGGGAAGTGTGCACCAATTCATACTCCAAGACTATATGTTTGCCCTGTGCCCAACAGATAGGTGACCTACTAGCGTTAAGAGGATCTGTTATGCCTGAGGATGTTCATCCTCAGTGGAGGTTGGATTATGACCCTTGCAGTTCTAGGTCTGTAGGTTGGTTTAATTTGGATTGTTGGATTGTTCAAATTACTTTGTGATTAAAATTTTGGATAAATGCTTTTTGATGGATGATTCCTACTTTACTAATGTTTAATCCTTTTGAATTTTGAAAGGTCAATTTTGATGAAAGACTCAAAAATTCTCAGTTACATGAGAAGCTGAACAAAATTATCTTGGGAAATCCTGAAAAAGATCATTGCAATATGTTGAATTACTTGATTCAGAAGACCGCAAAATATCAATCACATCCAAGAATTGAACCTAAAGTCTTGCTATCAAGCAGAGGCCGGTCAAAATTGACAGATAACAGGAGAGATCCTTCTCAATTTGAAGATGTTGAAAAAAAAACTAAGTGGGAAAAGAGAATTAGAAGGGCACCAAAGAAGAAAAGACAAAAGATTTTAAGTCTTTTCTTTTGTGAAATGTTCATTTTTTTTTTAATGAACTGATGGGAAAATGATTTATGTAGTGCAAGTACAGCTCTTCATCTGAATTTCATAGCTCAGTGGAAGAGACTGAAAGTTCATTAGGGTCCCTTCTGTTGGAATCAGACTCCTTGTCAAAGGAGGAAGAAGAATAAATTGAGAAGTCAAACAGAATCTCATCTTTGGTGAGTGTTGTTTCCTTTGATGAAATTAGAGTTCTGGCTAACTAATTTTTGATTGTAGGAAGTTCATTACCTCAATCAGATACCTTAGAACTTACATAAGTTATTGGGGGAGGTTTGGCATCCAGTTGGTGATGGGAATTGTGGATTTAGAGTCATTGCTAAATCACTTGGGTATGATGAGCATGGATGGTTTCAAGTGCCAAAAGGAATGCTTGAAACATTGAGTAAAAATAAGATGTGCTATTCTAAGATCCTTGGTGGAATTAAAGATGTTGAAAAGATAGAAAAAAGACTTGATTTAAATGAAATAAATGAGAAGATTGAATCTTCAAAATGGCTTTAAAATTTTGATATGGGTCAAATAATAGCTGATACTTATGGAAGACCAATATGTTTCATTTCATTGGATTCATGTTGTACTTATACTCCTATGAAAATGGGTGTAAAAGAAGCATCAGACCCAATATTCATTTCATTTTTTAATAATAGCCATTGGGTCCAGCTTGTACCTAAGGGAGATGTGATTCCAATCCTGCCCATAGTTTCCAAACCATGTTCCATGATTTCTAAAAAAGCCTCTGGTTGGGTTGATCACCTCAAAGATCAAATTGAGTTGTATTCTAATTTATAGAAATAATTTTAATTTGACCATTTGGTTTTGGGTTCTGATGCTGATCTTGTAATTTTGAGTTTTTTGAGTCAACATCATTATGATGAGTGTTTTCAATGAGATTTTATTGGTATGTCAGTTCAACTTGTCTTGGGATGATCCCATCATAAGGATTATTTTTACTTCTTGTGATGGGATCAGCTTAACACAAGTTGAACTTGTATTTTTTGTTGTTTTTACTTTAGGGCTAGTCAACTTGAACTTGTATTTTTGGGTGTTTTACCATAGGGCTAGTCAAGTTGAACTTGTATTTTTTGGCACTTATACTTTAGGGCTGCTCCATAGACTCTTTCATTGTTTATTTGATTTTTGGTGTTTTGGTTTTCTTCAGTGTTTTTTGTTGTTTATTTTTATTTACTTATTTTTATTTTCCTTTTTATTTTTTTGTTTTTTTTTTAACCAAAAAATCAACATTTTTTGGTTTTTTGGTTGATTTTTTGATTTTTTGTATTTTTATTTAATTTAATTTTTTTTTCCCCAAAACACTTGCAGTTTTGTTTCACACTACGCAACTGTTTTTGAGTTGTGTACAGCACCACACAACTTGAGTGTAGTTGGGTGATGTGCCACAAAACACCAAACCATTGTGTGGGGGCAGCATGACTACAGTCAAGTTGTGTGGAGGCTACACAACTTGGTTGTTGTTGTGTAGTGCGCCACACAAATCAAATGATTTGTGAATTTATCATCACCCTATTCCAAAATCAATCCAAACTCACAACATGATTATCCTGGTCACCAACAAATTTGGAAATTGAGTGGAGAAAATTTTCAAATCAATAAAGATTGATTCAAAAAAAGAATTTTGATTGATCTTCCAATAAATTAGTTTATTGATCTGCCAATGAATTGGTTTATTTATCCAAGAAACCACCAACCACTTCTATGAATCAAGTTTCAATTTGACTTATTTTTTGATCCTCAGATCAAACTTGAATTCAATTAATTTTTTTTATTTTCACATCAAAATTTAATTAAATCTGAAAATTTATTGATTCACACCCCAATCCCCACCACCAGGATTCGGTTCAAAAAAACCAATAAATATATACATATAAATATTTACATATGTATATTTACATATACAGATATAAATATATACATACACATATATAAATATAAAAAGATTGCTTTTTCAAGGGTTGGAAAATACCAATGTTGGCCTCCTTGGGAAACCTTTCTCAAAAACCCATTGACTAGCTGGCTTTGTTCTTGGAAATCTTAGAGTGCACCTCTTGCATCCAGTTCAATCCACTTTTTTTTTCTTTTTTTTTTGGTCCACTTTTTTTTTTGGTCCACTTTTTTTTTTGGTCCACTTTTTTTTTTGGTCCACTTTTTTTTTTGGTCCACTTTTTTTTTGGTCCACTTTTTTTTTGGTCCACTTTTTTTTTTGGTCCACTTTTTTTTTCAGCCGCTTTTTTTTTCTCTTTCCACTTTATTTTTCTTTGTTTGCTTTTTTTTTCTCTGTCTGCTTTTTTTTTCCAGGCCACTTTTTTCAACTAATGTGTGTACATAGATTTTAAGGTTTGATACTTTTTAACTGCTGTATTTGGGTTTGTGTGATGTATGTACATATGTAACGTTTGTATTTCTTTCTTTTTAATAATTTTCAACCACCTCTTTTTATGTATTTAGGTTTGTGTAATGTATGTACATATTTAAGGTTTGTGTTAATTTATTTTTAATAATTTTCACTACCTCTTTGTATGTATATATTAGTTTTATGTATATATTAGTTTTATGTATATATTAGTTTCATGTATATATTAGTTTTATGTATATATTAGTTTTATGTATATATTAGTTTCATGTATATATTAGTTTCATGTATATATTAGTTTTATGTATATATTAGTTTCATGTATATATTAGTTTCATGTATATATTAGTTTTATGTATATATTAGTTTTATGTATATATTAGTTTTATGTATACATTAGTTTTATGTACATATTAGTTTTATGTATATATTAGTTTTATGTATATATTAGTTTTATGTATATATTAGTTTTCTTTTGTACTATCACACACATACAGGGCTAACAAATGTAACAAGGAAACAAGGACTGTAACAGAGGACATGTAACAGAGGAAATTAACAAAACATGTAATAAACACTAATTCCTCATGTAGTTCAAGCTTTTTTGTTAGTTTTCTTTTTTACTATCACACACATGCAGGGCCAAAAAATGTAACAAGGACATGAGGACTGTAACAGAGGAAATTGACAACACATGTAATAAAACCAAATTGCTCATGTAGTTCAAGCTTTTTTTTGGAACATTGAACAATTATATAAAACCCCTTCCATCCCACCTTGATTTGATTTACTTCCCCCTCAACCCAGAAATTAACCAACCCAGAAATTAACACACTTCAGTTCTTTCACTTATAAATTTCATGAGGCTTTGTCACTTCCGAAATTCATTACATAGAATAATTCCCTCCTCCCCTTACTTTGTGGTTCCAAATTTGCTACATGTTGTTTAAAATTGGTGGTTAAAGCAGTCATCTCATATACAGAAAACACCAGATTGCAACTACCATTTCAACAAGGAGGAATCATACACACTTCCTCATTGGTAATTCTTGGATTTTTCCTTAAAATCCTTAGCTTTTAACAAAGTGCCAATGCCCTGCATCAATGTTAACATATGAGCAGGTATAGGTTTGATATTCATCTTCCTGACAATCAAAAAGTGTTTTTGAGTCAGGTGAAGCCCTGGATGAAGTTTTTCAAAGATCAACCCAAGGAACAAGTATGCTCACATAATATTTCAAAGGCCAATGTTATATTCACAAACTCAGGGTTGCAAATGGCCAATCATGTCCCAGGTTGCTAGCAACTTGTGCATCCCCTGGGGGTCAGAAACCCTTGATTGCAACCCCCCAGGGGATGCACAAGTTGTAAGCAGGGGTTGCGTGTGTTTTCCTGGCCCATTTGGGCTACTCCACCCGCCCAAATAGGCCATTTGAGGGGGGATTTAAGGTACCTAGGCATCCCTGGACCACATGTGAGTGCTTTAAACCAAAATTTGGTGATCTGGAATAATATGTGGGACTTTTGTACCACAAAGAAACTTGAAAATCAAAAATTCTGCCTATTGGCAAAAACTCTTGATGCACACCACATACACAAACACCAAACTGTGAAAATTATGGCCAGCAATTAGCTTAGTGGTAGGAGGAGCAGTAATTAAGGAAAAAGAAATGCTGGACAACTTGTGTCTATAAAGGCTAATGGGCTCTCACAATGAGGAAATATGTCAGATAATTGAGTGGATGAATTCAAATGGATGGGGTAGAAAACAGCAGGGAGAAGGGCTCCTTAAGTACAAAATATTGGCCTTTTGTGGGCACATGATACAACAGGGAAAAAGGCAAAACTTCCACTCCAAAAGGGCTCTACAGGCCTTGTTGGTTGGTTTTGGCTACATCAGCCCACATAAAATTTTTCCCTGAACCATTTTGACCGGACCATTCCGGTTGATTTTGGTGTTTCCACCCTCATAGGGATGAATCAGCCCCTTTGCTGTTCAATCACTGGGCTGGTTGTCCATCACAAACAGCCCTGTTACCTATATCTACTTACAGGCTGGTTGCCTCATGCAACCAGCCCTTGGCCCCACACATGAGCCAGGTGGGACCCAGAACTCATCTGGGTCTGGTCTCAAAGTCACACAGGGGAGGGTGTAACTGGAGGACATGCCATCCCCCCCTCTTTTCTATCTAGGTGACCAGAAGGGGTGGTCAAATCCCCTGCTGGTTTCATGGGAAAACATTTGCCCCAGGTGGACCAACTGATTAGTGGGGTGGAGGGGGATCAGGTCCCCCCGGCCGTTGGCACCTCCCCCTTGATAACGGGGGGGGGGGGGGGGGGGGGGGAGAGAGCGCCCCGCTTGTTCTCACGCTCAGGTGGGGGGGTGATGAAATCCCCTCCCACCGCCAGTTGCCTTGCTGCAACTGGCCTGGGCAGTCTTGGTGGCTGGTAATATTCCACCAGCCATCCCCCTCCCTTGCAATGTTGAGTGAGGGGAGGGGAGAGGGCTGGGAGCATTGGTCCCAGCTCCTGCAGCCGCAACCAATTTGGAAACCGCAACCAGGGTGGGGGGACTCCATTTGGAGTCCCTCTACCCCCCTAAATGGGCCATTGGGCCCCTCAACAGGCCATGAGAAAGAAACAGCGGCCACAAGTGGGCCGTAACACGGGCAATGGGCCCAACAGCCCTCTAACCCCCTACAAAGGCCCTGCACGGGAAGTTGGGCCCCTCAAAGGGCCATTACCAAGAAACAGCGGCCACAAGTGGGCCACAACATGGGCAATGGCCCCAACAGGCCGTCCCAGCCCAAAAACAGGAAATCACAACTTTGGTGAGCTAGCCCGGCTGGCCAAGTATTTGCAAAATGAACCTTGGGCAAAATGATGCCCATACAAGCCCATTTGGCTTGGGTGGCCCATCCATTCCAATGTGCCTGTGATGGCCCGTGTACCAAATGACTTATTTCACATGTTTTGAGGCCAGTTTCCACAAATCTGTGTGATCCACACAGGCCCATGTGGTCCATGTGTTTTTCCAATGGGCCATAGAGGCCCATATGTGCATAGCATTTGGATTACACGTATACATGGCACACAGCTATGTGCCTACGTATTTTAACACACACACCTGTTGCATAAATTAATTTTTCTCAACCCAAAAGTGAGTAAAATTTTGGAATTGTTGGATTGAAAATTGAATTGAATACTAAATTGCCATTGAATCTTTTTTGTTTATGGGAACAGTGGAAATCCCAAGCCCTCCCAGATTAAACAACGCTATGTTAAGGGACTTAATTAAAAGTGTACTGAACAAAGTTTTGGTGGAATATAGGGATTTGGGTAGGGAGTTGGAAAAGAAAACATTTGAAGCTCCAATTTCATCCTCATCTAGAGTTACAATTGAGTAAAAAGATGTTTCTTCACAACTGGAATAAGAGTTTCCATCACAAGTTGAATTGACCAAAGGTGGTGGGTTCATATTTCATATTTCATTTGACTGAGAAGGATTTCGCTTGACAAATACTAATGTAAATAAGGGGTTCCAGAACCACTTGAACCTCCTCCTGTGAGAGCCTTTGCTAATTGGAAAGAAATCAAGATTTATTGTGAGAAATGGGCAGCCATGCATGGCTACGCATTGATAACTTTCAAGTTAAGGAGAGACAAATACCTTTTGGTAGACCAAACCTGTCCTATAGCCATCAGACTCACTTTTGTACTATAACTACAGCTAAAACCCTCAAAAAAACTCAGAAACGGATTCTACATCCAAAATAAACTATAGTCACTCAGCAAAAGTACCACCCTACCTCTCATGGATTAGAAGATACATCCCAAGAAACCTTCTGTCAGCCTCCTTGATGCCAAGATCCTTGCTATCCTTTAGCTACCAGGGGTGATAGAATAAATAATAAATATATTATTCAATAAATGCAGCAAAAATCTGTAAAATATTTGGATAAAGCTTATTGCAAGGTTAATTGGTTTGGATATGGTTTATTTTTATAAATCAATATAGATAAATCAATTATTAAATATTTTCATAGAGGGGCAACAATTATATTGGGGAGCTTTAACACCTCTCTTCAGGGAATTCAGTATGAAAACACGTAGGCCTGGTTACTTTGGAACCTTTAGTTTAAAGGATATTTTGCCCAAAGATAATATTTATATAAAATACACGGTGGAGTGGAAGGGCTTTGTAACCAAGCTGCCACGACAGATAAAGGATAATAAGACTTACTGGTATATTATTGAATACTTTGGGTACCTGTTTGGGACGTGCACTGATGGGTTAAACCTGTATACTGGGGTTATAAGGTTGTTCAGCAGTTTAAATTGATAAAAAGGGTTGAGGAAGGATATTATTAATCAGAATAAAGCCATAAATCACTTACTTATCTCTTATAAGTATTTGATTAACTTGGAACGGTGTCTGGATGTAAATATAACTGGGTCTTTGGGTATCAATATCCTCAAAAGAGCTCTTTATATATAGCTTTTGGAGTCCCAATATTGTCCTTCTGAGGGGTACAGGGGCTCAAAGGGACAGACACTGAGGCTAGCAGGGTAACCAGTGGTAGCCTGTCACGTTTTCTTGGTGCTGTAACATGGGTAGCATCTAATTCCACAGGGTATGGGAATTATTCTACTTTATAATTGATGTTTGGATGTGTGAATAACACTAATCTGTCCTTTTTATTTATTATCTAATTAATTATCCTTAGTAAATGTTCCCAGTAAGTTAATAATTATTTTAATAGACATTCCTACAAATATTCTGATGTCAGGTGAGTTCTCATTATGTATTAAATAATTGGAGTAAAGTCATTATAGTGATTTTACTCCTTATTTTCAAATTTCAGTTGATTTACTAAAATAATTACTTAAAAATATAATTCATGGGTATTCATGTAATATTTTTACATCATTAGTTTTTTTAGTATTTCACAAAAATATTGATGTCTAGAAATTCTCATAATAGTATATCAAAGTATTTTAATATATTTTGAGAAGTAGTCATTATCTTATTTTCGAAATTTTTGGTACTTTGGATTATACTTAATAAAAAATATGTATAAAGGTTATTTAGGTATTTTTATATAATTTGATGTATTTTTAGACTATCTACTATCCATGGGAACATTTATTAAATATGTAGAATGTTCCCGTGTAGGTTGTAGCAAGTTTACGCGGTACCTAGGTCTCTCAGGCCGCCTGTCTATTTGTCAACCAGTAGTCCCATGGCTGCATACTTGTCAGAGGCCCGGGGCTGCGTACATGGATTTGACAGGGTGATAGTGCTGTAGCTCAGCCACGCGCAGGTGTATTGGCTGCTGCGGCTGCGTTCAGGAATTGTGACAGAACATGTTTCCGTCTGTAACTCCTGAAATATACACAACACCTCAATTCTGACTGAATTTTAGGTGTGAAACCTATACGTGAAAATACATGTGAATTATTTAATTGGCCAAAAAGTTCAATAGTGGTGCCATGGTATTTTGGTCTTTATTTCTTTAATTATTTAAAAATATAAGGAGTTGGATTTCAAGGGTGGGGTCAGTGAGTGACCCTACCTAATTTTGGGTAGAGAATCCATTTTTGCAATAATATTTATGGTTTTCCTAATCCTTCTTAGGTTAATTATATTATTATTATTTTTATGTTATTTCTTTTACTTTTGCAGCTTGCTCTGCAATAGTAGCAAGCTGACACCTTCAACTGTGGCAAACTCATACCCAACCAGGTTTCACATCTCTGTGGAAGACATAAGGCATACCTTGAAAACCCTCAAGTACATACCAGTGGAAGCTTACCCTCTATACCACAACCATACACCAACCCTATCACCTCAGCCAGGATATAGAAATACAGATACAGGAGGTAGTGCAGCAAGTCAGATCCTGTCACCTCAGCCAGAATACAGCAAGACAGGTGCAGTAGTCAGTGCAACAAGCCAGATCCTGTCACCTCATCCAGAATACAGAAATAAAGGCACAGGAGGAAGTGAAAAAGGTCAGATCCTTCCACCTCAGTCAGAATACAGGAATACAGATCCAGGAGGCAGTGCAATTGGTCCAGATCCAGTCACCTCATCAGCATACAGAAATACAGATCCAAGAGGCAGTGAAACCAGTCCAGATCTTGTCACCTGAACCAAAAAAACATGCAAATATACATACAGGAGGCTTTTCAGAAGAAATACAGGAACAATATATGCAGGAGGAAGTTAAACCAGTCTCAACCAAAACCAAAAAAATATGCAAGCATACATAAAAGAGGCTGTGTAGAAGTAATACAGGAGGCTGTTCAGAAGTATACAGGAGCAATATATGCAGGAGGAAGTCAAACCAGTCTCAAGAAGAACCAAAAAAACATGAAAATATACATACAGGAGGCTGTGCAGAAGTATACAGGAGAAATATATGCAGGAGGAAGTGGAACCGGGCCTAAACAGGACCAAAAAAACCACCAGTATTTCACAGCAATATATGTAGGTAGAATAAAGCAGCACTAAACAAACCACCAGTACTTCACAGCATTATATCTTATCTGAACTACACAGCAATTCATGCAGGGATTTTCATGCATGAAAACCCTCTACAAGATTTTTCAAACCAGAAGAAATGCCTCATGTAACTGTAAAAAATCTTTCCAACCAGCAGAAATGCCTCATGTAACTGTATCTCACTGTTCCCCACCAGAACAGGGAGAAACCTCAGGGGAAGCCTTGAGAGCCCCTGGGGGCAGGATTTTTCTATTTAAGGAGGGCCTCTCTGCCCTATCCAAGTTGTATTACCACCCCAGCTAACCCCAATCTATCATCATCCATCTGTGGTACCTACCCAGATAAAATCTTATCAGTGAACCGTTTATAAAGGAAACAAGAAATAAGAAACCAAGTTATTACCCATCTTTTAGCCAATTAAACCACCCAACCGGTGCTTGAATAAGGGTTCTTCTGTGACTTAAATATTCAGCACCAGATTAAATAAGAACCACCCATAAATCAATAAATAACCCTTACAAAGAAAGAGATCACAACCAAAATCAACAAAACCTTTCCTCTACCCAGCCCCCTGTGGGTAAACCCATCCTTGGGTCCTCTCCTGAACCATCCCTTTGATAAACCCTTGAACCCTTTAATATTGGGATATTGTTTAAGATCAAATATATCTGATCAACCACCAAAAAATAATCCCATAAATTGGGTCCATTCTTCAACAAATCCTAACAATAACAGTTAATAATTAATCAAGGTCTGATCTGATACCTATTTTAAGTCTAAAAGAAACCAGCCATTAATTTAAATAAATTATTGTGCAGACTTACTATAGTACTAGAAGGGCAGGCAATTCAAAACCACTCTTAGTACATACTAATAATTTAAAAGAGTAGAAGTAATACTAAATTCCCCTTAAAGGACTTCCAGCAAGCTATTTGCTAAATTTTTTATATAATCCCACAGGAGTCTCTACAACCTTGATCTAGCTTGTGACAGATTTGGGGTTAATGAAGGGTCATGTCTCACCAAACTTCAAAGGCCAACTCACACTTGGAAGGTTGGGTGTCAATTCATGATCCATGCAGGTAGGAAAGTAGCAGATCCCATGTGGCATCTCTCCATTAGAAATGGCCACACAATCATCAACCATCTGAAAGTCCTTCAGTGCATGCTCAACTGAGGATAATATCAGGTAAAGCATTAGATTTACTTAGGGAAGGCATGAAAGATGGGATTAATAATTTTCAACTTAAAAGGAAATTGAGCAAGATTGATGGTGGAGAATACATTGATGATAGAACAATCTATAACACTAAGCAAAAGGTAAAGCTTGCTGAACTGGAGGGGAAAAGTGTTATGGACACTCTATTGGAAATGCTACAGGAATACCAGTGGGTTTCCAGGTCCAAATTTGGTGGTGAGGGTCAATTAGAGGCCCTTTTCTTGGCTCATTCTGTTTCTATAAAACTTTTCAAAAGATTCCATCATATTGCATTGTTGGATTGTATCTATAAAACAAATAGGTACAACATCCCTCTATTGCATGTTGTAGGAATGACTGCTAACAAAAAGACTTTTACAAAGGCTTTTGTTTTTATAACAAAAGAAATTTTTGATTTCTACAGTTAGGCGTTGAGCGCATTAAAGGAGTTGGCTCATGATCCCAAGAGGCTTCCAAAAGTCTTTGTGACGGACTGTGAAAAATATCTTATTTGTGCTATTAAACTCAGTTTCCCTGAGTCATCCAGACAGTTGTGCTCCTGGCAATTGTCTAAAAACATCCAGGAAAACTGTAAAGTGCGCTTCAGTAATGATGATGAAGGATTTCAAAGTTTCATGACTCTTTAGGCCAAGTATGGGGCCTCTAAAACCAAGGGGGAGGCAGAAGTAAATGATGCCAAACTCAGAGCATGCCACTTTATTGCTTCTTCTATTGATATCTTCTGGGAGTGCTTACTTTGAAACTTTTATACAGTGTTTTTTGAAAGACCTCAAGGATGTACTCAAGTATATGGAAAATAATATTTTCCCTACCAAAGAGAAATTTGAAACGGCTTGGACTTGTGTCTACCCAGACTTTGGAAATAAAAACGAAGTCTTGGGTAGGAGGGGCCCATGCTACTTTCAAACAATTACTTGTGGGATCTTTGGAGAAAATTCTGGATATGTGGAAACACCTTCAAGGAACTATTGAAATTCAAATGAAATCAGTCCATCCAGCACATAAAAACCCAGCACATAAAAACTCTTGAATAAAGTTGGGAACAGGTCTTCAAGCATAACTATTACCTTTGGATTACAAATTGTGAATTGAGGCAATGAAACTCATTGGGGAAAAATTTGAGAAGTTAAAGCGCAACCACAATGGCAAGGTGTGCTCCAAATCATATTCAAAAATTTTGAGCTTTCCTTGTTCCCAAATTATAGTTGAAATACTAGGATCAAGAGGATCCATTGTGCCTGAGGATGTTCATCCTCAGTGGCAGTTAAACTATGACCCTTCCAATGAAGTAAGTGGGTTTTTTTGAAGGGTACCAATTATTGGATTGACAGATTAATTATTGGATTGAAATATTAATGATTGGATTGAAAAATTGATAATTATTTTGGTTTTTACAGTTTGAAACAGATCCAGGGCTTGATGAAGAATCTCAAATGTTTAACAAGTGTAATTTCATGTATAGGGAACCACCTAAAAAAGTTAGGTTGGATATTCTAAGGTCAATTCTCAAGAATACAGCCACTTTAATTGCCAAGCCAAGGCTTGAGCCAAAGGTGTTAAGTTCAAGCCACGGTTGACCAAAATCAAAAGCAACCAATTGTGATCTTTCAAAATTTGAGCATGTAAAAAGAGCAATTAAGAGGGAAAAAAGGGTTAAAAGGGGACCCAAAATACCAAAGAAAGTAACTATTTTATTTTGAGTGAGAAATGTTCATTTTTATGGTTAAATGAACTGATGGTAAAATCATTTCTGTAGTGAAAGGATGGCTCTTCATATGAATCTCATAGTTCAGAGGGCAAGACTGAAGAAACAGTTAAAAGGGGACCAGACAGACCAAAGATAGTAAGTCTTTGATTTTGAGAAATGTTCATTTTTATTATTTAATGAACTGATGGGGTAATTATTTCTGTATTTCAAGGGTGGCCCTTCATCTGAATTTCATAGTTCAGTGGAAGAGACTGAAAGTTCATTGGGTTTGGTGAAGTTGGAATCAGATTCCTTTTCAAAGGATGAAGCAGAAGAAATGAAGGAGTCAAACAGAAGATCACCTTTGGTTATTGGTGATTCCTTTAATGAGATTAGAATTGTGGCTAATTAATTTTTGATTTTAGGAAGTGGATTACCAAAATCAAATACCTGAAAACTTATGTAAGTTCTTGGGTGGGGTTTGGGATCTGGTTGGTGATGGAAATTGTGGATTTAGAGTCATTGCTAAATCACTTGGGTATGATGAGCATGGATGGTTTCAAGTAAGAAAATAAATGCTTGAAATATTGAGGAAAAACAAGATGTGCTATTCTAATATCCTTGGTGGCATTACAGATGTTGAAAAGATAGAAAAAAGACTTGATTTCAATGAAATCAACAAGAACATTTCATCTTCAAAATGGCTTTCAAACTTGGATATGGGTCAAATAAAAGCTGATACTTATGGAAGAACAATATGTTTCATTTCATTGGATTCATGCTGTAATTATACTCCTATGACAATGGGTGTAAAATAACAATCAGACCCTATGTTCATTTTCTTTGTTAACAATAACCATTGGGTTCAGCTTGTACTTAAGGGAGATGTGATTCCAATCCCGCCCATAGTTTTCAAACCACATTCCATGATTTCCAAAAAAACCGTCTGCTTGGGTTGATCACCTCAAACAGCAACTTGAGTTTTATTCTAATTTATAGAAATCATTTTAATTTGATAATTTGGGTTTGGGTTCTGATGCTGATCTTGTAATTCTATTAATATAAAGGGTTATCACATTTTGAACATCATTATGTTGAGTGTTTTGAGTTAACATCATTATGATGAGTTTTTTGAATGAGATTTTATTTGTAAGTAAGTTCAACTTGTGTTGGGCTGATCCCATCATAACTAGTATTTTTACTTCTTGTGATGAGACCAGCTTAACACAAGTTGTTGAGATATTTTCTGGCTACCACTCCTCTTACTGCGCCCTCTAGGCCTCAGCTGCGGAAATAGTAACTCCATGCAACCAGGAGGTCTCCCGTCTCCGGGTTTTTTTTCTGGCCTCTTTTTTTACTTTCTCTTGTGTTCCTCTGCCTTGTCTGTTCCGCTTGGTCTTGTGTTGTCTTTTTATTTCTGGTGTTTTCTTTTCTCTCATCTTCCTGTTTCTGAAATCTCCTTTCCTTCAATGCCTTGAGTCTCAATCATCATATCTTTTCTCTTGAACAACAGCTCAAATAATTTGTTTCCAACCTCTAACTCTGCCTGGTAAGACTCCTCTCTCACATATTCCTGGCCTCTTCCAAAATCTAATTGCCGAGTCTCTCCAATCAGTATTCACACAAGTGCTTGTAAATATCAAACTCAACCTACGCCACCATCTTCACTCCATCTTTTGGCTTCAGGTGTAGGATTCTCTTTCTCCGGTTTCCTACCTTCCTTGCTTATTCTCTGCAATTGTCCTTCTTCTCACGCTTCTCATTATTATGTGATTTCCCAGTCTCTGCTGGCTTTATGTTCTGAAGAAATCTAGTTCAAAATTATCACAAGTTGAACTTGTTTTTTTTTGGTGTTTTTACTTTAGGCCTTTTCAAGTTAATTGTCTTTTTTTTTGGTGGTTTTACCATAGGGCCTGTCAAGTTGAACTTATATTTTTTGGCACTTCTACTTTAGGGCTTCTCCATAGACTCTTTACTTTTATTTTCATTTATTTTTATTTTTATTTATTTTTATTTTTATTTATTTTTTGCCTTATTTTTATTCATATTTATTAATTTTTATTTAGGTCTTATTTTTATTCGTATTTATTAATTTTAATTTTTTATTTTTTTTTCAACATCTCTTCTTCTTTTTTTTTGCAAATGGGTTGTGAGTGGCTGTTGGCAACTGAGAAGGGTTGCAAGCCGCGGTTGAAGACTGCAACAGATTTCAAGTGGTCTCTTGAAACCCTAACTGGGTTGCAATTTGCCCCATAAAACCCTTTTTAGGTTGTGAAGGGGGCTTGGAAGGTTTCAAATTTAACATTGGCCTACTTCAAAATAATCCAATTAATGCTTTTGCAAGGAGAATCAAATATTCTGAATTTCCACACTAATTCACATTCCATTCACTCAGAATAGAATAAAGGCACTGTCAGGGTGGTTGTTCAATTGTGAGAATTTACACTTTTCTTCCTTCAGATTTAGAAAGATGTTTTCTTAGGTTGTTGTTGAATAATTCTTTTGGTGATACTACATTTGAAAACCTAAAGCAATTCAACAGAATTTCTTATCCAACTTTTGGAGAGGCAGATTTTTCCATGGGCTTAATTGAGGTTGATCATCATTTCAAAAAAAAAAATGCAAGAAGCCAATGAGGATATTCACCCTTTTGAACTAAGGAAGTTGTTCAGAATGCCATTGGCACTTTTTCAGCCAGAAAAATGACTTTTAATATGAAATTTGTGCTTCAATTTCACAGTGGAAGATTTCATTCACTCTGGGATTACAGATCAAAAATTTCTCAAAAATGAAATGTTAACATCAATCACAACAATTATATTCCAAAGATGTGGAAAAAAAAATGAATAAGACTTTCCAGATTTTCAAAGATTTGGTCAAATAATGGAGGTTAAAAGATTCCACAGGGACTGGATCTTTTCTGAAGAAAAAAATCCTGCTATAAATCGATCAGATCTGCAAAAAATATATGTTTTTGATAGTCAAAAGAAGCATATTAATTCATGCATACAATTACTATCAACCCTCTTCATTATTTATTCATGGCCCTGTGGATCATTAAAAAAGTTTTTTTATGTGCTGAAAATGGAATATCAGCTGTGAATCTACCAAATGGAAAAACAACTCATCTCAACTTTGGAATTCCCTCTGAGATCAAAACTATGTTATGAAAATATCAAAGCATTCCAAAAAGGATTAATATCTCAACGGAGATTCTTTTATAATCTTTGATGAAGCACCCATGAATCATATGCATGATCTTTACTACCCTGAAACACTACTTCAATATGTAATGGATTCTATTATACCTTTTAAAGGAAATTTAATGGTTCTTGGTGGTGAATGTAGGAAATGTTTTTCTGTTTTTCAAAAGGTGACACATCCTCACGTATTTGATGAAAATTTTGAAAATTCTGCATGCTGGTGATATTTCCAAATTTTGAAGCTTGCTTCCAATTGTTTTGTGGAAGGTTATACTTATTTTCAAAATTGTCCAATTTCTGTTGGGGATTGTTTCAATTTCATAAAAGTTTGAAATAGAATACTTCTCCCTCAGCGCAAAATTATCCATTGTAATAAGGAATATCATTCTTGCGAAATATTAATCAATATTTTCTTCCCAAAATTGCAAACCCACTACCTTGGTACCAGTTACCCAATTGATTGTGTTATTCTATGTTTCCAAAATACAAAATTTGGTGTTTGAAATTTAACTTGATTGATTATGTTCAGATTGGGAAGAGAGGTTATATTTGCTAAGATAGCTACAGGTGATGGATTCCTTAGGAAGAGTGATGGAAATTCTATGGGTAACCTTGATTTTTGACCCAGATGAATATTTTCTTCCTTTCAAAATGATTTCAAAAAATTTTCCATTCAATTTGGAATTCTCATTCAAAAATAACAAATCAAAAGGTTATAAAATTCAAAACTTTTTTGAAAAATAGCAAATCAAAAGGTTATAAAATTTCAAATTTTGGTCTTTATATTCAAGATAAAATGCCCTCCCATGGTAAGTTATAGTTTGAATTTTCAACGTTTATATCCAGAAATTTTACAAAGGACATGATTGAAACCTGGGAAAAAGATTTCATTTGAAACTGACAACATTTTTTATCATAAGGTCTTGAATGTCATCTATCACTGAAATTAAATACTGAGATTTCCATGATATATATGATTTGGTTTAATTGCTTACCTGTTGAAATACTTGAGGAATGGTTCATTTCATCATTTCCTTAACCCATTCCCCAGATTTCCCACATTTAAATAGCATCCAATTTTTTCCAATCAATTTTTTTTATTTGATCCATTCCCCAAATTTGGGGGCAGTATAATACAGCCACTTTGTTTGATCCTTTCCCTAGATTTCCAATTTGATTGAAATTATTTAAAAAAAATCACATTTTCAAATTAAACCAGGGTCAATTTTTTTAATTCATTCCCCAGATTTACTAATTGATTATGGTCATTTAAACAATTCAAATCCCAACCAGTCCCCAAATTTGGGGGCAATACTCTAATATTTACATATATAAATATATAGATTGATTTTTTGTAAATATGGGCTGCAATTTTTGTTGGGTTGTTTTGTTCATCAACTGATATCTGAACCAACACAAAAAATTTCAATTCCATACCTCCATGATTTGTATTTTTCCTTAAAATATCAAATGATATATCTTCATGTATATATAGAGCATTATTTTTTTCATGTCCCCCACACTTGAAATCATGGGTAAACTATGTCCCTGCAACATAAAACCTACACAGGTATTTCCTTAAACTCACAGGTGTTTCAGGAAATTTTGATTTTGTAAATGGGGGGAAGTAAGTCTTCACACTGATGTGTTAAATGAAAAAAAAAAAACAAGAAATTCTATTGTTCTTGAAAAATAATCTGAAAATGAAAACTAAAAATTTTTTGAATCAACATAAAAATGACATATATTAAAAATTTCTTACATTTTATTTTTTAATATAGATGAATCTCTTGCATAAAACTCAAAAAAAGATTATGCTCAGATATTTTTCAGATTTCTTTCTCAGTCATTTTGAATATTTGATATTTCCTTTTATTTTTATTTTTCTTTCATTTTTAAGGTGTCAGATAATCAATCAGATCAAGATGATTTCTTCAATAAATTATTTTTTTTTCATTCAAAAATTTTAATTGGTTTTCAAGCAATAGGATGAGCCCCTCCTCAAAACCAACAAAACCAAAAATTTTCAAAAAATTCTGGAAGCTTTAAAAAATGGGAAAAAATCAAATTAGATTTAACTTTAGAGCTCAAATAGTATCAACAATATTTTATTCTTGAATTTTATGAGTTCTCAGATACCCATCTTGATTATTTAATCAAAATATCATCAAACCAACAAAAAATCACATTAATCTAATTTTCTTTTCCCATGAATTGAAAAATCAAATTTTACTAGTTTTTTTTATATTTCTATTATTTTTCTTCCATAGAATTAAATATATCAAAAATCAAACTAACTTCAAAAGAATGGATTCATTTTTTCTCTTTCTGAAACATCTATTTTGGGGCATTTTCTACCTTTTTGTATTATTTTTCAAAAAATTATAGTTTTATTATTTTAATGATCAATCAGTTTCAATCTTGAAGAACAGATGCTAAGATAAATCACCATAAAATTTGGAATAAATATTTTTTTTTTTTTTTGGACAGGAAAATTTCCCCTTGAAAATTTGTCTAAAAATCAAACCACTGATTTTGGCCAATCAGTGTGAGGACTTAATTCCCCCCCTTTAAACCTCATTCTGGCAGTGAATTTATGGATCTCTGGAGCCCCAAGAATAAATGATGCATAGTTTTAGAAGTACTTAAATTTCTTCAAAAATACATCCAAAAGAGGAAAAAAACACTGTTTCACAACACATTTTGGAATATTTCCTTTTCCAGTTTACTTTATTCTGTGTTTTGTGAGAATTTTCTTGAGAAAAATTTTTGAAATCAATTGAAAAGCTCTAAAAGATATTTTAATCATTTTTTGGATGTATTTTTTGCCTCAAAAAGTTAAGACCAACATAATAAAAAAAAGGAAAAAATAACACATCCTTTTTAATACTCTGTAGAAAAATTAAGCTTTAATATTTATTTTTGTTTTTTTTGTAAGCCTTTATAAAAAATTCAAAGGGTAAAATAAAAATTATTATGAATATCTTTGAGGGGTTCCCCCCCAAAAAAAAACATTGATCACAATGATAATAATTCAATACAAAGGGGGGGGGGGTTCTGCACTTTTGAATCCATTTTTTGTTTTGTTTTTATGAACTGGTTTGTTCAATTTTTAATAATTTGAGACTTTATTTTTGAATATAGCCTTTAAAATTTTTTTGTAATTTTTGAGGCACAATTTTTGCCTCAAAAATCAAACCAAAAACAAAGTTAAATAAACTCCTTTTAGGCTGGGGTCTGCTTTTTTGACCCCCCTTGCATAATACCATGTTCAATACAATTATTCTGAGTGTTTTTCAGGTCCCTCCTCAACTTTTGGATAGCTCAAATCCTCTCCTCAAACACCACATCACATTTCAACTCCACTCACCATCCAACAAAGCTCCACAACCAATCAACACCACTCATCATCACTCACAACACATCACATCACTCATCATCAATCACCAAACTTCAATAACAACAACTGAACACTTCTAGAATACCAAATAAAACCTCCTGAATTCAAATCTTCCATCAAAAATAAGTAAAATTTACTTCTCAACAACCTTTTTTGACCTTTTGGGAATTTTCAACTCAAATCCTCAACCTGTCAACAAAACACAATAAAACCTTTAAAAAAAATCCCCTCTATATTAAGTCTCTGAATCCATTTTTTCACTCAATGTATACAAAAATTCTTTTTGAATTAAAATTTTATCCAGCTTAATCATATCTCAAACTTCAACTCCAATCTTTACCTCATTAAAAAAAAGGAAATCTCTTTTTGAAATTCCCCAAGAAAACATCAAACCATTTTTCAGGACTATTTCCCAGGCCCCATCCTCCATTTACTCATCTAATTTTCCAGCTACAACCTCCATTTCATCATCTAATCAAAAAATTGATTCCAAACCACCCCTTTTTCCCCTCCTCCTGAGCTATTATATTGTCCATAAATCATGTCTGGGAACCTGTCCAATTTTGACTTGGAACATGCCCAGTGGCACTTGGATTGGGACCTAGAGTGCTCAATTGGGTTGTGATTTCAGGGTTCAAAAATGTTTGCCCAAACAAGCTCCCCTTGAATCCAATCAAAGCTGGTTGTGCTTGACCAACCAGCTTCCTTCTTTTCAAGCTGTTGAATATCTTAAGATTTTGAGTTTCTTTTGTTCAATTGAAATTTTTCTATTCTATTACTCCATAGCAATGAGGATTGATCCTATTTTTTTCTACTTTTTTCATGTGTATTTACAAAGAAACAACCCATGATCTTGCCATAATTGAGCTTGCAGCAAGGAAGGTTTTTGGCTCAACAAATTGAAGAGTTGAATTTTCCAAAATATAACTGAGAAGTTACTGAAATATCATAAGAAAAAAAATTTGAATTTTCAAAATTATAAAACTGAGAAGGTACTCAGATATCCTAAAAAATAGATAAAAAATAGGAAACAAAAAACTTACGTATAAATATCATAAATCAAGTGCTATCATCAAGCCTGAGTTTTGAAATTGTATCTCAATAAACAACTAGGACAAATGAATGAATTGAAAAGAAGCTGTTGCAATCTTTGATATATATTGTAACCATATTCAGAAAATAATTAAGGGAGACCCCCATGTCAAGTTGAAAGAGCCAATAAAATCAAATTTTACAAATGATATGGTGGCCAATTTACTCATTTTCACTAATCAAAAATGAACAACAATTCTCAAGGAGATGGCCAAGTTTGTCAAGAATGGACAAAAAATAATTTTCAAAACTCAGGGAATCATCAATAAATCAGGTATGTTGATTTCACCTGGAAGCAGGTGAACAAAATCTCTACCTCTTGGAATTTTTCTGATCTCTTGAACAAAAAGCAAAATATTTTTATTGGCATGGGACTTACTGAGATTAAACAATTTTTTTTATGAATCTGGTTTTTATTTGAGTTCTTTCAGATCTAATTTATATGCCTTTCCAGTTTCAAATTTTTTCCTGTTTCTTTAATTTAATAATAACTGATTACCTTCATTTCTTTTGTTATTATTTATTAGATACCCCTGCTTCAATTCAAAAGAAAAAGAAAAAAAATCAAACATCAAAAAAAAAAAGAGTACAAGTAACTTTGATTTAAGTTATAATTATTCATCATAGTGTTGAAAGTTTGGGTTATGGATCTGAGGACACTCAGCCCATTTTCTTTTGCAATTTTTTTAAATATAACATTCTGGATTTTTTTTTTTCAAAAATAAGATTAGTACAGCAACTGGGATGAAATTTTTTCTTGAAGGAGAGATCAAAAACAAAAAAATTACTCTAGAACTAAGAATTAAATTTCATTTTTTCAATCAAATTGATAACATGTAGTTTTGAAACTTGATAACAATCCAGTAAAATTTTCAAACACAGGTTTGAACCAAATTTCTTGAATTTTGTAAAAGAAATGTGACATTAAGAATAATTACATAAATTCCCAATTCTTGGTGTTATGTAAGCATTTTCAATTCAATTCATGCATGACATAAATATTGTGCAGCAATACTCTGAGACAATCCAGGAATAAATTTGATGTTCAACTTCAAAACCTCAACAAAGTCAAAACATGTTTCACTCACCATGCCAGGTGCTACAGCTGCTAGTAGGTGCAGCCATTTTTTTCATGGTGATTGCTGTCGCACTGGGCCTTCCAAGATCAAAAATATATAACATCTTCAATTAATTCAACAAAAGATGAACCATTAAATCTGCAAAACAAACCAGAAGACCCCAAAAATTAACTAATCACAACCTTTGAGAGCTGGGGCATTTCATCAAGCATTCAAGGATTTTGAAGGCCTCTATAATCAGAAAATTGATTAAGAAGGATGTCTCAACACCTAAAATCAAATGAAAAGCCACAAGATGGGCTTTTCTTCAATGGTTACTGCCAAGAAACCATTTATTATTGAAGATCAAAAAGGAAGCAGACTTAACTTGCAAACAATAAGGATGGAATTTTGAAAATTGGAAGAAGTTCATCTGGACTGATGATTCCAGCTTCAAAATCAGAACCAACTCCCAGAAAGTGATGGTCTGGAAAACCCCTCAAGAGAAGTTCAAATCCAAATTCTTGACCCCCACATTCACAAGCAGGAGGTCTTCAATAATGGTTTGGGGTGCTTTCATTGGTGAAAGAAACTGCCCACTTTTGATTATGCCACCAAAAACACAAAAAAAAAATAATTCATTGAAATTTTTTATGAAGGTGCTCTTGGCCCCTGGATTAGCAAACTCAATTGATCCAATTTTTCTTGATGGAAGATGGGGCCCCAGTCCATAAGGCCAAAATTAGCAAAGAATGGCAATGCACTAACAACATGAAAATAATTTGTTCAGCTCAATCAGCTGACCTGAATCCAATCAAAAATTTATGGAAAACTTTAAAAAAAACGCTCCAAAAAATTTACCAACCAAGTTCAATCCCACAGATAGAAATGGCCCTCCAAAGTGCCTGTGTTCAATTTCTGTGGAAAACCCTCAAGAATCTCATGAAATCAATGCCTAAGTGCAAGAAAGCTGTCATCAAGGACAATGGAGGTTCTAACAAACGGTTCATTTATTATTATTACTATAATTTTGTTTCTTATCCCTCATCATCTGATATCTATCTTAACCAACTCCCAAAAATTTCTGATGGTACATTATTTGTGAATATTTTTTCATTCCCACAATCTATTGAATGGAAAAATATGCTGTATTTTTATCTGTAAATTTTATATTATTTTTAAGGGTGATGATGAATTCACGGCTCCAACTGTGTGGTAGTAGTTTAGGGCCCTAAAAAGCCCATTTGAGCCATGGGGGCCCATAGAAAACTACAAAGGGCTTTTCCAAACACGCGCAACCCCTGGGGGGTTGTATAGGAGCCGTTTACCCCCCGGAAATAGTGATTATTAGCGGCATAAGGAGTATTTTACTCCTTATGATGGCATCAGCTTAAAAAAAGTTGAACTGGTTTTTTTTTGGTTTTTTTAGTTTAGGGCTAGTCCAGTTACTTGTCTTTTTTTTGGTGTTTTTAATTTAGGGCTAGTCCAGTTACTTGTGATTTTTTTTGGTGTTTTTAGTTTAGGACTAGTCCAGTTACTTGTGTTTTTTTGGGGTCTTTTTACTTCAGGGCTAGTCAATTTGATAGTACCAGTTTTTTTTGTTTTTTATTTATTTATTTGTTTTTTTTAACCAAAAAATGAAGATTTTTTGATTTTTTGGTTGATTTCTGTTTTTTTGGAAGGTTTATTTAGTTTATTGGTTATTTTATTATCCTTTCATTCCTTTTTGTTTTTTTTTTTTGGCTCACCATGGTTCGGTGGCGTGTGGGATTCCACACGACTACATTCAGGCCGTGTGGAGTTCTACATGGCTGGAATGTAGTCATGCGGCATCCCACACAAGCCCGGACCATGGTGTGTGGGCTGCGCGGTTCTTTGAGCCATGGGGACATGGGCAAGGCTTGAATTTGGTCGTGTGGTGTGACACAGGGCTCAATAGGCTGTGAATTTACTATTACCCTATTTTAAATTTCTTGGAGAAAATTAATCTCATTTTACAATAAAATTGGCAGTCTCAGCTATTAAAGTAAAAAACACTTTAACAACATTTTCTTTTTATTTTTTATGAAAAAAAAATAAAAAAAAAAACCTTGAAAAAAAAACATGGGAAAAAATTGGGGGTTCAATCTCACAACTTTTGTCTACCCACTGTACATATTAGGGCGTATCAGAGTTAAAATTTTGAAAAATTTAAAAGGCTTATTTCAGGAAAAATATCAATTTTTCAAAAAATAATTTTTTGTGAATAAAAACTATGAATCAATGTTTTTAACTGAAAAAAATGAAATTTTGAGAAAAAAAATGGATAGGCCTGAAATCAGCCATTTAATTTTTCAAAAATTTTAACTCTGATACACCCTATTGTTTTTATTTAGTCTTGGATTAGGACCAATTTTTTTAAAAAATTGGTGATGATAAATTTACAACTCAAAGGAGTCTTTTACATGACTCATTTGAGTTTTCTGGCACACCACACGACTACATTTGAGCCCTGTAGCCTCCAGACAACTCAATTGTAGTTGTGCAGCCCCAAAATGGCGGTCCAGTGCCATGTGGCCTACAGCCCAACCACATTTGGGTTGTGTGGGTCTCTACACAACTTGAATGTAGTCATGTTTCCATGCCACACAACTCCAAGTCTTTTGGGCCAAAAAATAATTATAATAATAATAATAAACTAAATAAAAATGAAATAAAAACAAAAATCACCCAAAAAATTGAAAAATATTGATTTTTTGGTTGAAAAAAAACAAAAGAATAAGGAATAAAATAAAAATAAGTAAAAATAAATAAATATAAAATAAATATAAATAAATATAAAATAAATATAAATAAATATAAAATAAATATAAATAGATAAATGAGAAATAAATAAAAATAAATGAAAATAAATAAAATAGAATAAAAATAAAAAACAATGCAATATGGGGGGGGAGGATAGTCTCTTGAATAATTTTTTTTCTTTTGGTATGAAGTCAAAGATGATTTTCTGAGAAGTTGCCAGATATATCATGAATTATAAAATCTTCCTTGCCAAGTTTTCTGGTTAAGAAACCAAGAGTTGAGAGTTCAGGGAGAACTTTTCACAAGCAAACTGATTAATGTGATATCTGCAGCAGCCCCTTTTAATATTTTTCTCAATTCCCTGGTGCCCTTACATCCCCTTTTAATTTACCCTTTTTGTTACTATCCTAATTTTCCAAATACAATACATTTCTCTTTCCTTTTGAACTTGAATTTTTTTTTATCCCATTGATTAGCCCGTACACCACCAGGAAAAAATCAGGCATCTCTGGCTGACCAGATACTTCACTTCACCATGATGTTTTCCCAGACAACCAACAAAAAAAAATCCAAGTTCAACTTGACTAGCCCTAAAGTAAAAGTGCCAAAAAAATCTAAGTTTTTTGGCCAGCCCTAAAGTAAAAACAAAAAAAACAAGTTCAAATTGTGTTAAGCTGATCCCATCAAATGAAGTAAAAATACTCCTTATGATGGGATCAGCCCAACACAAGTTGAACTGACTTACCAATAAAATCTCATCCAAAACACTCATCATAATGATGTTAACTCAAAACACTCAACATAATGATTTTCAAAATTTGATAACCCTTGGTATTAATAGAATTACAAGATGAGCATCAGAACCCAAACCCAAATGATGAAATTAATCTATAAGTTAGAATACAACTCATAGATTAATTTCATCATTTGGGTTTGGGTTCTGATGCTGATCTTGTTAGAATAAAACTCAAGTTGATCTTTGCAGTGATCCACCCAATGAGACTCTTTTTTAGATATCATGGAATGTGGTTTAGAAACTATGGGCAGGATTGGAATCACATCTCCCTTAAGTACAAGCTGGACCCAATGGGTATTTTTAACAAAGCAAATGAAAATAGGATCTGATTGTTATTTTACACCTGTTTTCATAGGAGTAAAAGTAGAACATGAATCCAATGAAATAAAAAATATTGGTCTTCCATAAGTATCAGCTATTATTTGAACCATGTGCAACTTTGAAAAACATTTTGAAGATGGAATCTTTTCATTGATGTCATTAACATCAAGTCTTTTGTCAGTCTTTTCAACATCTTCACTGCCACCATGGATCTTAGAATAGCACCCCTTATTTTTCCTCAATGTTTCAAGAATTTCTTTCCAAAATTTAAACCATCCATTCTCATCATACCCAAGTGATTTAGAAATGACTCTAAATCCACAATTTCCATCACCGAGGGCTCCCAAACCTCCCCCAAGAACTTATGTAAGTTCTCAGGTATTTTATTGAGGTAATTCCATTCCTACAAACCAAAATCATTTAGACACAATTCTTATCTCATTACAGGAATCAACACTCACCAATGATGAGCTTCTGTTTGCATCCTCCATTTCTTTGTCTTCATCCTTCAAAAAGGAATCTGATTCCAATTCCACAGACTCCAATGAACTTTCATTCTCTTCCTCTGAGCTATGAAATTCTGATGAAGAGCCTGACTTGGCCTATAACCATTTCTCCATCAGTTCATTAAACCAAAAAAAATGAAACTTTCACAAAATAAAAGACTTACAATCCTTTGTTTTTTTTCTTTGATGACCATCTAATTCTCATTTTCTGCTTAAGTTCCTTTTCAATGTTTTCAAATCAAGAAGGATCCTGCCAAGTATCTATCAATTTTGGACGGCCTCTGCTTGATTGAAAAACTTTAGGTTCAAGTCTTGGCTTTGATTGTTAATTTTCCATCTCCTTCATCAATTGCTTCAACAGCATGCAATAATCTTGTTCAGGATGAGCTGAAATCATTTCATTGAGCTTCTCATTTAACTGAGAATTGTTGAGCAGTTCATAAAAATTGAACTTTAAAAATTCAAAAGGATCAAATATTAGTCAAGTAGGAATCATCATTCAAAAATCATTAATCAAAAAGCATCAATCAAAAATCATCAATCAAAAAGAATTAATCAAAAAGCATTAATCACAAAGTGATTTTAACAATCCAACAATCCAACTCAAACCAACTTACAGAACTAGAACTTCAAGTTTCATAATCCAACCTCCACTGAGGATGAAAATCCTTGCATAATGGATCCTCCTGACACTAGTAGGTCACCTATTGGGTGGGAACAGGGCATACCCATATTCATCAAGTATTACTTGGTTCACACTTCCCCATCACGGTTCTGCTTTAATCTCTGTAATTGATCCACAACAAGTTTGATTGCCTGTAAAGACATCTTGTATACCAATGGTAACAGTTCAGTAGGAAGAACTATTCCAATCTTTATTTGAGAGTTTTAAAGGGCAGCCTGAACTAATTTAATTTGATTGGAAACTGTTCCCCCTAGGTTTTGGCCAACATCCAACATGTTTTCCAAATAATTTTCAAGGAATTGTTTGAGAGTAGCATGGGCCCCTTCAACCCAGATGTTGTTTAATTTCAAAAGTCAGTGTTTTTTCAAGTCCAAGCCTTCACAAAAATCTCTTTTATATGGAAGATATTATGATCCATATACTCAAGCACATCCTCACGGTCTGCCAAGAAACTCTTTATAAAAGTCACAATGTAAGCAACCCAAAACTTGGAAGATGAACAGAAGAAGCAGCGATTTGGACCTTACTCTCAGTTCCACATCATTTACCCCTGCCTCCTCCTTGGTTTTCAAGGCCCCATACTTAGCCCACAGAGAAATTCAGCTTTGCTACCCTTCAACGTCATTATTAAAGTGCACTTTAAAGTTTGCTTGTATTTTTTTAGACAACTTCTATTGACAAAACTGTCTTGTAGACTCAGGGAAAATTTGTTCCAGAGAACGTATCAAAGATTTTTCACAGTCTGTCACAAAGACTTTGGGAAGTCTCTCAGGAGCATAAGCCAACTCCTTTAGTGCATTGACAGACAAACTGTAGAAATCAAACATTTCTCTTGTTATAAAAACAAGAGTTTTTGTGAAATTTTTCTGGTTTACTGTAATTCCTACAACATGCAATAGGGGGATGTTGTACTTATTTGTTTTATAATTACAATCCATCATAGCTATATGAAGGAATTGTTTGCAAAGATTTAATCAATCTTGGTGAGCCAAGAATAGGCCCTCCAAGTGACCCTCTCCACTGAATTTTGCTTGATGAACCCAACCTGAATTACCAAGGTGTTCAAAGAGGGCCTCCATAAAACTTTTCCCCTTTAGTTCTGCTAGAATTACCTTATTCTTAGTGTTATAGATTGTTTTGTCATCAATGCATTTGTCACCATCAGTTTTTCTCAATTTTCTTTTCAGCTGAAGTGTATTGAGACCATCATTCATGCCTTCTTTTAGATTGTCTAAGGCTACTCCATAGATTATCCTCAGGTGAGGATGCACTGAGGGATGTGGAGATGGTTCATAGTTATGTTGATCATTTATGTAGAAGATTAGCCACAAGGGTTCTGCCTTTGTGTCACTTGCACAGATTAAAAACTTGCACCCAACCTTCCTTGTGTGAGTTTTCCTTGACCTTTTGGTGAGCAATTGCCCAGAGTACAAACCATGTATATCACAGGCTAAATCCACATATTTATCACACTTTGGGTTGAAAACTGTTAAAGCGTAACCATGCTTCATTTCCTATGTTTGAAAATAGTTTTTTGCCTCTTCTGTAGTAGGAAAAGCTCTTGCAGGAGGTGAAGAAAGGGGGTCTGTCATAATTACCCCATCCATAGTTAAATCATCATAGTTTGGTTTCCATTAAATTAAATCAGCCAAAGACCAGAGTAAAAGAAAATTTTCCTTGCCACCAGAGGTCATTTCCATTTGTGAAACATTTTGTTCCTCAATTGTCACCCTTGATGAGGACGCAATTGGGGCTTCCAATTTTTCATTACCCAAATCCTTTTTTTCCGCAGCTTTGTTCATGTCACTATCAATGTAGTCCTTCAATGCAGCCATGTTACAAAAAGGAGGGCTTGCCAATGTTCCCAAAATGCAAAAAAAATGCAATGCTACTTCAGTATTCAAGCAAACTTTCAGTTGAACAACTACCAAGTTTGCTCACTTTCAAGTTGAGAAAGATCAATTTTGTGGGATTTTTGTTTGAATTTTACCTTTAGGCTCAATGATTTGGTTCACAGATTCACTTTATTTCACTTTAGATTCACTTTGGTGTCACTTTGGGATTGCTACATGTGGTACAACAGTCCCACATAGTATGTGTTGATCCCAAATTTGGTTTGATGCAACCCAAATGTGGTCCAGGCGGTGCCAAAAAATTTTTCACAACCCCCAGGGGGCTGTATAGCCCCAGCCACATGTAAAATCCACCATTAACAGGGTTAAACAACCCAAAAAAGCGGTTTATGGGGGGTATTCAACCCCCTGGGGGTCCCACCTGTTTGAGCCAACCCCTTGGACGCGTGTAGACACATATACACGCGTCTGCAGGCACTTTGGGAGCGTTTACAGGCCCCCACACATCCATTGGGCTGTGTAGGGCCATACAAAACTTCCACACAACTGGGAGTTGTGAATTTATCATCACCCTTTATTTTAATCAGTTTTTGCCCAAGTTTTCTCCCCAGGTTTTCCTACATGTTTTGTTCCAATCTTCCCTGCCATATTTTTTACCCAAATCCTTAATTATTTTTGTTTTTTCATCATCTGATTGGAGGAATTTTTTTTTCCTCCATTTGGAGGAAAATATTTTCACCCCTACCCATTGCTCAACCATTGCCCAATCAATTTGATTTTTGTCTCATTATTTATTGATATGACTATTAAACCCAATCCCCAAAAAATTTTCTGATCAATTCCTACCTCCATTCTTCCATCTAAACCAATCCAGAAATGACTTATCCCAAATATGATAAACCAGAACCATCCAAAAACCCCAATCAAGGAAGCTCCTTGGATCTGAAAAATTTAAGTGGTCATTGTTGAAATTTGAATGATTGCTCAATAATATCTCATTCTGGTTTTTATTTCCCTTTCTAGCCCAATAAAACAAGCCCTTTGGATAATATGCCACCATTGAGTATTGAGAATACTATTGGGAATGTAAAAAAAAATTATTTTTATTATCAAAAGAAAGTGTGGATTCTCATTGAAATTTTTTATTTATTTTTTCAAAATACAGAATGGTTCATCCAAATCTCAGATCAACTTTACGCTCTATTTTTCCAAGAAAAAAAATTACTAAGAAGAACATGTGGAAGCAAGTACAACCCACAAAAGTATCTCATCTTGTGGGTCCAACCAAAATATGTTCAATTTTTCATGATTCAAAAATTCAGTTGCATTGGCTTCAAATTCCAAATAATCTGACATCTCCTCAAGTATTTTGAAGGCTGGAAAAACTGGGATTCCTCCAACCAAGTGGTTAGTCTACATACCCAAGTTTCAACCCTACATTTAGTCACAAACCACTCTGATTCAATCCAAACAAAAATTACAAAATTTGGATATAAACTATCAAAAGCCTTTGATCTTCTCATGCTGGGGTGATCTTGATTCAAAAAATCCCAAGTAAAACTCAGATCAAGATTGGAACAAAGACCTGATTGCAAAGACCCATATTCAAGTGGTTCCTTGAGAATTTTACATCAGACAAAAAGGGACAATTTTGGGACCTGTGTCTGATAGAAAAGGTGGTTTCAAAATAAAATCTGAAGTTGATGAATCCAAAATATATATGTTTGATCTATATGATAAGTAAATTTTAAATTTCAAGTATGGTATTTCAAGCTTATTTAGGCACCCACCCAAATTAGCCTCTTTTTTGCTCAAGAACACTTGTCACCCCCTAAAACCTGCTTGGCACATAGCCAAGCACAAATTGGCACACAGCCAATTTTGGGTGGTTTGGGCCAAATTTTGACTTGGAAAACACCCAAGGAAATTTTCCATGCCCACCAAATCAATGATTGGGGGCATTTTTTTATTCATTTCCAATTAATCAATCAAAAATGCTGATTTCTCAGAGTTGAGGTAGATGAGTAATACTTAAATACTTGTGGACCCACACTGTATGAGCATGTGTATGGCAAAACAACTATCCATCATCTTCATCAGAACCTCCAAGCTTCTCAATTTTAGCTCAAAACTCAATACATAAATATTATTTTTATAAATAAATAAATACTTTTTAGATTATTTTGCTTATAATCAGTATGTCATTGACATATGGGTGGTTACACCAGTTTTTTATTGGTCAAAAAAAAAGCAACCTAAACAGCCTTGTGCAATTTCTTCCCAGAGAATCAATGATACATAAGAAATCTGGATCAAAATCAAAGATAAAACAGTTTTTAATCTATTGGTGTTCATCATGATACATACCAAGCTCCCAACTGGTACAAGGGGTGTTTCTTTGAGATTTATGTAGCTTGTTAGCTCATTGTTCATGATCAGTCAAAGGCAAGGGGGAGAGGATCAAGTGAGCAGGGAGGGTGCCAACAGCTTGGCTTTGGTCAATTGGAAACTGGGTGTGTGCCAAGATCTGCAGCACAATCTGATACAGAAATCAAGCCCACTGAGCACAGTCCCCAGTGGTCATTGGGAGTGTGTCCAGATGAGCTTGTAGTAAAACATGTAAAATTGAGTCCATCCGGCATTTCCCCATCCAAATGACCCTCAAAAGTACCTAATTTTGACTGTTGGGAATTTACACATATGTGCACATGATTTGGTGAGGGTTTTTGCATCTGCCTCCTAAAGGCAACCCAATACAAAAGCTAACATTTTATCAAATTTTTCTCAGGTGTCCAGGAAGCCTGGTGTGTCATTTGAATCACCTCTGAGTGAGCTGAAGAACCTGACCATAAAAAAAAGCAATTTTTCAATGGTGCATCCTCATCTCAATTAAACCATAATTGGCTTGGTAATTATCCAATTAATTGGAAACCAGAACCAAAACAAGGATGTGATTTCTGAATCCTCTTCTTTGGATGGAGCATCAAACCAAGGCCATTTAATCCAGGATTATTTTAAGTGGATAAGAATTCAATGCAATCAGGAAGTAATTATTTGTTGTTTACAAGCAAATGACATTGACTCTTAAAAAATCTTCAAGTCTCAATGTCTCTCTAATAGAAATCTATAATCCATTGGATTAACCATATGTGTCACAGCCCAACTGCATGACAATTTACATAGGTATGAGAAAAATTTGCAAGAAATCTCTCTTTGATACCCCTTTAATGTTGTTACTTTTTTTCCATGATCCATTTTTTTGTCTGTTTTAGTCCTGAAATATAAAATTGCAACTCAATCTGGTGACTTCTAAAAAATCAAAAACCTCAAACAAACAACCAATGAGTATCATAAAAATTGATTCCATAAAACATTAAACTGATTGATCCAATGAATCACAAGAATTACAACTTGGATTCATGACTCTTAAAAAATAAAAAAAGGTAAATGAGACCAATTCATTTCATCACTTAAAATAAATGAGCTCATCACCTATAAGAAATTAATAAAAAGAAAATGAGTCAAATTGGACTCATTGATTATAATAAATGAAAATGAAAAAATGAGATCAATAATTGTCTCACTCATAAGAATCAAAGATCAGGAATTTGAGATAAATTGCATATTTTTGATGTCTGTGGGGTGAATCATTGTATTGCATTGGAGACTAAACAAGGTAGAACATGAAGGGGGGGGAAATGAGAATACAAGAATATATTTAGGCATCACTAGTGGAGTTTTAGGTTGATTCAGTGAATGAGTAACCATCTTGGCAATAAATATTTTCATATATTTGTGGAGTAATTAAATTTGCAGTTAACTTGTAAATGGAAGAAACCTCATCATGGCAAAATTGACTCTGAAAAAAGGAGGATTTGATTAATGCAAAACAAAACCCAACTGTGTTCAATTCTGTGCATTAAGGAGGTAAGAAAATTATACTCACACCCGCTTCATTACACAACTTTTTTATTTTACCTGCTTTGTGTATCTTTGCAGAATTTCAAAAAAGGATACTGTTGAAAGATGGGTAAAAGTTCATTCTTCAAAGCTATATTGAATTCAAGAAAAAATTTGTGGTTGAATCAATAATGAAAAAAAGTAAACAAATTACCAGGTGCCACTTTAGAAATTTCTCAAATTCATGGCAACTAACACTATCTTCAAAAACCTTTCATTCAATCAACCCGAAAACAGAGATGGCAGGGACCAAGCTGAGCCTTTGGGGGTTTTTATAAAAGTGGTATTTGTGGGCTGGAAGAGCCTTGGGTGAGCGGGAGTAGTTGCATAGCAATTCCCTACTACAGATGACACTTTCATCTGTTTGGAGGATCCAAAAGCACCAATCAGTTTGAGGAAATGATCTGTGAAATAAGAATAAATGAGAATTAGTTGTGAAGACCAGGAATTCTGCTGGATTGGAAAAATATTCTTTATGAATTGATACTTCTTAAAAAAGTCCTTTTGAGAATTAATACTACTCGCTTTCTTCAAGGTGATCCCAATTTTCTTCCAAATTACATTATGAATGGTTTCAGTGAAAACCAGAGATCCTGTCTGTTCAAACACCCTTTGATTTATTTTTTCTAGAAACAAGCACAGCTTATTTGTGAATAATTGGAAAATAAAGAGCTTCTCCACATTTTAGAAATCTTCAGATTTTCTCATTTCTCATATAATTCTGGGTCTCAGATGACTTTGCAAGTTGTCTGGTACAGTTAAATCCATCAGTGGAATGATTGTATTGGTATTTTTCCCCCAAAGCTTTGCGGATTAAATTTTGAAAGTGGTTCTGGAAAGCCATTCCAACTTCTGAAACCTTCATTCTAGGATTTGACTGTTGAAACCCAATAAAAAATCATCAAAATAAGCCCCAAGAAATCAAGCAAAAAAAAAATTAGCCACTAGTGCAATATTGATCAGAAAAAACGGAAAATTTAAAATTAGCTTAGACAATGGTTTTGGGGAATCTTGCTGGAAAAATTGATGGAGGATGGAAATGGGAATTTGAGTGTGGTTGCAGGAAAAAAATAATTATGGGGAAATGGTTGGGCAGGGGGGAGGGTGAAAATTTTGTTCTCCAATTCAAGGGGAAAAAAACCAATTCCTCCAATCAGATGATGAAAAAAAGGAATTTTGGAGTTGGGTCAAAAATCTGGGAGGGAAGATTGGGAAAAATCTGCAGGAAAACCTGAAGGGAAAACTTGGGCAAAAATCAATTTAAAAAAAAATCAAAAAAAAAATCATGCCCAGTCCAAGACTAAATACAAACACAATATGTAAATATTGTGTTTTTAAAAAAGCTTGGACACTGGGAAAAAAATTTCTTGTTTTCAAAAACTAAATTGAGTTTCTGCCCAGGTTTTTTCCAGTTTTTTGACCATCAGCTTTTTTCCATTTTATCCCATGCCTTTTTTCACCTCCAATCCAACCCAAAAAGAGTTTCACCTCCAATTTTATGAATGCCCCCCCCCCAAAAAAAAAAAATTGATTATTTTTCAAAAAAATATACCATAGACCACAGTAAAACAACATATCATCAATCAATCATACCAGACTACCTTCAATCCCCTCATCAAACCCTTCCAACCATTACCAAAATCAACATTTAGTTATTGATTGGAATGATTTAATTGGATTTGGAGAGCCCCCAGGATATTTAAAATTTAAGCAAATTTTAATATCTTGAAAATAAATGGTTCAAATGCTAATATAGTGTAATTTCCATAACTTCAGGATAATTCTGAGAGTCCTTTGGCATCAAACAATAATTCTGAGACTCCTTTGGTGTCAAAAAATTATTCTATTCAGAACCAAGTGAGTTTTTATCAATTTTATGTTGGAAAACAGTCTGCTGATATTCATCATCTTATAAATAATATTTTTTTGCTTTCATATCAAATAAAGTTTAAAACATACAGCTTGGAGAAAAACAGAAGAACAAAAAAAAGGAAACAAGTGCACCCATCAGAAGGATCCCAGCTTCTTGTTTGCATCAACCCCAAAAAATCAAGCTTCAATCATTTCAAACTGCTATTTTCTGCAGCTTGAAATTCAGAATATATAAAAATATAATTGGTGATCTCCAAGGTTGGATCTGCAGGTATTCCTCCAATAAAATGGCTAGTTTAAATTTCAAAGTTTCAAGCATACATGAATTCTCAACCAGTGGCTCCCAAAATTGGTGACAATTACTTACAATGGATTTCAACCATAACCACTCAAACATTTTTGGTTGCTGGTGTTAAAATGAGCCAAAGAAACCCAAAATATGCATCTGGTAAATCACAAAGCTAAGATTTAATAAAAAAAAATATTAAAGGAACTTCCAAAGAAACCCACATTGGGCATATCCAATTGACTTCCACTTCATTGTCCAAATCAGCATCTGGATCAGGAGTTTGTTCCAAAATTTATGACTACAAGATACAGATGGCTAAGATTTACAAAAATTATATGATCAAATCCATCCCGCTTTTCCATGCCCATCAGACCCTAACAAGTATATCTTACTGACTGCTGGTAATGTTCATATTTGAGCATATTTGAGAAGATGCTCTGGTAAATCCCATTTGGTTTGGATCTTTTGATGTGTAGAATATCTTCCTAACATGAGATATTCATCACCTTTTTTCAAGTTTTCTTGTAAAAATGGATTATCTTTAGATTCCTCACTGTTGTAATGTGCAAACTTAGATCCATATACACATAATTTTCCTATATACATAATACATGAATTTCACATGTATATCACATACCTGTGGCAGTTGTACATACTATATGATGCCACACAGACTTGAAAAATACAAGATCATTGAATCAGACTTTTAAATTATTACACCCACCAAGAAAGCTGAATTTCTTCACATTGAAGAAGAAACCACACTCACATGGTGAACCACAGCACAATGCAGTTGTATTTGGATCATTGATTTCACAGTTTCTAGGCAAACAAAACACCCAAATCCCCCCTGATGCCTCTCTGCAGTCCTCTTGTGATGATGCCAATAATCAAATTCATTCCATTTGCGGATATTTCCAGTGGATAGGCATCCAAGATAATGTTGAAGGAATCATACATGCCTTAGAGGCCAATGATATTGATTCATAAAAGCTATTTAAGTCTCAACATCTCTCCAATTCTGAACTCAAGTCACTAGGTTTAACCATTTGTATCATGGCCTGCATTTTTGATAATTTTCCTTTTTATGAAAAGTATTTTCAAGGCAATTGGGCCTTATATTTTTCAATGTACATGCTTTTATCCAATATAGCCCAATTATGATATGATTTTGTTTGTTTGATCCATTATTTTTGTTTTGTTTTCACTGATTCTATGACGTACAATAAATAAATACTAGCTTCTTGAACCCCTCGCTGAAAACCCTGCATCCACCAGTATTCTGAGCACCAACCTGATCAATTGAGTGAAGTGAGAGATTTGAATGTTTTCTGTTGAAAGTAGAGGAACAAGATAGATTATATTTGGTGGAATTCAACAACAGGGGACTAGTATTTCAAACCAAGGCTGATAATGAAATATGAACAACCAGATAGGTTTGATGGAGGAATGAATTTTTTGAAGGGGTTAACAGGAATTTGAATATCAAGTCAAGAAATTCAACCAAGTGTTGAAAACTTTCAACTGGGGAGGCAGGTATTCCAATGGATGCAAAGTCTGAGGTTCATTTTTTTGAGATTGGAGAAATCATGAAAAAATTCATTTGTATAATTTCATATTTGAAAGCACATAGCAAGAGAGAGAGATAAAATACAAACAAAACAGAAGAATAAGTATTTAATTTTATTTTATGCAACCCCAGATTAGTCATAAGGATGATCTGTGGAAGCATAATCAGCATGCCAATATAAAACCTCACAGACTTGCGTTAATAAGCTTCCCTGCAATGTTTTAGGTTTAATTCATCTCATCAGATGAGATAAACAGTAATTGACTTTGATGGAGGTGTGATTTGACTACCATGAAGCACAACTCAATTGGATTGAGCTTGGGGAATTAATGTGGTGGTTAAATAACCTTGATTCCAGCTTTTTTACACAATTGATTGACCCCCCCCTTTCAGATCTTAGCATTTTCACATAAAAGGATTCTTTTGACTGAGGGGTATTTATTCATCCCCTTGTGGATATTAGCATTGTCACATAAAAGGATTCTGTTTACTGCAGTGAAGTTATTCATCCTTGAGAGCTGGAATAAACAATAAAAAATTAAAAGCAATGATTGAATGAGGCCAGTGGAACCACTTACCAGATTCCATTTCAGGAAATATTCAAATTCTTTGTGAATTACTTTTTCCTCAAAAGCCTTCTGTTCCAATAATTTTTAGACAGATATGGCCGGTATCAAGCTGAAAATCACTGGATTTCTTTGGTGTTCTTTTTCATCTATTTGAGTTTGGGAATGGAATTTATTGAAATTGCAATTAACTGTTAGAAGATTAGATTGAAAAAAAAATCCAGTGAAAACCAGGTCTGCCTGGATGGAAGAAATATTTGCAATAAATTCATATTTTTCCACTAAATCCTTGAAAATTTTGACTAATGTTGCTTTCTTCAAAGTGATACCAATTATTTTTTTAAGAATATTATGGATTTTTTTGGAAAAAAATAGATGCCCAGTACTGTCATAAACCTTTTCTCTGATCTCATCAAAAATAAAAACCTGGATTGCTTTGCACTAAGGAGTACATAAAAAACATTTACTCATTGCTTAATTCTTCAGGTTTTCCCAGTTGTTTGTACCCATCAGTTTCTTGGATTACTTTTCAAGTGATTTGATACAGCTCAATCCATTGGTTGAAAGATTTACCAGAGATTTTCTGACCCAAAGCTGACTGGATGAAATTAAATGAGTAATTTTTAACTGCTATGCAAACTGCAGATACCTTCAAACCATCATCAAAATGGTTAAAAAACATTATTGAACTGCCCCCCCAAAAAAATCAACTGGTAAGTATCAGAAGACTTTGATTTAAGAATGGAAATGAGATTGGAAATGTGCAAATTTTTGATAATTGATGATCCCATAAAAGATTGAGCAGTTAGTGCCTTGGAAAATAATCAATGTTTTTTTGGGGGAATAGAAACAGATTGTGTGGGAGGGGCCTTGATCCGAGTGGATATTGGATAGCTCATAATGTAGAAAATTGGAACAGAAACTCCATAATATTATATTTCTTTGTGTGTGCATTCACAGATTATATAGTATGTAGATATGCCGCAGATTTTGTGATAGATCATCTGTGATATGCCATATTTGGGTTTGTAAAATTACCCCCCCCCACACACACACACAAACCAGACTATGTAGGATAGAAAAAAGGGTGAGGTTAGATTTGCAAATGGGCGTGAAATTCTGTTCTCAACCTGGGGTTTGCAAGCAAATTTTTTGCAAAGTGAAAAATATTTTTGAGAAAACTTTGAAATTAAATGATACTTTTAAAAGCAAATCACAGTCATTATTCAAGTTTGGGGGTATTGGCGGATAGAATTTTCAGAGAGAACCAATAACTTGAAAGAATAAAACTGGGGTGTATTTAAAATGGGATCCTGGTTTCCAAGCCACCTCCTAGACAGCAACTGCGCACTTCCTTGTGCAGGTAATTAAAGACTGTACTGTAACAAAAAAGGATCAAAATAAAACAAACAAATGGCCTTGTTGCTTTTTTAAGCCCCAGGCAAGATCCAGGAAAAATGTTGAATTCTTAAAATCATATTAATATTATGTGCATCCAACTCAAACACCCTATCACATTAAGTTCATACTTGGTTGAAGTTTTGATTTCCTGTGGCCTGAAACCAACTAGCTAAAATTAAAACTACTCATGAATTCAAACTGGTTTGCGTGTTATTTTGGTACACTATTCAAATTTGTTCTTGCCAAAAATTGCCTTCTGGATAGTTATGTTTGTGTAATCCAACCATATCTTGTGAGAATGGGAAGAGGGAGAGGCAATGCAAGCCTACTTCTTGATTTTTGGTTTTTGAAACTCTGGTATGGGCTCAAAGGTTAAATTGCATTCATGATTTGTCTCTTTGAAAGTCTAAAATAAGTGGTGAATAGTCCGCCAGGAGATTTCCAGCCTTGGGTTCCCCTCCCTGGTTCTCATCAAAATCAGGTGCTGATTCATTCTTAACCCATTTGCAACCCAGCTTGTGACTCACTGTATTGCAAGCAGCTGTTCATGGCTCAGATGGGCTTTGAACCATGTAACACAACCCATTTAGTGCCATTAATGGGTCATGTGGGGTTTTTAATTTAACATTGGCCTAAAAAACAAGAAAACAAAACAAAAACAGGAAATAAAGAAAAATTTGCAAAAAAATCCTGTTTTTTTAGGACCAGTTGCTTTTTCATAACATCCGCCAATTGTTCCTCTGTCTTGGCCCATGTCAGGTGCAGTTTGAGTTGCCAGATAGTATCATTTATGAAGAAAAAAATTCCGGTAGATATATCTCATCTTCAACCAGGAACCATTTTCATTTGTGACTGACACAGCAGCGCAATTGTCACACAGAATAGTAGAGGTAGTAGCGGGTGATAAGATGGTTCCCATTTAATGCAGAGAAGTAAATAAATCCACTGCAATTCCTATTTAGATGAATTTGGTGTTGCACACAGATTTTTCCATGTTTGTTTGATGCTTTGATGCCCATGATATTGGGCAACCATTCATGATGACTAAAAAACCTAATTTAAATTGGTGGAACTCACCCCCCCCAGTTTGCATTACTCCACAACTTCAGTATTGTTTCTTTCAGTTGGAATGCAAGTTGGAACTTTTTGGTGGAGGCCATGTTACAGAAAAAATCCTGGAGGGCCACCCAATGGGCATTTGATATATTTCCACAGATAGTTAACACCATAGAAGGTAGTGGGTTGCAATCCATGGTCCAGGTAATTGAATGAACCAATGAAGGACTGGTAGATTTCTGCATCCGTACCAGTCCCAGAAGCCAAGGTCTCTAGGTTGTTTCTGGTACAACAGTGGATAACCTTAGCATATTTCTGGGCTTTAGGTTGCTCCATTTCTTCACAATTCTGTCAGCTAGTAAGCTCTGGTCAAAGTAAAGCACCCCATTGGAGGTTTTAAGGTTGATGCCCACAATGTTGTTGTACTTTTCCTGCCACTTAATTCTCACACATGAGGCCATCTGTAACCATTGTGATAGTGTTTTATAGCTGTGTGATTTGGCACTGTGTCATGGTTTGCACGCTCAGCATTGGCTGCTGCGTTTTCAGCACACATATGCCACCAGGCTTAGCATCTGGGGCGCTCCACATATCTTCAATCCCCTCCAAGTAAGGTGATCAAGAAGCAAAGCATATTTGGCTGGGTTTGGGGGTATAGCTAGTTTGAGGAAGTAGGAGCAGGACAATTGCAGGGCTACCCGGGGGAGGATAACCAAAGGCAGGTGCAGGGAGGCTCCAATTAGGTTGGAGGAAAGGCCATACCACAAGAAGGACAAACCTGGATGGATTTAATGGCAGGAGGGCATCAAGGGCTGAAGCGGGTGGTGGCTTAGGGTTTTTTTTCTCAGTTGTTTGTGTACCAAGTTTAGGGTTGAGAGGGAGGTACTAATACCTTGATCCTAATTCTGAGTTTTAGATAGGGCATAGGCCACAGGAAACCAGTTCCTACATCACTTGGAAGGAAGGAAGGAAACCCATTCTCTTTTTCTTATTCTTTTACTCTTTCTCTGTTCTCTCTCTGGTTGCTGGTTGGACAATTCTCTCAACTCCTTACAGAAGCAAGGGATCAATAACTTCCAAATATTGGGGACAACTGAAGGAGATCACTTCTCTTTTTTCCACGCCATGATTCAGCAAGGGTTCCTGCATTGTTGCTAACAACTATGCCATTTTTTAAATGAACACAGATTGCCACTACATTTTGGCACTTCCCATAGATGTATACAATCTGTTTGAAGCAGTTTCCAGTAAAGCCAAGGTTCTTGAGTAGGTTCTTGAAAAAATTCCACCAGTAATGGGAAGCTTGAAATGTTCCAGAGAGTTATCTTTTCAATTGCATTTCCATACCAGTTAGTTTGGGATGTACGTGGACCAGTAGTTTTACATATATATGTTCCTCAAGTGGCAAATTTAAGTAAATGGTGAAACGGCAAAACTGTGGATACTCCATGTTTTAGAGATAGCAATCAAAATCAAAATTCAAAGGCAATACAAGGAAGCCATTGGAGCAAAGTTTTTTTAACATTCCACACCCAGCTTCTGGTGGAAACCTTTGGCCACATAGCAAACCTTAGATGCATCAATTGATTTTTCAGGTTCACATTTTATGTAAAACACCTACTTAGCTCCAATTACCTTCATCCCAGGCTTCTGCTTGACTGCTTCCCACAAATCCATTTCAAATGTTTGATCTATCTCTTGTTGTAGTGGCAGCTCCCAATTGGGATGGAGGTCATTTGATAGTGCATTGGAAACAGAGGTTGTGAGATCATTGTTGGGGTGGTCTGGTGTGGAAATAAGAGGAGTGAACTCCCTCAGTCATCCCAGAGATTTGGAAGTTATTGGCCCCTTGCCTCTGTAAGGAGCTGAGTGCACCATTTAGCCAGCAACTGGAGAGAGATAGAATTAGAGAATGAGAAAAAGAGATTAGGGATTTCCTTCCTTCCTTGCAAGCATTGTGGGAGCTGGTATCCTATGGTCTATCTCCCCTATATGCAAACCAGAGTTGAGAGCAAGGTGTTAGCAACCCCCCCAACCTTAAACTAGGTACACAAAAAACTTAAAACAAAAAAACCTAAGCTTCCACCTGGCATTCCCACCCCCACTTCCATCTCCATAAACCCTTGATTTCTGCCTGTCATTGCATCCATCTGGGTTTGTCCTTCTCATGGCTCAGCCTTGCCCACACCCTACTCAGAGCCCCCCTGCCCCTGTCTGCAGCTTCCCAATGCACCTGTTGTTTGGTTTCCTCCCCCAGATAGCCCCACCCAATTGCCCCCCTCCTACTTCCCAAAACTAGCAATACCCATACAATTGACCAGATACACTTTTTTTCTTGACCCACTTCTTTGGAGCAGATTCCAGATCCGCACCGTTTTCCACAGGTGCTGAGCCCAGAGAATCCAATGCTGAGCTCATCCTCATTCAATTCTGATCACACAACCTGAAATGCAGTTCCCAATCCTAAGGCTATAAAATGCCACCACACCAGTATGTCAAGGATGTAGGAGTCTTGTTTGTGGAAAATTTTGTCCATTGGGACTTTTCCAAGTAACAGTCCCACATTTCAAAGGGTTGGATAAACAGTTTCCATAGTAGTTGGCACAGGAATGAACATTTTTGGTGTGCAATTGGGAAATTTAGCAACACCGTATATGTGAGGGAGGAAGAGTACATATTCAAGAAGATGTAGCCCCATAGGTCATCTTGGAAACCCACAAAGACACTTCTCTCTTCCCAGTTTTCAATTTTGAGTCTTTTTTCCTTTGGAATATGTGCAAGGCCAATGGATCCAAAAGGGTGGAGATTGATTCTGTTGAGCGGGGTGTTGTAGAGGATCTTGTTTGGGCTTTTGTGATTTGAATGGGAGTTTGGAAGACAATTTTGTAGAAAATGGGCATGTTGGTAAGCAAAGGACCAGAATTTGTTGGAAAAATGGCAATATTTAAGCATTCTCTGTGCCATTTTTCCAAGCTTCCTGTTGACATTCTCAGCTTTTATGTTCTGTTTGAGAGTATAGGGGGGGGGTAAACAGTATCTTGGTACCTAGGGATTTGAGTGATTTTGTGAGCAATTTTGTGTGGTATTCTTTTGATTTATTGGATTTATATGAATTTGGGAGGTCCCAAGACGGTTTTTCAGGTATTGGATGGTGGATAAGATTAATCTAGGAACATTGGAATGGATTTTGAATGTGTGTATAAAGATAAAAGTGGAGAAGTGGTCACAGATTGCCAGGTGGTAACAATTCCCACTGCGGTTGGGTGTCAGGGGTCCAAGTATGTTGGTCACTAACAAACCAAGAAGCTTGTATTTTGGTATTGATTTTCTGAATTTTTCATTTTTTGCAGGCTTTTGGAAATTTTGCATGATTTGCAAATGAAAAGTGACCAGGATTTGAAATCAAAGGTTGGGACATGACATTTCAGGTATTGTTTAACAATTTTGTTGGATACATGCCCTAGGTAAAAGTGTCAGTAGTATGAAAGGGATACAAAAGTAAGAGGAGAAAAAGACAGAGATATTTGGAAAATTGAAGGCGGGGAGTAAAATATGGGGCTGATTTGACTGACTGACCATGTCTGGTTCTTATAAGTGCTTTTAATGAGATGTGAAGTGGAAGAAAGAAGCAGAGTAGATTTTTGGAAAGATTTCTAATATCTCATATTGATGAGATGGCCTAGGGACACAAGCATACCTTGCATGCTGGGGTAGTATAGAAAATCATTCAGAAGGGGTTCCCCACACTGGGTTGTTGACAACCAAATGGCCCCTCTGCCCACAGCATACAACAGAGCATTAGGGTCTGCCAGACAGGGGGTTAAAGGATCTGGAAAAGGGGAGAATTGAGTGAAGGAAGGGAAATGGCCACTCACCATTGAGTTTGACCCCAATTCAATCACTAATTTTTTGAGCATGGTAACAGATTGGATAGTTGGTTGATTGGGGCAATCCTTGGAAGTTTTAATTATTTCTGGGCCTGGAATGGTGTTCATTCAAAGGGGCAGATGTCAAAAGACTTTCCTGGCTGGTTGCTGTTGGAAGTGAGGGGAACCTCTTGACTTATCCCAGGGGGAGGGAGACCAGCATTGGTTTGCAGGGTGGGGCACCTGGTGCACCAGTGGTGGTGGGAAAACAGTATGCACACAAGCCCCCCTACCAGATGTGAACATCCACAGGGGTAGGTAATTTTCCATTATTGATATTTTTATGGGCCACCTGGATTTCCTTGTTTCACACGGAGGATTGAAACAAAGCCAGGGTGGCAGTTAACTAGCAGTAGGAAGAAGAATAGACCAGAAGGATGCAAGATGGATCAGGCTGAGGATTCAGCAAAGGGAGTAAAGACTTCAAGATTGGTAAAGACCCAAAGGGGCTCAATTTTGAGTCAAGATGGTACTAGTATGAGGAGAACTCCAAATATAGAGTAGACTTGAATTCAGGGTACTAAAAAAGTAGAATAAATTTCATAAGGAAGGACTCTCAATTGGAGGAAGATTTCAGTTTATATAATGCTATTTACAACTTGTGATATCTTACATTTGCAACATGTTAATCATACCCGGGAAGATGACTAGTCATCTAGGCTGTATTATATAATCAAAGCACTATCTGTGTCATAAGTATGACACCTTGTTAGTCAGTCTTTGGTGATAGGCTCTTGAATTTAGGGGTTGTGTTGAAATTTCAAAATGTTGATTTACTGGTTGGAATGTGTCACAACTGCCCCTGTCATGCAAGGGGCTGAGGGCACAGGCACTACTGCTCACAGAACTCAGGATAGAGAAGATGAGATTGATTTCAAGGATGATAGGTAGAGTAATGACAAGGTGGAAGAAGGTAAAGGATGAGAGGAATCCAGGGTTAAGGCTCTTGAGGATTATTGATGACTGAATCCTATTAGAGTAACACCAGAGGGATAGTTGAGATGATTAAGGTAGGCTGGTTCTTTCTTGTGCTGAGATGACACCTATTGGAAGTGACTCACCAATGAGAAGTATTATACTAATTCCTTGAGGGGAATTAGTCCAGGAAGGAAGGAGAGGACATTATATGTGAGATCTGGGAAGAGGCCTTGAGGAGGGATGACTGGTGCTGGGATGAGATACCCCATGGAATTAAATTTTGACCAATTGAACTGGAGGCAGTGGCTTGACAGATTGTTTAATGGACCTGTCCAGGAAGGTGTGGCATGTACTGAACTTGAAGTGTGTGTTGTCCAGCCAGGAGTATGTACTATAGATTTAAAATATGGGATCTGTATGTACTTCTCATACCAATTAGGTTGAAGTAGAGATGAAGGATGCACCAAGCCATAGAGGGAGAGGGAGAGCCTGGGAGATTGCCTAGGACCTGCAGGGGATGCAGGGAGATAATTCAGAAGATGCAGCTAGTAGATCCAGGGGTAGAAGGTTGATTTTACTGAGGATTGAAGATGCCTAGGAGACTCAGTCAAGTTGTGGTTATGACAGAATGGCTGCTGTGGCCCTGTGTACAGGTTCACAGAATTGAAGGTGTAAGGGTTGTTTACAGAGCTCCCTCAAGTCATTCCACTGTAAAACAAATACATTATGGCTTGGTTGTTGCCTGGCATTGGATGTTTTAGTTGCTCCAGTTGCAGACCCACACTATTTATCATTTTGGATCTTGAAAAGCTAGTTGGTGGAGGTTTCAACACTTGCATGACCAATGAGGTCAAGTTTTCTGGTACAGTACATCCCAGATTGCCCAATTTGATGAATTTGTTGGATATGTGGTTGAGGTGGGAAGAGACACTTGATTCCATTGTTGTGAGTTTGAAGAAAATTTTGCCCAAGAGTTCCACTTGCCCTGTATGGTTTTATAACTGGGAATTTTTTTGGATGGTTTCAAAAGCCTCCCATGTGGTAGGATAATTCAACATGATGGTCTTAAGCTTGTGGTTCTCAGTCAGGGTGAAGAATACTTGTTACAATATACTTTTGAAATGGTCAAGGTTTTTCAGGTTATTAATGTTAGAGGAGAAGTTGGATTTCCCAAAAATTAAAAGGCCAATTGTATCAATACTGCTGATCCATTCATTGATGTTGCTGCTGTCCTGGTGGAGGGTCTCCACAGTTGCAATGTATTCAGCTGCATTTTTGAAGAATTTTGCTTGCACCATGCTCATCCTGTGGGTGGGTGCAGTAGGTGCAAAGGGCTTGGGCTTGGGACAATCCATTTTGTTTTTGCATTTGTTATTGGGTGGGTGAGTAGTTTGATTGTGTCTGATTGTAGAAGAGTTAGGTAGCTCAGGGTTCTTGTTGGTGTTGGTCTGTCTTCCAGGTCTACAAGGCCTAGGTTTTCCACAGCTGGGGTCATAAAATGGTGCGGGAGACAAAGGTACATTTCAATATGGTTGTGCAGAAAAAATTTCAGTGGAGATTGATAGACAAGGTGGATGGGAGTGTTGGTAAGGAACAGGCTTTTAACTTGTAGATATCAGATAGCTCATCTACTCCTACAAAAAGATTGGTTTTTCCTTAAAAAAAAAAGGTTGGAAAATACCAATGTTGACCTCCTTGGGAGACCCCCCTTGAAAACAATTGAGTGGCTGGTGTTGTCCTCTGCAATCTTAGCTGCAAACTGCATGTGGGCCATGCATCTTCATTAAAGCTTTTGCCCTGGGAAAAGCCCATACTTCCTCTCCAAATTTGGCCGCATATACTAGTAATGTAGAAATTGGAATGGAAAATCAATAATACAATATTTCTTTGTGTGCGTGGTCACAGGTTATATAGTATTTACATATTTCACGGATTTTTTGACAGCCTATCTGTGATATCCCATAGTTGGGTTTTTCATACTACAACAATTTTGGTTGAATTGAATTTAATTGATGAATTTAAAGAGGGATCAAGCACAAGCTTTTACCGTAGATTATTTTAGGACTTAGAAAATGAGGACAGCTGAGAGACTAGAAAACATGGCATGGAAGAAAGTCAAGGCAAGCTGAAGAGAAGAGAATCAGATTTCAAGAACTTTGAAGAAGAGACGTAGTGACTGTCTTACCAGACATAGAAGAGTCAATTGAGGAGTTGATGATTGGGAGCGTTTTGGATAGCACAAGTAGAATAAGAGATGAGATTGAAAATAAGGAGTAGAAAAAGAAAAATTAAGAAGATGAATAAAAAGAAAGACAAATAGAAACAAAAGAAAAAGAGAAAGAAGACTAGAAATATTTGGTGATTTTGAGGCAAAAACTTAAAGAGAGTTGAAGTCAAGTTGAAGTCAATATCAAGTGAAAATAGATGGTCGTCCACATCTTCTCCCTCTCCCAGTACAGACCGGAAGCGCTGGAGATCAGTTTGCAGGTGGTTTAGCAGTGACAGTGAAGTGATATTTGAGTAAAAGAAGCAGAAAAAGAGGGCTTCCCCATGAGTACCGGACATAGGAAGAAAGATCAATTTTCTACACCCCTTGTGTCTGTTAAGACTGAACCGGTGTGATTGATAAGATTAATTAGAGATGACAGCAAATTTTTGGGAAGAGCTTTGATTAATCCGTCAGCAAGCATTGATGTGCTAGGAATTAATTTGACAACTAATTTATTAGCCTTGAGTTCTTCCCAAAGGGCCTTTGTTTTTATATCAATATGTTGAGTTTTAGAGTTGCAACCAAATTTCTTAAGTTTGTCGTCCAGGCCTTTATTATCTATGAGATGCAAACTGGGTTCTTCTTCTTTGGCCCACATTTCCGCAATGAGAGTTTTAATCCAGATACCTTCTAAGAAAGAGTCCAGTAAAGGATTCAGTTTGGCTTCAGTGGTCAAATGAGTAACGTTTCTTTGTTGATAGCTGCTCCAAGAAATAATCAAACCGCAAAGAAGAGTGAGATGACCGGATTGTGAGTGTTGAGTTGTAAGTTTGTTGCTCCTAGTAGCATCACTATAGCAGATTAGTTGAGTTGAGTCGTTTCGAGCCCGGAGCATAATAGCAATGTTTCTTGTGTGTTTGAGATATTTCCAACATCATTTAACTTCTCTTCAATGGTGGATCCCAGGTTTTTTGCAAAAACACGCTAAATTGGAGACTGCAAAGCTTAGATCAGGTCTAGTGAGGCATGCTATATAGTTCATAAGGAAAACTGGGGATCTATAGTTGATGTTAAGGATTTTGAATTCTTCATGCTCTTTGTTGGATGCAGGTTTCAAATTGGTGTTAGGAGTTAGAGGAACAGAAGAATTTTTGCAGTCTGGGAGCTTTAATTCTTCAAGACCATGATCTATGTGTTTGGGTTGAGAGAGAAGAATCTTGTTTCCTTCTTTGACATATTTCATTCCAAGTATTGTGTTTGGATTGTGATGGGAAGATTTGGGAAAACATTTCAAAAATTCTTCTTTAAAGTTGTTGCCGTCACCAACTAAAATTAAGTCATCCACATGGAAGAATAAAACATAGTCTGACTCAGAGTGTAAATAGAGACATGGATCAGCAGTGGATTCTTTGAATCCTTGGCTACAAATCCAAGAAGTTAATGTATTGAACCAGTTTTCCAGAGATTGTTTCAAACCATAAAGAGATTTCTTGAGCAATAAGTATTTGGCGGTTCTTTTGGAACCCTTGGGAGTTTTTATGATAATGGTTTCTTGAAGATTGGCATGGAGGAAAGCAGATTTAACATCAAATTGAGTTATTGGAAGAGAGAATGAAAGACCAAAGATAAGGGCTATTTGCAGAGAGGCAGCCTTTCCCGTACGTAAGAATGTGTCTTGATAATCTAGGCCGTAAATTTGATTGAATCTTTGAACGCAAAGACAAATTTTGTATATTAGAGGGTCACCATGGCAATTATCCTTAAGACGGTATACCCACATAGTGTTTAGGAGGTTAATAGGTTCTGGACCATGATAGTCTTCCCACATGTTCATCGATTTGATTCCGTCAAGCTTGACATCCATAGATGATTCCCAGAATGAGGAATTGGAGCATTTCTTGGCTTGTTCAAAAGATTTGGGAACAAAGTAGTGATGGAAGCCATACCTTTGAGGTTTATTTAATTTGGAATGATCCCTGAGAATTTGGACCAACTCATTAGGTAATTGAGGAACTAGCTCTTCATGAATTTGGTCTTCTACCTCCAAATTGCTAGAAGAAGAGATTTTTGGTATTGCTTTCTGGAGTTGATTGAGGTTGAGAGCTTACAAGTGTCTCTAAATTGGGAATTTGAATTATTGGAACGTCATCCAGATAGGAAACCGGAGTAATCTCTTTTTCTATTGTGAGTTTGTTGGTTGATGAAGAAGAGTGATTTGGATAGGATAAGATCTTGACATGCTTTGAACAAACAATTAAATTATTTGGGGTGAGTATTCTGTACGACAAAAGGAAAGGATTGTAACCCACAAGGGTTCCCATTTTTCCCCTATCTTTGAATTTTTCACCTTGAGGAATATTCATATCTAGATAGACTACATTCAATCCTATAGGTTGAAAGAATTTGATTTGGAGATTCTTCCCAGTAAAGAGCTCATATGGAGATTTTGCATCCTTTGCCTTGGGAATTTGATTAATGGTTAGACAGACCAATTTTGAAATCTCTGCCCACAGTTGGAGATGCAGCTTGGAAGATCTGAGTGTGGTTTGGATTGCTTCAGCAATAGTTCTATTGGCTTGTTCTACCCTTCCGTTATTTTTGTGATTATAAGGCTCCGTGACAAGATGTTGAATTGAATTTCCCTGTAAGAAGTTGGAAAACAGATTCAAACAAAATTCTCCTCCGCCGTCTGAACAAACAGTGGAAGGAAAGTAGCCTCTAGATTTATTTTTAAAATTCATAATAGAAATGAGTTGATGGCAAGTGTTGAGTTGATTCCTTTTTACTGTCAAGAGTTAAAGATTTAAAACCAGAAAACCAAGCAGAAGTAAATGATGAGACTCAAGGACACTTTGAGACAATAGAGATTTGGAACCAGGAGATAACCACCATACAAGCTGAGAGCAGAAAATAAACTTTAAGAAAATGAACAAGATAAATAATAAAATCAGGTATAGTTTTACGCTACGGTAACTGTAGCAGGTCATCGCACCAAATTAGTAAATAATGTCCACGGGTGGCCAAAGCCTTCTGATTGAACTAGTCCTTGGATTTGAGAATTGATCTTGAGGATGGTCCGAAGAGATAATAAAGAAGGTCGGCGAGTGTAAGAGGAACCAAGTGTTTGCTCTGAGTAGTACTTAAATGGAATATAGTACGAGACCATGACTAAAATGAATATGCATAGGCGCTATGATAAGAGAAGGGTTGCGCGCGCCGCCAGCAATAATGAACCTGGACTAGTGTAGGTGTGTGACATGAGATAAAAGGAAATGAATAAAAAAAGAAATAATAAAAAAGGATAAACAGAAAATGAAAGCAATAAATGAAAACAATAAAGTAGAAGAGGAATCATTCCAATACCGTGATATTCCAACACCCCCCCATAATTCAGTGCGATGTAGGATAGAAACACCTGGTGGCTAAAAGATTTAGAGCCTGCTTATTTGCCGCCTTTGTAAGTGAATCGGCAATCATCTTATCAGTGCCAATGAGATTCACGTGAATGTCTCCAGAGTCGGATTGTTGTCTTAACCACTTCATTTTCATATCAATATACTTGGTTTTGGAATTAGATCCAAAGTGTTTTACTTTATCAACCAACCCTTTATTGTCTACGTAAAAGTCAGACGGCTGAATCCAAGAGTCCCTCCATAGATCACCAACGATGGACTGAATCCAAAGAGACTCCTGCGCCCCATCGGTTAGCGCATTCAGCTTGGCCTCTGTAGAAGAAAGCGTAATGTTAGACTGTTTGCGACTTTTCCAGGCGACAGGTGACGACTTCCAGAAGATGATGAATCCAGTTTGAGACTTCCAACTGTGAGGATCATCTGCCCACGTTGAGTTGGTAAAGACTTGTAGCAATCCCGGCGCAGACCTATCGGATTTCAAAGTGAGACAGAGAGACGACGTCCCTACAAGATACTTCCAGACGTGAAGCACCTCCCTCCAGTGAGACATCCCCGGACTTTGATTGAACTGAGATAGAATTGAGGAGGCTGCGGCTATATCCGGTCTAGTGCGACACGCTAGATAATTTAATAATCCCATATATTTTCTGTAGTTTACCCCAAGCTCATTGAATTCTGAGATTTCTTTGTGAGAAGCCGGAGTTAATTGAATTCCGGGAGTAAGAGGAGTAATCACTGGTTTGACCTGTGATAGATTCAGTTCCTCCAACGTTTTAAGAATTAGTTTGGATTGATTTAGGGTGATGAAATCCTCCGTTTTGGAAAATTCCATGCCGAGAATTGTATCAGGATTGTGTGCAGAGGAGCGTGGGAATTTGTTTAAGAACTTTTCTTCAAACCAGTTGACTTCTCCACTAACAATTAGATCATCGACATGAAAGAAAATGGCTGAAGGGCGATCTTTGTGAGTGTAAAGACATGGATCGGCATCGGATTGTTTGTAACCGATGTCTACCAGCCAACCGGTGAGGGTTCTATACCAGTTTGAAGGAGCCTGTTGGAGACCGTAGAGTGATTTTTTGAGTTTCAGAAACTTGGACGACCTCGCACTTTCCTTAGGCTTGAGAATATAGATGTCTTCATCCAACGGAGCGAACAAGAAGGTCGCCTTAACATCAAACTGCCTGATTTTGAGATTGAGATTGAGAACGCTCATGAGAAGAAGAAGAAGAGTTGTAAACTTTCCTGTGGGAGCGTAGGTATCTCCAAAATCTATTCCAGGAGTTTGTAGATTCCCCATTATGCAAAGTTGTGATTTTCTTCTTTCTGGTGAGAGACTAGTCGCTGGTTTAATTTTGTTGACCCACATTGTTCTGAGGAAGTGATTTGGTACAATGTCTGCATCTTCCCAAACGTCTTGATTCTCAATCTTGTCAATTTCAATTTGTCGTTTGTTAGAGAAGTCTTCCTTAGCAATTGTACCATAGGAGTATTTATGTGGCTTTATCGAAGGCACTCGCTCCCACAATTCATACGTTCAAGAGGTCTGAAGTTGTTCGTTTGCAGCCATGTCGACCAAATCCGCGAGAGGCGACATTTCTCGAACTTCATTGGTAGAAGAACCTTCATTGAGAGATTCTTTGGGATGCGAGGTGGAATCCATACTCATGTCAATAAGAGATTCCCCTTTTCCGATAGATTCTATGCACCAGTCTCCAACCTCTACATCGTTGACGACCCTTGTTTTCAGATTTGAGTCAAAATCGAGTAGGGTTATATGTTTGGTGTCGATCACTTTATTGTCTGCAGTCAAAATCTTATAAGAAAGGAGTTCGTCGTTATAACCTATCATCTTACCAACCAGTCCCCGAGGTTCCAATTTTGAGAATGATGGTTGATCCTTAAGAATATAGCTAACGGTGTTTCCTATGGGATGAAAATAATCTATGTTCAGTGTTCTACCTTTGAATAATTCGTAAGGCGATTTCTTCGATATGTGAGCGGGTATTTGATTGAGAGTTAATGCGCAGGATTTTATGATTATATTCCAAAATTGTTTATTCAGCTGTGAATCAAAAAGCACCGTTCTGAGTGACTCAAGAATGAGTCGATTGAAACGTTCAGCTAACCTGTTCTGTTGCGGAGTGTACGCATTGGAAAAGGATTGTCTGATTTTGTTTTCCTTGCAGTAGCTGGAGAGGCTGTTATTCCAGAATTCCGCTCCACGATCAGAGTGAATGATCATTGGCTTATAGTTGAATCGTTTGGATTTGACCTCAATTAAGAATTCCAACGTACTCGCCGCTTCACTTTTGTTTTTGATTGGAATTGCTGTAAAGTACCTAGTGCAACTATCAACGACTGTTAGAAAATAAGAATCTCCATTAATGCTCAACGGTTGAATAGGCCCGACTAGATCACAGTGCAGTTCCAAAAAAGGTCTTTTGGCCCTGGTATGTTTATTGTTGAAGGGATTTCAACTGATTTTAGCAATGGCGCATGCCTCGCAAGTTGATGTTTTCTTAATTGGAATACCAAGTTTTTGTCGAATTCTCCCGTAGCTTACATGACCCAGGGATTTATGAAGAATTTCCTCACTGGTAAAAAGGGCTATCTGAGTCCGATTACAGTCTGGAAAACAAAGAATCGGTATATTGCAAACGTAAAATCCATTCTTTTTCGATGTGTCTCTCTTCAATACAAGATTGTCTTTCCCAAAGTCAATGGTAAAACCATCTAGGACAAGACATTGCATAGATAGTAAATTGACGGTGGAGTTAGGAGAAAATATTACATTAGAAAGAGTAACCACTTGATTTAGATCATCCAATATAGTTATCAATCCGGTTCCTTTGTACTTGAGAGTATTCTTTCCAGAGGTAGTGGAAATCAGTCCGGTCAACAATTGGTCTAATTGGGAAAACATTCAAGAATCAGACACTATATGTCTTGATGAACCCAAGTCAACCACAAAGTGGTCAGAACAAAAAATCGAGCTTGTGAGGAAGGAGCTAACAGCGGTTCCCTCTGACGTAGACTCCATAGTGTTCTTCTTCTTTCTAGGAAAAGATGGCCTGAGGTGTGGATACAATTTCCAGCATCTCCCTTCAGGGTGTGCGGCCTTGGGGTTGTGCCACTTGTTGTCACAAGGTTTGATGCTGGTGGTGAGAAAAGCAACCAAGTTTGAGTTTTCTTTGGATTTGTCCGTCGGCAACTCTCTGTTCAAGAATTGGTTGTTGTTGAACATTCTCAAATGATCCAGGACTTGTTCCAGCAAGACCTTTTTCTCTGAGTGAGTAATCTGTTGTACTACTGTATACATGGTTGGTGGCAGTTTCTCCAGGATAAGATAAGCAATGATGTCAGTTGGAAGATTGATACCAACCTCATGAAGTCTAGACATCGCGGTTTTGGTGTTGGTGATGAATCCAGGGATATTTCCTAGGTTGAATGGAGTGCAAAGGAACTCCTTGAAAATCCTGGCTCGATTAGATGCATGATTTGAAGCGAAATATTCATTAATGTCAGCCCAAATCTGATGGGCATCCTTTTTGTTGTCGGGTGTGATGATGTTGGCTTGAACAGTGGTGTCAAGCTTGGAGGTCAGAATGGTCCGGATTCTTACATTCTTGGTATGACTGAGTCCAATTGGGTTACTGCTTACGTCCTTCTTTTCCTTAGTAAGCTTAGAGTATAGATCTTCCTGAAGGTCCATCATATTTACGACTTGATTTTGCCAGATCAAAAAATTGTCCAGTGTCAGAAGTGGAATGGCTTCTATGGCCGTTTTAAGTATAGTAGCCGTGAGCGAGTCCGTCATTGTTGAATGTCCTGGTTTATCGCGGAATTTGACTGTTAATCGTGTTGAGTTGATTCCTTTTTACTGTCAAGAGTTAAAGATTTAAAACCAGAAAACCAAGCAGAAGTAAATGATGAGACTCAAGGACACTTTGAGACAATAGAGATTTGGAACCAGGAGATAACCACCATACAAGCTGAGAGCAGAAAATAAACTTTAAGAAAATGAATGAGATAAATAATAAAATCAGGTATAGTTTTACGCTACGGTAACTGTAGCAGGTCATCGCACCGAATTAGTAAATAACGTCCACGGGTGGCCAAAGCCTTCTGATCAAACTAGTCCTTGGATTTGAGAATTGATCTTGAGGATGGTCCGAAGAGATAATAAAGAAGGTCGGCGAGTGTAAGAGGAACCAAGTGTTCGCTCTGAGTAGTACTTAAATGGAATATAGTACGAGACCATGACTAAAATGAATATGCATAGGCGCTATGATAAGAGAAGGGTTGCGCGCGCCGCCAGCAATAATGAACCTGGAATAGTGTAGGTGTGTGACATGAGATAAAAGGAAATGAATAAAAAAAGAAATAATAAAAAAGGATAAACAGAAAATGAAAGCAATAAATGAAAACAATAAAGTAGAAGAGGAATCATTCCAATACCGTGATATTCCAACAGCAAGCATCTGATTTGTTTTTCAAAGGAATTGCTGACAAGTAACCCAAGAAGTTGTCAATTATAGTTAAGATGTATTTCATATTGTTGCAAGAAGTAGGGTTTTTTGGACCCATCAAGTCAATGTGTATCTTTTCCATAGGTTTGGATGAAATTGATGCTGTATTTTTGAAAAGTGGTTTAGTGACTTTTGCAAAGGCACAATCTTTGCAGACAAAAAATTTGATTTCTTTTTTGGGAATTTCAGGAAATGAGAACTTGAGTTGAGGGGGATTGGCATGGCAGAGCAATAGATGGAGATGTTTGAGTTTTTTTTTGGAGAAAGCTTTTCTGGTAAGGTAAGACATTTTTGATCCGCAACCAATAAATTTAGGAAGGTTGAGGACAAAAAGATTATTCTTGATAAATCCAGAAAAAGCCACTTTGATACCATTGAGGAGTTGAAAGGATTGCCCTCTAGACTGTAGAACACAGTTTTTTTTAGTTATTAATTGGCCAGGACTGATTAAATTGACTACCAGATTAGGGACAAAGAAGCAGTTTGTAAGCTTTACTTCAGACAACTTCCAATTCAGTTTGACGTTTCCTTTCCCTAGAATAGGTAGGTTCTCTCCTTCCTTCCCAGTACTTATAGATTTGCCTTTGCGGTTGGAGAACTCAATGAAGTATTCTTTGGAATTGAACATATGACACAAAGCTCCAGAGTCAAGAATGATTTGATGTTTGGCGCTAATATCTTCAATCCATGTAGTGATGAGTGCATGATAATGTGCCACTTCCTTGTTTTTAGATTTGAATTGAGCTCTCCATTTTTCTTGGGCTTCCTTCCACCACTTGGTGTAATACTCCAAATGGTGCTAGGCCGTGGCAGTTCTGTGGAGGGGAAAGGTGCTGTTTAGGCTGCCCTCCTGAGTGTTACAAAAATATTTAAATGTAACCAAGATCAAAGTCCAGAACCTGGTAAATGGGGGTCCAAAGAGTAAAGGATAAAGATGATAGTAGTCGGTAGCTGGGAAACAACACTATATGAGGCAAGATGATGCCTGGGAAAACTTGAATAGAAGAAGTCAAGGATTGTTCAGAGTTCAACAGGACAAGGCAATTGTAAGTAACAACACCCACAAGCTAATAGCTCTGGTTGTCAGCAGAAGCTTAGGAAAGATCAACTCAATCCCAAACAACCTCCAGGTTCTCAATGAACCTGCCCAACTCTCCGCAATCAAGCACTTGAAGGGTACCAGATAACTGTGGGTGGCTGCACAAGACAAAGCTAATTGTTTGAAGAAGCTCTAGAAGCAAATCAATAACTGATTCAAACAAGAATAACCCAACACTTCTCTAGGGACTCAAGAGTAGCGTGGCGGAATTCAACTTCAAAAGAAATAAAGGGAGGTTTAACACTCCAGGTTTTAAGCTTAATAAAACCTCTTCAGTCAAACATGACTGGTTCTGGAAAGATAATCAAAGGATGATCAGGACCAGTAAGGTTGGATAAAGGGATCAGGAGTGGTTTAACACACTCAAGAATTCAATCAGTTTAATTCTTCTTAAACCAGCAAGGCTATTGGTTGGTGATAAAGATCAAGGATCAGGGATTTGAGTATGGAGGCTCAAAGATCAAGGGGCAATCATGGATATACCCAGAATTCAGTTCTCAGATGAAGGGGAATGAGACCCCACAGATGATTTATTTCAAGAAGATAGCAATGATATTTCTCTCCGGTAAGGTACCATATGATACCCCCCCCAAAAGGCAGGGGAGAGCCCCTCCTTATATGGGCAGGAGGCCCTGTTAGACTATGTACAAGTGATTCTACAAATAGAGCGGAATTTTTTTTTTTTTGATTTCAGATGATCAGAAAAATTGATCATGCGGGCCGGTGGAAATCCGGCCTCCCTGACTGGCGTGGGATCTTTCTCATCCCTTCAACTCTCTTGCATCCGTTCGCGAATGGGCGCGCGCAAAAACACCGGGATTACCCACCCCTCACCCAAAGGCAAAAGGGGTGGGAAAAAAATGAACCAGACTGCCCGCGGGTGTCCGCGGGCAGTAGACAACGCTTTTCCACCCCCACCCAAAGATGAAAGGGGGGTTCAAGTGGAAGTTGGCGGGATAAGAGCCGGGGGAGGATACCAAGGCAATGGAGGCAGAGACATAGTTAGGAGGGGGTGCGGTTTGAGCAACCCTGAAGATTGGTTGATGTTGTTCAGTGCTGGTGAGAGCAGAACCGGCGGTGGTGATGATGAAAAAGTAAGGATAGGTCAAGTTTTGACTGTTGAGCCAGGTGGTGAGTGGAGGGAACCAAGAATCATTGGCATAGACTCCAATCATACCACAATTGTTGGCAATTGTGGTCCAGTTTGCAACGGGGGTTTTGGAATCAGTGTTGAATAGATAGATGTCCACAAATCTTGATCCAATGAAGGTGGGGTAGTTATTGTTCCAGATGAATTTACTCCAGGTATTTTGAACGAGAAAAGTGTGAGATTGAGGAAAGCAGGATAGAATGGCATTGGAGACGGCGGTGCAACTGGGATAACTGTTGGCACTGGGACCATTTCCGTTACCTTGAAGGGCTTGACAAGGGAATAGATTGTGAAGGGGGGGTTGAGTGGGTAAGGAGCGTTTCTGAAAGTTAAAGGAGGGGTGGATGGAGGAGGGTGGAGAGGAAGTCAGAGATTGGATAGGATGGATTGAGAGGAGGAGGAGCAGGAGGAGATGAGATCTTGGGCCAAGTGGGTCTTGGCCCACGCGTTTGGCCAAAAGGAAGGGGGGAAACAAAGAGAGAAAGGATTGAACGCAATGCCTAGGTGAAGAGACCAAGAGAGGCCTGTCCTAGACCACTGGGACAGAGGAATTTTTGGGATGAGGAAATTGGAGGAGTGATACTGATAAAAAAAATTGCAATTTTTTTTTTTTTTTTTTGACACCTAAATAAAAGAATCGTAAAAAAATTTTGAATTTTCCGCATCTGGTCTGGGGTGTCCAGATTTGGTCACCACATCTCTCCCCAACTTACAGACTGTCCCTATTCTACATCTGAGCTTGATGTCATAAGGAATAAAGGAAAGATGATTGAACACAAGGAATGGCCATTTGATCTTGAGGGTGATTTGAAAAGAATATCTTGGTCCATCCAAAGAAAATCCTAGAGTTCACTGCGATAAAATTAAGAGGGCGTCCCAGGTGCTCACGTATGTGGCATACAGTAGAGTTTCACAACAAAACGCAGCAGATGACCCTGGTGGTGCACAATTGGGGGGACTTACTTCTGATCAAAGTTGCCTCCACAACAATGAAATTTATTGACCTGATCAGAAGAGAACCTTCTGGCCATCTGAGTACCATCCAGTTCTTCCAAAACATATGATCCACCTCTGACTTGATGGACCACTCAATAAGGACCATTCCAGCAATTGGAAAAAAGCTTTCCCCACTGAGTTTCCAAGGATCAATTATAAGCTAAAACTAGATCAACAGGATTCAAGGGATCCCTGACTTGATTGGAATGCTTATCCTCCCAATACTGGACTTCTTTTTCCCTTGACTCCATCATTTTCTGATAAGCTTTGTCACAAACATCTTCACTTTTCTCCAGTTGATTGGATCTGGCAACTAATAGATCAGTGGTGGAAGAAACCTTTTCCCAAGAAATACCTAAGAAAGATTCCATTTCCAGATCAAGAGGAAGGACAGCTCTTTGACCAAAGAGGATTTTGTAAGGTGAGTAGCCAGTGGTTTGTTTAGTTGAAATTTGATCAGAGAAGAGCACCAGAGGAAGAAATTTGCAACAATTCTTTCTACTTTCACCAGCCAACTTGACAAGAGCAGCCTTCAAAGGGGCATGGCCTCTTTCCACCATGCCTTTTCCTTCAGGATAATAAGGAGTGGTCACCCTATGTTGACCAGGAAGCAATTGGATCATTTTGGCTAGTTTGCCACCAAACTCAGAGCCACCATCAGTTGAATAAGATCAAGCCAAGCCATAATGCATTGTCCAAGTCTCATAAAGGAAGGCTGCTACTGATTCAGAGCTGAGGTTCTTAAGAAATTTTGCTTTAACCCATCCAGAAAAATCATCTCTAGCAACAATGAGGTACTTAGCTCCACCAGCCTTAATGTGAGCCACATCAATAGCAATCCTTCCAAAGACAGTGGACTCTCCAGTGGGATAAAAAATTTCAGCCGGGCACCTAAGATCACGTTCCTGACATACTTTGCAACTCTTGCACCATTTAGAGACTGATTTCTTCAAAGATGGCCACCAGAATTGTTTGGATATATGTCAAAAGGTTTTGGTTTCCCCACGATGCCCAAGGCCTTCATGGAGAATTTTGAGGATTGAATCTTGTTTAGAGGGGATAGTGACAACAATAAGAGCACAAGGATTGCCTCTTTTCATAAGCTTAGTACCTTGGACAAAGAAATTGGAGGACTTCCTTTTGAGTGATTGAAAATCTTTAGCAGAGAGATCAGGAGGCCTTTGGAGAGTGGAAAGGTACTGCTCTAATTTTAGCCAGAAACCTTGTTGGAAGACAGAATAATCTTGGGAGGAAAAGGTGAAGACTGGACAAATTAAAGGCACCTCCTCATCAAAGTCCACTCCAACATCCAATTCTTCATCTCCAAGGGGGCGTTGAGATAAACCATCAGGCACGGTGAAGGATTTTCCAGGCCTATGAACAATATCAAAAGAGAAAATTTGGATAAAGGCCACCCAGCGAGTCATAGGAGCATTTGGGAGGCTGGGAGCATTGATCATTTTGATGATGGATTGTGCGTTGACTTGTAACTCAAAGTGTTGACCCCAGAGGACAGTTTGGATTTTCTTCAACATTTGAGCCACGCCACAGAGTTCCAGTTTTGGTTGGGAGTACCTGGATTCTACATCTGAAAATAACAAGGATTCATAGAGAGCATGATGGTCCCAACCATTTTCATCTTCCTGAGTGAGGACAGCCCCAACGGATTGATAACTAGAATCAACAGTCAATTTGATCTTGCCAGCTCCTGGTCCATAAGCAATCTTTTTCAAGACTATGTCTTTGCCAACCATCATTTTAAGCAGCTGAAAAGAATGTTCACAATCTTGGGTCCAGATCCACTCAGCATCTTTTCTGGTCAGGCAACATAGAGGAGCACAGATTTTGGATAGAGATGGGATAAAGATTTGAACATAAGTAACAACACCTAGAAAGCCCCTGACTTCAGTTGGATTGATGGGAGTAGGCCAAGAGAGGATTTTTTTGACTTTGGATGGAGCCATCCTTCTTCCTTCCTTGCAGACCACATGACCAACAATTTCCAGAGCAGGGACACAGGCAGCCAATTTGGATCCAGAGACAGTGAGGCCAGATTCTTCAATTTGGAACAAGATCCTTTCCAAAGTGGTTGCATATTCCCAGATAAATTGACAGATTCCTAAATGCCAGGGTAAGAGCTCATTGTTATAATCAGAAACTGGTCCTTTAATTCCGCCATCATCAATAAAGATACCAGCATGATCAGGGATTTCATCCTGGAGGATCCAAACCATCTGAGCCTGATAGACTGCAACCGAGTTGGTGGCACCTTGAGGCAATTGAGTAAGTTGGAAACAACCAAGGGGAGTATTGAATGTGGTGAGAGGGAGAGAAATTGGATGTAAGGACCGTTTGTCATAGCCACCCATAATGTCATCTAGACCATAGCAAGCTCTCCCAGAAAAGTATTCAACAAATTCTTCAGTAGCAGGGGGAATACCAGAGTCTATAATAGTAACCATATTTAGAGGCTGGAGATCATGAACTATTCTAAGTTTACCGTTACTTTTAAGGACACAGAAAACAGGACTGGAATAGCTAGAATTTGACTTTTTGTATAAACCGGTTTGGAATTGTTCCCGGACCAACTTGATGAATTTGTCAACTTTGGCAGAAGGGATCAGGATCTTTTTCTTTTGCCAGGGATCATGTTCTACTACAAGAATGATATAAGGCAGACCATAGGATTCTTTCAAGAGACCTCTCTCTTCTTCACAGAAAGCAATAGCTTTTTCCCTAAGAGCCAAGAAATTTTTGATCAAATACAACTCATTAGGTAGAAGCCATCCATCTGGTCCAAAGTTGACTACTCCCAGATGTTCTTCAGTGACACGACCAGAGGGGATGAATGGACCAGTGAGAGATTGAGGTAAACCACAGTAAGGATTGCGGGATAGAGGAGGACGCCTAACAGGAGGGTTGAGATTGAGAGGCATTGGTTGGTTGACTGGTTGGATTTTCCTAGCCACTGGTTTATATTTGGAGGCAAAAGAGAGTGGTTCTTGTTTTAGCCAAGAGTTGACCAGAGAGATCTGACTAAAAGGATTGAGACCAAGTTCTAATGCCTTCCAAGTTTGATGTTCTGCAAGGTTTTCAAAAGGTTCCTTTTCCATAAAAGAAGCCCCAGGAGATAATACATTGCTCACATGTGTGGCACAAGGTAGGGCTTCAAAGATGATAGTAGTAGGATACCCTGGTGGTGCACAATTGGGAGGACTTACTTCTACCCCAATTTGCCCCCACTGAAGCCCATATTCTTTCATACCAAAGCCACTGAAAATAGGATCAAGATTGGGATCTAGTTTAGACTCATTGCAGAGATTTGAACTGGAACTGGGAGAAGGTTGATTAGGAATAAGAGTACAAGGAAAAGAAGAAACAATAGAGAAAGAAGAAATATTTTTGGATTTTTCCATTTTGATTTGTTTTTGATTTTTGATGTTTTTGAGATCAGAAGAAAACGTTGAAAATAAAGAGAAATAAGCCTCTGGGATGAGAGTTGACCCTTGAGTTGAAGTTTGAGGCTGAAAAGAACTAAAAATATTAGTAGGATCAACTACTCCCATAAAAAATGAGAGGAACTAGAATTATCCTTCTGTTTTCCTTTTATAGATGACTTAGGGAAATGACCAGGGAAATCTCTTTCCCAGAAACCAGAATCCAAAGAACAAAGAGGAACCTCAATTTTTCTACCATCAGAATCAGGGAGGAGGATTCTCTCCCCAACTTGATTGGAAAACATAAGAGTTGCTCCAAAATTGATTAAGAAAGGTTGACCCAAGATCATAGGTCCATCCAAGCGTGTGATCCAGAAATGACAAGTTCCAACAATGTTTTGGCCAATCCGGACTGGAACGTCTTCAACGATTCCAACCAATTTGCAAGACTGGTTTCCTATTCCATACACTGAAGAGCTGAAGCTGACCCTAAGGCTGAGTTTAAGTTTGCAGGCCATAGCATCTGAGATCAAGTTGAGCTGAGAGCCAGAGTCAACAAGAAGTGAGACCATTTTTGCTGATTCACCAAGATAGCAGGGAAGAAAACCAAGAGGACAAGAGTAAATAATAGACTCAGAAGAGGGATCTGTTCCACCAGAATCCTCCATCAAAGTTCCAGAGGAGACCTTGAGTTCTTCAGGACCAATTTCCACACGTTGACAAGAAACCCATTTCTTCATTCCTTCAGCAACAGATGGAGAGATTGACAGGAGTTCAGCAACAGATAGATCAGGAATTTTAAGATCAGAAATTTTGTTTCATACCCCTTCCACAGCATTGGGGTTATCTTTGGAAATTCCCCTCTCAAACCAAACTTTGGGCTGGGTGGAGGGAGGAAGATTGGGTGAAGCAGGAACAGGATCAGGGGATTGAGGAGGCTTAATAGATGAGGGATGAGGATCAGGGTGATCTTGAGACCTTTCCATGAGTGGTTCTTTTTCCACATCCATGTCTTCTACATCAGAAGAGGGCTCAGGTGAGGATTGTTGTTTGGGTGGTTTTTGGAGGATTGAGGTTGGCAAGGAAGGAGCTTTATGAGGTTTGGGCTCCTCATGTCGCTTCCTAGTTGGATTGGATTGGTAAGTACCAACCAGAGAGGAGGAGGAAATAGCTGGGGGATACCAGGGTTGAAGAGTACCACAAGAAGATTGGAAATCCACAGAAGCCAAGGATGCCTTCATAGAAGGGGGTGGCTGGTAAGAGGCCACCACATGACAAATAGGGCAAGACAAATTGAAGGGGATTAGGGCACCATTAGGAAGGAAAAAGTTATTCCCTTTTTGCTCTACCTATTTCTTGTCTTTGTCCTGCTGGAGTTTGATAAATTGACCGGTTCCATCGCCTTCCCTGTGGCAATAATAGCATACTAGAGTATTTTTAGGAACAGCACTAGAAGGTTTAGGAACAAGAAGGGAGGAAATCTTTTGATCCATTTTGTTCTCAAAGGCTTTGAGCGGTTTAGAGATCTTTTCCATTGTAGCGGTTTCTTGGTTAGGCTGAGGGTTCTTGGGCCTTCAATCAGATTCCATTTTATTCATAATCTTGTTTGCCTCTTTGAAACAGGGAGCATGAACTGGTTCAGTGGTTTTAGATTTTTCAAAAGTGAGGGCTGTTTGACCTTTCATAACTTTATCCACCACTCCCCTAAGGATAAGAAAAGCAGGAAGCTTGAATCAATTATCCCTGGTAGTTATCATGGATCCAGACTTGACCAGTTTGTCCTTGATCCTTTCCTGCACTCCAAGAGAAAAAGATTGAAAAATAAGACTCAAATTTTGTCCACTGTGTCAATGTGATTGTTTTGGACAAGGTAGGATTGGATGGGATCCCAAGATTTCCTAAAGGACTGATAATCAGAAGCTGAAGCCACACCACCATTGGAGATCCACTGGGAGACAAGGTTATCTAGATCCTGCAAAGTAAATTGTGCTACATCTATTTTTCCCCAATAGGCCAACATTGCTTCCCGCAGCAGGGCCCAGTTATGCCGTTTGAAACCTTCAAATGACTCAATGATTTCCATGACTTCATCAGAGGAGATAAAAAATTGTAACTGGTAGGCCATATCAAGTTTGCTAGCCCCGTCCACCAAAGCAGCCATCTTGTACGAGTCCAAGAAGTGTTCCACATTTGTCCCATTGAATCCTAAATTCTTGTTCTGGGGCTTGATCTTAACCATCTTAGGACAAGAAGAGGCGCTGTTAGATTCCATTTTGAAAAATTTTCCTAGAAGATCCAAGGAGCAGATTTCCAAAGTGGCTCACAAATGTGGCAAGAGTAGGGTTTCTCAAAAAACGACAAGTATCTTTCCCAGATGGTGCACAATTGGGAGGACTTACTTCTAGAACAAGTTGCCTCCACGGATCTAGATGATGACAGAAAAAAGAAAGAGATTGGATTTCAAAGTTGATGATTGCTGGGACTGTAAATCCCAAGGTTTCTGGTTTGATCCCAGCCCGAGGGACCAAATGTAAGACTCCAAACGGTGCTGGCCGTGGCAGTTCTGTGGAGGGGAAAGGTGCTGTTTAGGCTGCCCTCCTGAGTGTTACAAAAATATTTAAATTTAACCAAGATCAAAGTCCAGAACCTGGTAAATGGGGGTCCAAAGAGTAAAGGATAAAGATGATAGTAGTTGGTAGCTGGGAAACAACACTATCTGAGGCAAGATGATGCCTGGGAAAACTTGAATAGAAGAAGTCAAGGATTGTTCAGAGTTCAACAGGACAAGGCAATTGTAAGTAACAACACCCACAAGCTAATAGCTCTGGTCATCAGCAGAAGCTTAGGAAAGATCAACTCAATCCCAAACAACCTCCAGGTTCTCAATGAACCTGCCCAACTCTCCACAATCAAGCACTTGAAGGGTACCAGATAACTGTGGGTGGCTTCACAAGACAAAGCTAATTGTTTGAAGAAGCTCTAGAAGCAAAACAATAACTGATTCAAACAAGAATAACCCAACACTTCTCAAGGGACTCAAGAGTAGCGTGGCGGAATTCAACTTCAAAAGAAATAAAGGGAGGTTTAACACTCCAGGTTTTAAGCTTAATAAAACCTCTTCAGTCAAACGTGACTGGTTCTGGAAAGATAATCAAAGGATGATCAGGACCAGTATGGTTGGATAAAGGGATCAGGAGTGGTGTAACACACTCAAGAATTCAATCAGTTGAATTCTTCTTCAACCAGAAAGGCTATTGGTTGGTGATAAAGATCAAGGATCAGGGATTTGAGTATGGAGGCTCAAAGATCAAGGGGCAATCATGGATATACCCAGAATTCAGTTCTAAGATGAAGGGGAATGAGACCCCACAGATTATTTATTTCAAGAAGATAGAAATGATATTTCTCTCCGGTAAGGTACCATATGATACCCCCCCCCCCAAAAGGCAGGGGAGAGCCCCTCCTTATATGGGCAGGAGGCCCTTTTAGACTATGTACAAGTGATTCTACAAATAGAGCGGATTTTTTTTTTTTGATTTCAGATGATCAGAAAAATTGATCACGCGGGCCAGTGGAAATCCGTCCTCCCTGACTGGGGTGGGATCTTTCTCATCCCTTCACCTCTCTTGCGTCCTTCCGCGGATGGGCGCGCGCGACAACACCGGGATTATCCACCCCTCACCTAAAGGCAGAAGGGGTGGGGAAAAAATGAACCAGACCTCCCGCGGATGTCCGCGGGCGGTAGAAAACGCTTTTCCACCCCCACTCAAAGATGGAAGGGGGGTGCGAGTGGAAGTTGGAGGGATAGGAGCCGGGGGAGGATACCAAGGCAATGGAGGCAGAGACATAGTTAGGAGGGGGTGCGGTTTGAACAACCGTGAACATTGGTTGATGTTGTTCAGTGCCAGTGAGAGCAGAACCGGCAGTGGTGATGATGAAAAAGTAAGGATAGGTCAGGTTTTGACCGTTGAGCCAGGTGGTGAGTGGAGGGAACCAAGAATCATTGGCATAGACTCCAATCATACCACAATTTTTGGCAATTGTGGTCCAGTTTGCAACGGGGGTTTTGGAATCAGTGTTGAATAGATAGATGTCCACAAATCTTGAGCCAATGAAGGTGGGGTAGTTATTGTTCCAGATGAATTTACTCCAGGTATGTTGAACAAGAACAGTGTGAGATTGAGGAAAGCAGGATAGAATGGCATTGGAGACGGTGGTACAGCTGGGATAACCGTTGGCACTGGGACTGGTTCCGTTACCTTGAAGGGCTTGACAAGGGAATAGATTGTGAAGGGGGGGTTGAGTGGGTAAGGAGCGTTTCTGAAAGTTTAAGGAGGGGTGGATGGAGGAGGGTGGAGAGGAAGGCAGAGATTGGATAGGATGGATTGAGAGGAGGAGGAGGAGGAGGAGATGAGATCTTGGGCTGAGCGGGTCTTGGCTGGCCCGTTTGGCCAAAAGGAAGGGGGGAACAAAGAGAGAAGGGATTGAACGCAATGCCTAGGTGATGAGACCAAGAGAGGCCTGTCCTAGACCACTGGGACAGAGTAATGTTTGGCAGGATGAGGAAATTGGAGGAGTGATACTGATAAAAAAAATTCCAATTTTTTTTTTTTTTTGAATGACACCTAAATAAAAGAATTGTAAAAAAAAATTTGAATTTTCTGCATCTGGTCCAGGGTGTCCAGATTTGGTCACCAAATGGGGAGCTAGATTCTTGTTTTTATGCCAACATCTGTCTTCCAGATGATCTGGTGATTTAGGATTATGAAATCCTCTTTTTCATCTTTGATCTTTTGGAACAATTTGCTTTTATCAATCCGACACAATCAAAGCAGTCTCAAGAGGTTTGGAGTTGCTTTGTTTTGCTTTGGTTTTGTTGATTATTTGGTTTAGGTGATTGAAAACCAATTCTACAGATATGTCTTTGTCGGAATGCATGATTTGTTGTAAAAGAGGATTTAGTTGGGAAGGAAATTTGAATAAGCTTAAGTGAGCCACAATATCATCCTGTAAGTCAATTCCTACATCTGCCATTTTCTTAATGGAAATTTTTGATTTAGTTATGAAAGATGCTATGGTTTTGGCTCTTAATTCTTGGTACAGGAATTTGTTGAAGATTCTTGCCCGATTCTCTGTTTGCAAGGAGGCAAAACGTTTCTTGATTCTCTTCCATAGTAATTTTGCCAAGTTTATGTTGCAAGCGCTTACCATGTTTGCATGTGTCACCAAATCAATTTTTGATAGTGTAATGACCCTTACTTCCATGTCCTCTGTCTTGCTTAGTTCTTTTGATTTGTCTTCCAGCGCGACTTTAACATTCTTGAGCTTGAATAGAATTGATAATTTGTCCTTCCAGATTGAGTAATTTTCTTCTTTGACAATCGGAATTGCTTCAAGAGCGGCCTTTAGCATAATTTGAGTGAATCCATCAAACAAAGTTGAGCTTGATCCCTCCATTGCGGTTAGCTGTTGAGATTTTGGCTTTTAACCGTTTTGGTTGAATTGAATTTAATTGATGAATTTAAAGAGGGATCAAGCACAAGCTTTTACCGTAGAGTATTTTAGGACATAGAAAATGAGGACAGCTGAGAGACTAGAAAACATGGCATGGAAGAAAGTTGAGGCAGGCTGAAGAGAAGGGAATCAGATTTCAAGACCTTTGAAGAAGAGACGTAGTGACTGTCTTACCAGACATAGAAGAGTCAATTGAGGAGTTGATGATTGGGAGCGTTTTGGATAGCACAAGTAGAATAAGAGATGAGATTGAAAATAAGGATTAGAAAAAGGAAAAGTAAGAAGATTAATAAAAAGAAAGAAAAATAAAAAGAAAGAAAAATAAAAAGAAAGAAAAATAGAAAAAAAAGAAAAAGAGAAAGAAGACTAGAAATATTTGGTGATTTTGAGGCAAAAACTTAAAGAGAGTTGAAGTCAAGTGAAAATAGATGGTTTTCCGCATCTTCTCCCTCTCCCAGTACAGACCGGAAGCACTGGACATTAGTTTGCGGGTGGTTGAGCAGTGACAGTCAAGTGATATTTGAGTAAAAGAAGCAGAACAAGCGGGCTTCCCCGTGAGTACCTGACGTAGGAGGAAAGATCAATTTTCTACAAACAATACAATTGGAGGGTGAATTTTTTTTTGGATTGGATTGGAGATGAAAAAAATTGCAGGCAGGTTTTGGTGGGTTGTGCCAGCTATGCTCAAATTCATACCCAAGCCCATGATGGGCCGCGTGAGGCAGGTCTTGTTGGGTCTTTGCAGGCCGTCAGTGGGTCATGGGTTGGCATGTTTTTATCCTCAATTGTTTGATCAAATTTTGATGGTATCAAGGTTCTAACAAGAAATGGAGATGGTTGATCAATTTCTTGAGGGGGTTGTTTGGCCATTGGTCTGGGATTTTAGTATCTGGGATGGTTATTTTTTGAAGAAGGGATTGGTTGCAATGGCAAGAGATTGAGAGGAGATTGGAGGAAAGAATTTTTAGTTGCAGGACTACAGAGCTGTCCCAATAAAGACAGCTCATTGTGGTTGCAATTGTCATGTTTCAAGTTTAAGGGTTATTTTCTTCTCCACTTTGACATATCATTTTCCTCAGTACCATCTACCTCAGTCCATAAGCATGACACAAATAAAGCACAACATCAATGGTGCCTTCTGCTTACTACCTCTGGCTTGTGTCATGACCTTCCAATCTTGGCAACTGACTCAGTATATACTTGAAAATCTTACAGTGAAATCTATACTGGTTGACCATCCATTCAAGTTTTGCTCTTCTACCCTGGGTATCATCAACCCTTGGACTTCCATTCTTGGTCACACACTCACACTAGTTTGCACCCATGCCTAGAAAGCCACATTAACTGTAAAGTTTGCAAATGGACTAGTCCCTACCCTGCATAAGCTACACCTTCACATTTGCATTGTCTTCACATGTCATTCCTTCCTGTCTCATCCATTACGTCCTTGTACACTCATATTCTATTGTCTTGCACCTACGCTAAAACCTTGGAAACAACTGTACTTTTGTTTCATTTCCCATTCTGTTCCTGTCATTCATTGCCTCACTGCTCTCTAGCTGTAGATGAACATCCATTGGGTTGTATCTAGTATCTTTGGATTACCTTATAAAGGCTGTGTTGCCTTCCTGAAGATTGTCTCCTCAGTTAGTTCATTTCATATGTTCTTGCATTTGCTAAATCCAGTCATCACATTGGGCTTGGCTTTAGTTCCTTTCCATTGGAGCAACTCCCTTTCCTTGCTGTTTGTTGAGCCACCCAATCATAACTTTGCACTTTGCAGTTAGCCTTGCTACCTTGCACCTTCCCCTTGAATCCAGCCTCTCCCTTTGTGCTCACAATCATCTAAGATTGCCCTATAGTACATGGGGTGGTTGTGTGACAGCAATGTAGTCACTTGATGGCAACTGCACAAAATTGACTACAATTTTGGACATCAGTCCCACAGCAGCATGCAAGCCATCCTGTGTTGAACTTACAGAAATCAAACAACCCCAGAAAAAGAAAAAGGGGGTACCCATGGGCCCACCCACCATCTAAGGCTGCGTTTGGCTGCTGCTTGTAAATGTAATTGTAGGTTACAAGTTACAAATCCTTTGGATGAGTCACCAGGGCCCTGCGGCCAAACATCCCATGGATTTGTAAGTGTAGACTTCAAGAATGGGCGGGAAAGTAGATGGGTACAGCTAGTTACTAGGTCAAAACCTTGTAACATGCTGTTACCTTTTTTTCTGGGGGCAGCATGGGAGTGTAACTTCCATGGAAGTTACACTTGATGAGTTACAGTGCTTGCCAAACACCCAAAATTGTGTAACTGTAACTTTCACCCCCTGTAACTCCCTGTAACTTCAATTTGGCGGGCGGGGGGGAGTTACAGTTACAAATACACCTTGCAGCCAAGCGGGACCTAAGACGTACCCGCACCCACGGGAGCTTGAGGCGGGTCGGGTCGAGAAAAGCTTTTTCTGAAGCCCCTCTACCCAAGCCCGGATTGATACCCACCGGACCCGGGTATCCCGCGGTGCGGCCCGACCCATGAACATCCTGAGGTGCGGCCGATGCCAATTGGTCTGCGCACTGGCGTCCAGCCGTGAGCCTATCACGACGACGAATTCGGCTTCGGGGGTTAGTTTCCCATCAAGTTACAGCTACCCCCTCGGTCAGCTTTTCCATATTCCTCTTCCGAACGCCTATCTTGTCGCTTCTTCTCTTCCTTCGGTCATGCGAGGCGGCGGCGGCCGCTACGACTCACGTACCGACTCACCAGGCGAAGCCCATCCGAAAGAAGACAGCGGTTGGAGTATTAAAGAATCTGGCCCCAAAGACCGCGACAAACCATCTCGAATTCGAGACTCAGATCGAGGCAGGGATCGAGACAGAGATGAACGCTATCGAGACAGAGATGAACGGGATCAAGACCGAGAAACAGCCCGAGATCGCCCAAGAGATCATGGTGACAGAGGCAGGGACCACGACGACGATCGGGATCGAGCTCTAGATCGGGATCGAGACCAAGACCGTTCGAAAGGATTTGATAGGGATAGGGATAGGGACAGAGAAAGAGATAGGGATAGAGATAGAGATAGAGATAGAGATAGAGACAGAGATAGGGATAGGGATAGGGATAGGGATAGAGATAGAGATAGGGATAGAGATAGAGATAGAGATAGGGATAGAGATAGGGATAGGTATCGCGAACGACCTCGAGAAACGGATAGTCGGCGTCGAACCTCCGATCGGCCGGGCCAAGATTCTACCGATAGGGATCGTGAACGCTGGGATAAAGATCGCGACCGGTCAAGAAGTCCAGATGGTAGATTGAGGCGACCCGATCGCGAGCGGCCTCGTCACCGGTCGCGTTATGGTCACAGCCAATCTCGCTCCCGAAGTAGGTCTCCCGGGCCAAGTCGGCGTTCTGGTGGAGGCAAGAGTGATGGTCAGCTTCAATGAACTTTACTCACCGATTCGGATTTTATCTGATCCTTCAGGTTTGAAGGCCAGGTTACTGACGTTGAAATTTGCACCTGCGGCGGAATGGATAGATCGGCCCAGTCCACAGAACGATCGGAGGAGAGCGTCTGGCAACTCTATGGATGTCGATCAGAACAATGGGGATGAAGACGAAGAAGCTAAAATGGCTCGTCTCATGGGATTTTCTTCGTTGACAACTACTAAGGGAAAACATGTCTCGGGCAATAATGAGGCCGGCACGGTGGATGTCGTGAAAGTTAGAACTTGGAGGCAGTACATGAATAGGTAAGTCCCTGTTATGCTGCTTGATCGTTCCTCGACTAACTGCTTGTTTCTTGTCTGGTGTTTAATTATGTGTCTTGTTTTTCTGGTCTGCTAGGCGCGGAGGATTCAATCGCCCCCTGGATAAAGTTTAATTTACACCTAAGTTACCGTCGTCCCCAGTGTCCACAAACATATCTGTTATTTTGTATCCACGAATACCTCCCGAAGGACGATGTTGATAGTACCTCATTGTCTGACAGGTCATGTTCAGCTCTTTCGTGTTCATAATTCGGCCCCAATACTTTTGGAAACTCATGTATTTATTGCTGTCAAGCGATCGCTCTATCGCTTTCGGAGTCAGAGTGATGAAAGCCAGAACACCTTAAGTGTTGCACTTTGCGGAGAGAAGAATTGTTGCTTTCCAAAAAGACCTTTACTCAGCAATCGCGTCGAAAAAGAAATGAGCCGCTCACCCACCGAGTTATGACCACCCCCTCCTCCTCTCTATAGAAACTAGACGAATGCAGAAACGCGTGATGAAAGCAAAAAAGCACATTACATTTGATCAAATTTCAGCGCTGGAGGGTTTGAAATTGCCACAACTTAAGTTTATCCTCCATTGTTAGTTTTGTGCGGTAGACGAAAAATTTTCATCCTGAAATTTTGGCCTACCCGGTGATCGTTTGGCGACCATTCCCTACCTACTCAGCGCATCGAGTCGACAATCTTATGAGCAGACTTTCAACCTGCTAATAACTCACAATTGTATTGTTTCTGTTCCCAAGCTTCCAACTGTACCTCAGCCTGGCCCCTCACTCGTCCATCCCATCAAATTTCTAGAAGAGACAGGCTAAGTTTTCAGGTCACCGAAACAACGATCTTAATACTAGCCGGTGCTTTCTTCTTGGTCAGCTTTCATTCGATTTATTTACTTTCCCTTCAAATCCATGTTCTCTGTGGGTGCCCTCAATATTGAAACATTATTCAACGCTATGAGTCAATTGACTTGTGTCTTTTATTATCTGACCTGTTCTCATGCCATAAGGATTGGTGAAATTTGAAAGGTTAGAAAAACATAAGCCTCCATGTTTGAGAGAAATGAGCCCCCAAAGTGCTGCTCTGGCCATGGCAGGTGAAATTTTGTTGGAATGAGGAATGTTAGATCTTTAAAAGTGCTGCTGGGTATGGATTGGGAAATTGAACTGCAAAATTTATGGGTTAAATCTTTCAGCCAGCAGCCCAACTTCATCAGACTACTGTGATAGATCACACCCAATGACTGCCTGATCCCCTTATACACCAAACAATAGACTACCAACCCTCAACATTCCCCACATGCATCAAAAGACTGCCAGATGCACTCTGTATTTTAGAGAGGCTTACCTCAGTCAAATGCACAAATCTTCACTTCCCCTCTCTAAAACCCATAAGCTGGCATTCTGACCATCACCTTGGTAGGACTTGATGCAAGACCCCTCCCTCAAGTATTATGGTCCATCACCATACTCCATCAGATACTCTCACATGATTGAATGTGGATGAGTCAAGCCTCAGTCCAACTACAAGCATTTGACAACTTGAGTATTGTCACTTGTTGCCATGGCTAGTCACTCCCCATTGGGCCTAGTCTTTACTCTCATTCTCCTTGTACTTGTCTGACTATTCCTCATTTACCTAATTGATACAGTTTTGCTTCATATGATGGGTGTATACATTTCATCTTGTGTACTTTTTCCTTCCTCAATTGGTGTACTGTCTGAACTTGGGTGCTCTTGTTATTTGTTCTGGCTATAAAAAGCCTTTGCTTTGTTCTAGTTCCTGATTTCCTCAGAAACAGCCAAGAATGTCTTCACACAATTGAAATCAATAAATTCACACCTATTCAATACAAAAACAGAAGGTGTAAAGGGCAAGAATCTATCCAAAAAGCTGTATTTTTTCCGGTTAAATTCACACCTTGGGGAACACTTTCCCACCCAAATAAGGTGTTAAAATCTGCATTTAATAAAAAAAAAAACATGTGAACAGTTCATTCCAGTTCAAATCAGATTTGAATGAGTTTTTTTGGTATTGAAGTTAATTTTTTAGTTCTTACTTTGGTAGTAAAATGCACCTAGAGACATGCATTTATGCCAAAAGGTGTCAATTCAACCCAATGTTGCTCAATTCATGCCTGTTGTGCTTATATATATATACATATTAAAAAGGTCTGAATTCATCAGTCTGAAATCCATGAATATATCTGGGGGCCTCAAAAATTAAGCATTAATTGTGCTTGCATGTGGAAAGTATCTCAGATTTTTCAAACCCACACAACCACCTTGTGATTTTGGATTGATCCATAGCACAATCTCAGTCTGGTCAATTATACCTCACTCCTCTTGCTGACTCAGAACATCTTAAGTCCACCTTCAAACTTCCTCAAAGCAATTTTTCATTTTTACCTTTATTCCTGGTGTACATCCTTGGGACTTTTTAAGACCTTTTCTGGTGACAACTAACATATTTCTAAAACCTATATTGAGGTTTGGAATAATATTTCCATATCATGTATCAATTGTGGTAAAAAGACTTCTAATTTAAAAACTTATAAATAGGTAATAAACTGTCACAAAATATTTTGAAATTCCTCTCAAAAAAAAAACAAAACAGAATTTTATATGAAAAATCTTTTTGCTTTCAGAAAAAGTCTTCTGAGATTAGTATAGAATGCATGGGAAAAAAATGGCTCAAAGTGGAATGGGGGCTGGTTTTATTTTATACTCATTTGAAGAATTAAATCAAGATATTTTCAGGATCCAAGAATTTTCAAGGTTAAATTATTCTTTGATATATGCAAATTAAATCCAACTGAACCCATTCAAAGCATTGATACTTTTATTTTGGAAATAACTCATGTATTCAAAGGGACCAGTGATAGTTACTTGAAACCTCCCACAAGGATTAAATAAAAAAAGCTGTAAAACTTTATTGCCAAAGATATCTGTAGATATCATATACCAACTATTTTACCAAGATTAAAACAAATCATTAAAATAAAAATGAACAATATCACAATCTGCATTGATTTTAGAAAAATGGGAAAACACTTGAAATATTATCTGATGACATATAGATCTCCTAGTTGGTTTGAGAATTCTGCATGGTTGATGATTGAACACAAACTTGAGTATCTTACTTGAAAATTGATATTCAAGATGATTTTTATATGGCAATAATTATACTTAAAGCTTTGAGACTGTGTAGAATATTTTTAGGATTGGTTTTGGTATTTTGATCTTAATTTGAAAGAAATGAATGAGTCTGCACAAATCTTCAAATGGATTTTGTTTTGGGCTTGTGAGATCACAAGTTTGAAATGTTCACCAAAGTTTTCAAAAAAAGAAAAAAAAAAGAAATTATTTCATCCAGGGATTCAATATGTTTCAAAGTAAATCATTTCATTTTTTTTTAATTTGAATGTACATCATATTTTTTTTCAAGTAAAATTTCATTTCTGACTGCTTAGAAACCAGTGTTGAATATGCCTCTGCACATTTTTTGCATCTAAAAATAAGTAAGATAAGTATCAAGCTCAATTTAATTTACCATTCAGTTATTTTACAAAAATAAAGTGTCATCCTACTATATTCCAAGAAACCTGAAAATCCTTTAGCTAATAGAGTTTATAGAGATGATAATAAATTTATTATTTAAGATATTGCAGCAATAACCCATAAAAAGCTGGAGAAAGTCAACAAAAGGTGGTAGTCTGGTACTAAAGAGATGATTAATGAATTAATCAATCAATTTAATTTTCTTAAAAAAAGGGGCCATAGTAGAACTGGGTATCTGTGAAACCTCTCTTGAGAGGATTAAACTTATGATACACACAACTGGGAGGACTGCAAAATTTTTTATTCAAGAATAGGAATTAATATCAATGGATATGGATGAATCAAGGGTAGAAAAAAGCCATAGAAGAATGGGAAAACTTAATGGTCATATAATGAGGGCTAAAATACTTAAAAAGAAATCAAAAAGGATGGTGTAAGGCTGGGAGGGTAATTATAGGCTTAATATAGTTCCAAGTTGGATTTATGGGTGGAAACTGGTCAATGTAAAGGTTTTATTGAGTTCATCAATCAATTCATTATTGATTATAAGGTTTTGATTCCTTATACCATGTTTATCTGCATGATTATGAAATTGAGCCTGGGGGAATTTAAGCTTGGAAGATGCCTGTATTTATCCCTTTCTATTTTATTAATGATTCAAATTTTATCAGGATAAAACGGAGGAAGGGGATGTGCACTGAGGCTATAACTTCATCCAGGAATGAACCATAATTGGCTTTCAATTTTTTGGGATAGATAGATCTGTCCCATGTCAGGAAATTTGACAATTTACTCATTCATTGTGTGATAATATATTCATACCTCCTTCATGTCTGTTATAGCCTCCTCTGTCATAGCTTTTATGGTATTGCTATCTTGGAACCTTGTTCCAAATCTTTCTGCATGCATACTTGCAGTGGAGTTTCCTGGCTGCAGCTGTTCATGGGAATTTGAGATCCTGAGGCTGTATGCAGGACACAAGGGATGTAGTGTTTGAAACAGCTACATGCATGAATTTTGACAACACCTGTTTTAGTCAAAAAATCTTAAACTATACACAACACCTCATTTATGACTTTATATTAGTCAGGTAACATACATGTGATGGTGTGTCTGAAATCTTAAAATGTCAAAAAAAAGGTGCTATAATATTTTGGTATTGTCTGGCAGGTGGTTGAGGCATAGGATTTCACAAGTGTGGTTGGTTAGTGACTCTGCCTAAAATTGGGTGGGGAGTCCATTCATGCCATAATAGTTTAGATATAATCCTACCACTCAATCTAGTTTTTTTTTTTTTTTTGATGTTTTGGTCTTTCTTTCAAGTTTTTTCAACTGGATTTCCAGTAGTAGCTGGCTGACCTGAAGCTTTGATTGGGATACAAAGCCATCTATTTATCCAAATATTAAATGAAAATACCACCCAAAATCTGGGCAATAACAATCACTCAAATATAAAATATCTGGAAGCTTCTGTCTCAAATTTCCTAAAGACTCAAATGAAGGTCATCAAATGGCTTACATCAGTAAAGGCTGATTATTATTTTTACTTGTACTTGTATTCTAGACTTTTTCTGATCTTGAAACCAAAAAGAATTAGCTTACCAATTCATTGAATGGAATCATTCCAAATCCAACCAAATGATGATTATTCTTGAAAATTCAAGAAAGCCTAGAAGGTTTTATATCAGGAATATATATTTATTTGATTTATTCCAAATTTTATTTTAAGGGGGATATGGATCTTTGTTTCTTATCAAGTGAGAGTTGAAGTGTTTACTGGATCAGATGATATCACTGGTTAAGCAGAGTTTTGATTTTTTTTTTCAATCTTACCATCCTTGCTCACTCAATTGTACTTGATATATGGATACATAGGAAGGTGAATAATTTCTTGGGTTCTGGAAGGATTTCATCTAGAATTCCCCATGTCATAAAATAAGTAGAAGATTCAAATCCATAAGATTTATTCCAACCTCCTTTCAAACTAGGATCCATTTTTTGAAAAAAAAAAACCTATAACTCTGACTGAAAACATCACCTTCATTTCAAAAAATTTTGCATGTGAGTTGTAACCTCTAGAACCTAAACTTGTGAAAATTAAATCAAAGAATTCAATTATTTTCTCTTAAAAAAAGATTAACTCCACATAATGCCTAACACAAGAATACTTTACTGAAAATTGTTTTTTGTGTGCTTTGGGTAGAAGTAACTCAGGCTGCTAAAACTGTTGTGAAAACCTTTCCTCCAAAAACTCAATAGCTGAAAGTATCAGTGCAATATTGGCATTTCCAAAATCCATCCAAAAATTCAGTATATATTTCCTCCTGTTCTTATATTTCTCTCTTCCATACTTCCTATGGGATATTTTTACATGACAAAATGATTAGATTTGGTACTCCCAATTTTGGAGTCAAGAATATTACAAATCTTTGAGTAGAATTGCCAAGCTACCTGTCCTATTTCCAATTGGTACCAGGCCTTCTTGACTTATTAGGATAATTGGAAGGTGTTTCCATGCTGTATACTCATGTTGGTTTGTGGGATGGACATTTTTTTTTGGTAATATCAAAGTTTCATAAATATGAAAAGATCAATGGCCTATCTGAAAGAATATTGCATTTTCAAGAGATTGTATGTTGATGGCTGAATAGATTTTCCCATCAATCACGCGCATCGTTGCCTTATGTTTCATATTATTCAATTTCAAAGGATCCAAGGGCGTTTGGTCTTGAAAAACTGATTGTTCTTGGTCCTATTACTAGTTTGGAAATTATTTAATCCATTTTTTTTAACTGTATACATTTTTAATGGAATTATTTATTTTTATTTTCGAAGGTGCTGGGAGGGAGAGAATACAGGGTGACTGGAAATCCAACTGGTAGCTATGATTTATTATACGAAGGACGAGTGGAATCAATCAGATCTTTCAAAGAGTGAAAGCCTCAGGCTTACGACCACCAACCAGCGATGGCTTTTCGGATTAGATTGGTAAACCGCTGAGTTCACGGCACGCTTTCGTAATGGAAATACCTTGCCTCAGCGCTTCCTTCATATCTAAGTTACGAGAAAGGGGAATTATAGATTTGCAAAGGGATTCGATAGCTTCAGTTCACGGAAAACCGCAGGCTGGCGACAGAGTTCTTTCCAGATGCTTGATTATCTGTGGAACTCGAAAATCCTACCTGCTCTGGTGAAGTCACAAACTGGCAAATTCACGACACAATCCTCTAGCTTGCGCACACTATGCGGATCGGTACTATTCCTAGGTTGTGAAAATTTGATGCGAGTTGCGGCTTGGGTATCAGCTTCATGGGTTTAAATCAATTCACGCTATAGACGCAATCACGAACCAACAAAGATGAGGGTCATATTCAAAGGCTCCGTATTTTTTCTGGCATTCCCAAGACGTAGTGGTTAAGTACTCGGTTGAAAATCCGTACTTGCTCTCAACCCGCGCTGCTCGGTAGATGGTAGGGTCAAAGCGATCTCCTTTGTGTTGACCCCTAACAATACTCATCATACTTTACTCGTTTGGAATTAAAGCAAGTTGAGGTCAATTTTTGACCAATCCAGAAATCTCGAAGGTGAGGATGACTCACACGGAATCTTCTCCGCAATAAGAGAGTCTCTTGGGGTCCTTGAATGCACCGTTTGTTCCATCCTGAGTGCAGGGGTCCTGGCGTTGGTTTTTGCAATTGATTTTAAGCTCTATGCTGGAACTTGGATTTTACTGAGAAAATGATTAAGATATTTATACTCACTGCACCTCGAACGATGAATACATTCTGGCGCCAAATTAAATTGATGGAGAACAAAAGAAGTAAGCGAAAGTCAGCCGTGAGACTACGCTCAGACGTCCCGTACAAACCTGTATTCGCCAGATTTTGACCAAAGTTTTCAGCTTCAGGACCTTCTCATACTCCTTCTGGACGGTTTTTCTATCAGTAACTGGAGTTCCAGAGGTAAAAATCCCATCCCGGTTGATACTTGCTAGTCCTTTCGTGGTACTAACACCCGACAGCAAAACTTCTTCAGTGATATTGGATATTATTCCTTGTACGACATGTTGGGCTTGTCCCAACATCCATGTCACTGAAGAGGACTTCAAACATTATTACGCCGGTTGAAAAGAACAGATTTTGATCAGCCACCGAGAACATCAAGAGAGCCATGGGCCCCGGCAAATTGAAAGCCTCAAGTGGGTAACTTACTCGTTTGAAACGACTTTCTCCTTCTCCAATCAGAACCCAAGTTTCCAGCCAGGCAACAGCGGTAATCTGGTAAGTGATCATGACAATCACCAGCCAGGAGATCGCCCCCCATGACAAAAATACTGAATCCGGGATAGGTCCGTAGGACTTGAACAGAGACGCAGGAAAAGAACTTATCCAATTACTGATCAAGCTTGCCCAAGAGGCCTACATTTTGAGGGGGTTTTTTTTTGTCATCATTTAAAATTAGGGGGCCAGAGTTTTTACGTCGAGGAGGTTTGCTCCCGGTGTGCATGGAAAGAGAGAAAGCAGGGACTGACAAAGTGCCTAGGAGTTCTGGCAAAGTCTTTTTCAAAATCAGTTAACTGCAGAGGAAGTTCGCAAAATTTCAGCCACTCTATTGGCACCCATGTCCTATGCTGAGCATTGACACCAAACAGACTGACCATTGTGGGAAGTACATCTATAGTTGGCGGAAAGCTGTGTTGGTCAGTTTAGGTTGACCTAAATACCGCTGAATCAGACGAATGGATGTACCTGAGGCGACGTCAAACCTGTTCAAGCCTTTGTTAATTTCTAAACCTATAAAAATAGCGAAAGAACACAAGTTGATTTCATACCAGTCACTCACGCATCTCCCGCCGCTTGGTAAAGCATATTGACGAAATTATTCCAATTCTGCGCAGCGACTAAAGCATACCAATCTCGACCGTCAACACCTTTGCATAACAGCCGGGAAATTATCAGGACGCCTTTTACTGCCACGTCACAATTGGCAGAGACAAGATCGAGCTGCTACTTACTTGACCTGGGTTGCAAATCTTTCCTATCCCGCACTGAAAATCTGACGCGCCTACTCGCGTGGCGTATTGCTATAATCGTAATCAAGTTGTTAATGGTTGTGATTTGTCTGTGACTTTTGGTTGTGGAATTGATTCTCATGGCGCGACAAGAAGAAAGTATCCAACCTCTAAGCTCAAATGCGTCCCATTAGGATAGTGATCAAGGTAAGAGTTCATATCCAAATTTTTCCAGAGTGATGGTCTTAGAGGTTGCGCTTCACATAGAGAATGCAGATCAATTCGAATAGTAGTATTTTTCTGAGGGTCGTTTAGTGGGTGGGAGTTGACCAATGAGGGGGGATTTGTAGCTGGACTCAGAGCCCCGAAAGACACTGAACGAGGGGTCAATGTTTTGGGAATGAGACGGTTGCTGCCAGTTAAGGGAACAGCGGTTTGAGCGCAGCTCTGAGTGAAAGTTAGGAGGAAGAGTATGGAAGCCGCACAAGACATCCAAGTTCTTATTAGACCTAGAGTTCCTGACACGGAGGTTCGGCAATTCGGCCTCTTGGATCAGAGAAGAAGGAGGACAGCCCGGTAGCGGAATGTGCTGATGCAGATTATTCTGGAGGAGAACCAGTCCTCAAGCCGCCTGATTTATGGGTTGTCCCTACATGAAAGCTCGCACTCACGACACTGATGTGGAAGGTTTATTGTCCCGGTCACCTGAGACAACATACACATTTCATCCTAACCAGATTACACCCCGAATGGCGGAGTGTTTCACCTTTGGAAGGTGATTGACTAATGGCCATGTATTCTGGGATGATACATAGGCAGCAATGACGGAAAGGTCTTCCCCGGCTCAGGCTGAGACATTGTCTAGAGAGACGGCAGTTTGGGACGAAATTGGAATGTCTTACCAATATTCGATAAGAGCAGTTGATCGACTTCTGCGCGAGGTAAAGAAAGAAAGACGACAGGCCATTTTGGTGGATGTTCGATAATCTTTTTGGGGGACTTGCGTCCAATCCTGCCCGTGATACAAGGTGGTTCACTAGAAGAACAGGCAGACACGTGTCTGAAATCAAGTCCGCTGTACCGACAGTTAAAGCGTTTCAGCTTAGCATCAAACTTGCGATTAGATAACGGCAGCGACAAAGAACTTGCGAGGAAAAATTCGGACTACGCAAGTTGGCTGCTTGATGTGGGGGAAGGCTGCCTGCAAAATTCGAATTGTGGGTTGATAGATTTGAGATTGCCACCGGTTCTCGTGCATCACATGTGTGCGGAAGTGCGACAGACGAACCTTGCGTAGGTATTCTCGGACCTGCGACAGATGTGCGCGTACAGGAGTGTCATAGAGATAGGCCAGTTATTGATCGAAGGATGATGGTGAGAGGATCATGAGAGGATCCGAGCTCGAGTTGAGAAGGACATATGGTCTGAGAGGTGAGCGAGCGAGCGAAGCGGGTAGAGGAGAGTCGATTGGGAGCATCTAAGATTCCCCCAGCCGACCTAGGCGGGCTAATTGTGTTGCTCAGCCTTGAGCCAGAGCCAGAGCCAGAGCCAGAGCCAGAGCCAGAGCCAGAGCCAGAGCCAGAGCCAGATCGGAAGGAGGAGCGATCGATCGAGGCCGATGGGTACGAGTTCCGAGAGTCTAAGGAGGATCGTGAGCCTGATGAGCCGAGTTTCAAAGCTAATGATGATGATGATGATGGTGGTGGTGGTATGGAAGTCTAAGGGCTTCGATGATGATCGAGGAGGTGGTGGATGTTTGAAGATCTTGATGGATGAGAAGGCTTTGAATGTTGTCTGTAGAAATCTGCTTATGCAATAATGAAAGAATCCTGTATCACTTTGAAATATAGATACAGGCATATTTGGGCCATGGCAGCAAAGCTGCCACAATCACCCTAGTCAGTTGAAGAGTGATGAGGTGACCATAGATTCTGGCAAACCCAGGGTTATTCTGCCCTACGTATAGTTGAAGAAACTCTTACTTATCACTCCAGATCGTGAAAAGATAAGGCTAGAGACCGGTTTGAGTTTCACCTGCACATCGTTTGATACCTTGCATCTGGAAACAATTTAGCTCCTCATCTCACTGATAATTATGTCTTCAGGAATTTCTGCCAAAATATGACATGTGTGTTGATTGATCCAGGTCGGTTTACAACCATTGGGTGTGTTGACTTGCAAACTGGATTATACCGTACCAAACCAGATCACAGGTCATTTGTGAAAACCCCAACTACTACTTTTGAGTATTTGGGTTGGGAACTATAATTTGGGAATCCAAACAGTTCCAATAAGGATTGTATTTCTTCTTTGGAATAGTTTGATATACAAAATGAATGGAAAGATACAAAAATAATCCCAGGTAGAAGGGGATCTCCCTTACAAGGAAAGTAAGAATCATTTATGATCCTTTGAGTGTGTCTTCTTATATGTAATGTGACATGTTATTGCTCAACCTTGAGTTACTGTTTGCATTCCTCTCAGAGCGTGTTCCTGATTCCAGGTTGTTCCTGAATCTTTACTGTATGTAGAGGCCCTGAAACCCTAGGAACAGATTTGGGGTCCAAGAGCTCTGTAAAGAGGGGGGAAAGGGTTAACCCACCACTACGCCATCCTAGTCAGTTAGTGTACTCCCCTGCACACAGTATATGGGTACTTAAGTTTGTTACAAAATATGAGGATCCTATTTCCTTTGCATTTGGCAACACCAGACTGGTCCATAAGTTTTATCTAAATGAGCCCAAAAAGTTGTCAGATACCCATGCAACCCTGTGGGAATGTGGTCTTTGCGGACCCAGGTGTCCTCCCCTGGAATTGACTGGAGCCATCAAAGTAAGTATTCTTGGCAGCCCCCCTGGACCCTTGCATCCAAAACAGAACCCAACTTGGACCAATCCACCACATGCTGATTGGTATGGGAGAGGTCTTTGATACCCTTGTTCAGAGAAGGCTGGCCAAAAATCCCAGGATGCCAGTAACAAGTCACTGGGGAAACATTAAAAAACCAGATGCAAGCATGGTATTTGTGGGAGATATCCACCCTAACCACATTAGTACCCACTATGCCTTGCACCTTGAAGGGTCCAATAAACCAATAGTCCAGCTTTGAATTCATACACCAGGATTGGATAAACTTCCTGCTAAGTTTTGCGGACTATAGAAGGTATAGGATTGCCATCACAAAAACAGTAAAGCAAGAGATATCAACAATTTACCTATAAAAGGTGAACACAAACTGAGCAATATGTGGTGGGTGACAAGAATGATTTAACCACAGAGAATATGTTGGGGAGAACTTATGACACACTGTAAGTGCTAAAAAGACAAGGTTGAGGTTTTGAGTATGAGCCACGGTAGGAGAATGATTCTTTAAAGTCCTCCAAGGATTACAATAACAACACAAAATATCTGAGTGTAAATAGAAATTCTGAGAAAAGGCATGAGAACAATGTTGTCAGGGGCTTTTGTAACCTGATGGCAGAGAGCTTCTGAAAGTATCATGATCAACCATTTCAAGCAAGGGTTTTGTTGCTATCAGATGATCACCATCATAGTATGACAAATTTATCATACTTTCACACCCCCCATGACATCAGGTTAGAATAGTCCTACATGCTGGATGGTCTGCTGAAGTGAAGGACAAAAAATTGGTTCAATAAGAAAATCTGTCAGCATGTTTTCCCTTTCAACATATTTCAGTTTTACTATTGATTTCTTGATGATATCTTAAACAAAATGAAGCTGAATTTGTACGTGTTTCATGCATCAATGATTGGTATTGAAATTGTTATTTGCTGTGTCAATGCATGCTTGATTCTCCTCATGTACAGTGATGGGTTTAGAGTTGTTGTTCAATAGTTCATTTTTGATTAGAACTAGCTATAACAGTTTGCTGGTTACATCAGTAAGTGCTCAATATTCTGCTTTGGCTGTTGACAAGGACACAACTGGCTGTTTCTTTGATCTCCAAAGTATTAGACCACCATGGAAGAGAGCTAGATGTTCCAAGACAGATCTGCAAGTTATTTTACAATTACCCCAGTCAGCATTGGAGTATGCCACTACAGTGGATGGCATGTTCTTTGGGTAGGTTAGAGTGAGATGAAGAGAGCCACAAATGTACTTCAGTACATGAAGAAATGCCTTCCAGTGTTGGGTCCCTGGCTTTTCATAGTGTTGTGACAAACTTCTAACAACAAATGGAAGATCTGGTTGAGTAGAAGTACTGAGGTAACTAAGGGATCCTACAGCACTCTTGTAATTGACACCTAGTTCATTGAATTCTGTAACATACTTGTCATTTGATTGTTCAAGATGTGTGTTGGGTATCATTACATAGCTACAGATCTGCATTCTGTCATTCCATATTCATAGAGGATGTATTCCACATAATGAGCCTGTGAAAGTTCAATCCTGTTGTTTTGTCAAGTGACTTTCATTCCAAGTAGAAGTTTGGCCTCACCAAGGTCTTTCATCTCAAATTCCACCTTGATTTCCTTTTTAAAATTTTCCACCTGCTTTCCAAAGATTATTATATTGTCAACATGAACAAAAATCCAGATAGGAGATGCCCCTCCTTGGTGAAAGACACCGGCATCTGACACCAAGCAGGTGAATCCCATCTTCTTCATCCAATTGGACAGTTGATTGTACCATGCTAGTGGTGCTTTTTTGAGCCCATAAAGAGCTTTCTTAAGGTGTAGACATTATTCTTGGCTCAGTGCCAATCCTTGAGGAACGGAGATGTGAAAATCTTCTTTGAGGGGAGGATTGAGGAAGGCTGACTTGACATCCATTTGATGTAATTGCAGGTCATTTGCAGCTGCATGTGCAATCAGGGTTCTCAAGGAATTGAGTTTTCCTGTCAGGGCAAATTTTTTTTGAGTAATCCTTCCCTTTAACCTGCATAGAACCACACACACAGAGCCAAGATTTGTATTCAAGAACCTTTGCCTTGTGACTTTTTTTCTTTTTGAAAACCCAAGTGGTGCTTATGGTTGGTTGGCCTTTATTTTCTACTTTCTCCCACACTCCCAACTTCCCCATGGACTGAATCTCTTTTTCTATTGCAGATATCCAGTGTTGGTGTTCTGTTTATTCCATGGATTCTTTGAAGCTTCTGGGTACATCATTCATTTCTAACATGGCAACATGAGCCACCAGTCTCCTTTTGTATTGTAGGATATTGATTGGTGCTATATTCCCTTTGAATTGAGTTGGATGTCTTTGACAAATCACCTTGATTGGAAGGTGATGATCTCTCTAGTGATTCTGGAGTTTCAGCTTCCAATGATTGATCTTCCATATTGGTTGACTGAAAATCTTCTGGAACCAGATGCCTTTGGGAAGTCAAGTTTTTGGGTCCACTATCATGAACTAAGTTTGAAGGAACTAGGATTGGTGGTTGTTCTTCACAGTCAAAGAAAACATTGCTGTCTTCAAGCTCAAAGTTGTTCCATCTGTTTTTAAAAGAGGAGGTATCCCAAGAGTATTCCTTTGTCTCTGGTGGGGAAAATTTTCCAATATTGTCAATTTTTTGGGACAGAAATATAGGGTTTACAGCCAAATATTCTGATATTTTTGATTCCTGGCACCTTTTTTGTCCAGAGGTAGTGCAGGGAGCATCTCTTTTGCAATGCCAACAGGGTTAAATTTGACAGGAACACTGCTGTTTTGATTGCTTCCCCCCAGTAGTTCTTAGGCAAATTTGATCCTTGAAGAAGAAACCTGGCCTTATCCCAAATTTTTTGATTTGCTCTTTTGGAAAACAAATTATGTTCAGTAGTTTCTGGCGGGGATAGTGTTTGAACAAATCCACTCATTTCCACCAATTTTTGGAATTCTTTCTTGAAAAAATCTCTGCCTTGATCAGATACCACTTTCTTTATCTGTCAATCATGGAAATTCTCCACAAGATTTTTGAGAATGATAAATTACTACACAGCTTTGGACTTGGCTTTAAGGAAACCTACAAATTTGAAAGAGCAGTATTGATCAAAAACTGTTAGGAAGCACTTGTAGCCTAATACACTTGCAGGATTTATTGGTCCAACCAGATCTAGATGCAAGCAGTCAAGGGGCACATTAGCATTTTCAAAATGACTGGTGTAGGGTTTAGCAGTTGTTTTCAAGGTTTGGCCTGTTTGACAGTGAGAATTATGAATTTCTTCAAATCCCATTGATTTCAGTATTCTGTTTTTGGGGTGTCCCATCCTGTAATGCCAGATGTCTGGTTTTGAGCTGGCATACCATGATTCTTTCTGCAATATCTATGCTCAAGAAAACCTTGTTTTCTTGCAGTATCTCAAATCTGTTTTATTTTTTGTTAATAGAAATTGATTTATTGATGATTGGAAGAAGTGAAATGAGGTTTTGTTTGAGTTTTGGGACAAGAAGGCAATCAAGGAGTTGATGAGTGTGATTTCCAAAAGTTATAATAATTCCCCCTTGTCCCTCTGCCATCAAGTTTCTCCTTTTGTCTCCCATTTTTATTGGCCATGGTGCTAAATTCCTCAAGTTGTCAAAAGTTTCCAAGTTAAATAACACGTGATATCTGGGGCCACAGTCTATTATGGCATTCAGAGGGCTCAAGTTATTGAGTGGTCAAGAATTATTCAGTCCATTGGAGTGATATGCAGCAGCAATGGTAATGTGTTACAATGCTTTAGATTTGTCCTTTCCTTGTTTCTCAGGCCTCAGGTGAGCAAGCTAAATCCAACACTTTGAGGCTTTATCAGATTTAACCATAGGTTTATGCTCCCCATTTGTAAAATAATAGATAGTTTTTTTATGGATATTGCGTACTGGCTACCGTGTGAAGAGCAGAAAAATCTGTTGCATGTTGGTCTTTTGATTTTGGATGATGAACAAAACTTTGAAGCTGCATCAAGTTTTTCTTTTTTCTTTTCTTTTTTTTTTTTAATTTTGACAGCTGTCTTTTCCATAGCCAGCCCATAAATAAGGTGAAATAGCTGCGTATCTTTGCACAATTGTCCTAGTATTGAGTAGGAGATGATGTTGTCAGGTATTTGTATTTCAACTGAGGCAACATCCAGCAAGGTTTTTAAAAATTTCTGAATAAAAGATTGGAGATCTCTGTCATAGTTGAGAGCTTCCCATTCCATCCACACAATTTCTCTATTGAGAGCCATAGTTGATGTGTATTTAGAGTTGATTTTCAACCACAGGTGACATGCATTATCTTCTGTGGTAGCATTCATTACGTCAATGCACATGGATTGATTGATTCTACTGTTGATTATCCCAAAAGCCTTGTAACTGGCCTTCTTCCGCTTGTTGATGGCAGTGGCCATATCATCTTCTTCCAGTTCTTTTTTTGCAGAAGTCAAGAAGATCCTTGGAATGGAGATGATTTTTCATCCTTCCCTTCCAGAAACCAAAGTTTGTGCCATCTAGGACAGGGATGAATGAGACATCTTTTGACATGTCCTTATCAGTCATGTTGCAGAAGTTTTAGGGTACACCTTTTTTGTAGTTTGAGTGAACTGAGACTGTAAATCTGTTAAATTTTTAAGACCATAAAAGGTGTAAGATTGCAATCATAAAATCAGTAAAGAGAGAGATATCAACAATTTACCTTTAAAAGGCAAACATAAACTGAGCAACATGTGGTGGGTGAAAAAAATGATCTAATGACAGAGGATATTTTGGGGAGAACTTATAGAACACTGTAGGTGCTAGAAAAACAAGATTGAGATTTTGAGCATGAGCAGAAAGTAGGAAAATTATTCTTCAAATTCCTCCAAGGATTACAATAACAATGCAAAACATCTGAGTATAAATAGAAATTCTGCAAGAAGGAAGAAGCACAATGTTTTCAGGGACTTTTGCAACCTTGACGGCAGAGAACTTCTGAAATTATCATGATCAACCATTTCAAGCAAGGGTCTCATTGCTTTCAAATGGTCACTTTCATAGTATGACAAATTCATCATAATTTCACAATTCCGTTGGTTGGAACTAAGTACCCTTCCCACCAATGCTTTTTGAAATATAGAGCTTGCCTAGCCCAGGCTTGGACCAAAAAATCAACAACCCTTTCCTGGGTAACCTTAAAGGAAGAAACCAGCTTTTCCACCCCCTTAACATCTGCATTGTCAGTAAGCAACCCTGAATTAGGGTGATAACCCCAAGAAAAGAAAAATAGAGGTACAGCCAAGGACGCAGAATCCAAGTTATTAATAGAGAATTCCACAAGGTCCAACCACCTGTCCAAGTTGTCCTGATAGCAAGAGAAGAAATGGTGCAGATATTCCTCTAGGAAACAATTTGTACACTTGGTCTGCCCATCAGTCTGAGGATAGTAAGTTGTTGAAAACCCTGTCCAAATGCCCAAATAAAGCATCAAAATGCCCTAAAATTCACTTAAAAAACAGAACCCCTGTCAGAGATAATCTTCTCTAGGAGGCCGTGCAAACAAAAAAGAATGGAATCTAATCATGTCAGCTAACTTGGAGTTTGACTGGATCTCCTTGCAAGGGACAAAGTGGGCCATCTTTGACAAAAAATCCACCACCTCCATGATATTCATAACCACCTGACAGAGGGAGCTTAGTAATGAAATCAATGCCTATGAAATTCCATGGTTGTTGTGGAATATCCAAAGGGACCAGCAATCCTTCCATATACTGGAAACAAGCCTTTACCCTTTGGTAGGAATCACAGGAAGTGACATAGTTGATAACTTCCTGTCAAATTCCCAGCCATGAAAAGGATTTAATGATTTCCAAAAGATTCCTAGCAATGCCAGGGTACCCCGCTGTTGACAAGTCATGAAAAAACTGGATAATCCAAGCAATGAAAAAAACCAGCACATAAATTCAATTCTGATGCCAATAGATTTCCCCTTCAAGCAGAGTAGGTCCTTCTCCTTGTTGTCAATGTTGGAGTAGGAAAGAGAAAATTAAACCAGAACCTCCTTGCAGGGTTTTTGAAAGTAAATATCATGAATAGGGAAGGAATCACTGTTGAGACTGCAATGTTTGACAGTAGATAAACCCAATTTCTTGGTAGGAGCCATTTTCTGCAGGAGGGAATAAGAAGGAAGGGGAGGATATCCTTCCACATGATCAGTCCTGCAGATAGGGGTTTCAGACAGGCTTAAAGTTCCAGGAGTGTGATAGATTAGTAAGTTGAAGTTACCAAAAAACAGGGCCCACCAAGTCTGTTTAGGGGAAAGAACCTTGGACAACTTGAAGCAGCAGAGGTTTGAATGATTGGGGTAAACCTTGACCATTTCCAAGGTGTCTATAAGCCATGCAGGCCATTGCTCAAAGGTGGAAACATTGGCAAGAAGCTCCAGGTTGTATGTTGACCAAGTAAACTCCCTTTTGGATAACTTACAAGAGAAGTAAATAATGGGGCATAATGATCTTTTGGGGCCTGGCTGGCTTAGGATATCAGCCAAGGCAAATCCCAAGCTGTTGACATGGACCACTCTTTACTGGTTAAGATCAAAATGTAGGAGAAACAGAAACTTGGTTAACTCAATCTTGATTTTCTTGAATGCCAACCTAGAAGGGTCTGACTGCATAACAGAGGGATTAAACTTCCCATCCTTGGTAAGATCAGTGAGTGGCCTCAACAAAGACAAAAAATGATGAATGAACTGGTGATAAAAGTTAGTAAAGCCCAATAATTTTCTTAAACCCCTGAGACTCTCAGGGAGGGGCCATTTGGTAATAGCTTTTAATTTAAAGGGATCCAGCTTCAAAGCCTCTCAATTGATGATAAAACCCAAAAAATTTAAGCTTTTCTGAGAAAATTTTCACTTTCCTAACATAGAAGTCAGTGATTAATCCCTAAGCTTACCCAAGACCTGTCAAAGATCAAGGAAATTTTGTTCTCTGGTCCAATAAAATATTAGAATTTTTTCAATATAGACAAAACAGAAAAAATCCAAAAGCTCTCTCAAGCAGTGCTGGATAAAGCATTGGAATATGGCTGGTGCATTAGCTAAGCCAAAAGGTGTCACCTTATTTTCAAAAAGGCCCCAGGGAGTGCAGAAGGCCATCTTCCACTTGTGCCCTGGGTCCACTTGCAAGAGGTTGAAAGCTTATTTCAAATCTACCTTTGAAAGGTATTTAAATCCAGAGAGGTTTTTTAACAGATGAGATATGAACAGTATGGTATATGAATCATGGATTGTCATATAATTCATTAACCAATAATCAACACAAGGCTTGTGGGACTTTCCTTCTGTTTTGAAAAAAAGGATAGGTGCCCCTGCCAAAGACAAGGAATCCACAATGAATCCTGTTAAGACTACGCCATCTCACCTGGTGCTCCGCCTTTCACTCAATCTCTCCGCAGACAAACTGAGACGGGTTCTTGTGACATGTCTGTTCTACCCTGGTCTCTTTACCTTCCAGAATCTCCGGGCAAACTTCTAGTAACAACTCTCTCTTTCTTCTCTTCTCAATCTCTTCCGATTCTCATTTTCCTCTCTTTTCTCATTACTCTCTTATTATTCTTTCTATCTTCTTTTCTTAACTTCTCAATCCTTATTCTTTGCAACTCTACACCATCACCTCAATCCAAACTCTCAACTCCTCCACTCTGATCTGAACTCTTTCTCCGTCGTCCAACTTCTGCCTGGTAATAACCTAGTACTCAAGATCATCCTTGTATGATTGTTCTAACAACATCTTCTACCTTGTAGTCTCCTGTCTTCCCCGTCTGCACTCTATCAATCTCCTCGCCACCAGCTCTCTATGCCGTCTGATCTCTTTCCTACTATCTAAGTGACTCAAAGCTGTTGGTATTCTCATTCCCTTCCTCTTCTTAATATCTGTCTTGTTCCTCATGATTCTAACTCCTGTCTCTAGTCCGCTGGTTTTCAGTTCTCAAGAAATATATTCAAATCTTATCACGGTTAAAAGCCAAAAGACAACTCCGCGTTATCAAAGATGAACAAACCAGCCGGAGCAAGCAACTATTTCCATCAAGTTGCACTCAAGGCTTCTGTCAATGCCATTCCCCCACTCAACAAGGACAACTATTCCATTTGGTGTGATAAAATGTTGATGTTGTTTGATCTTAAGGATATTAAGGACTTCATGATTAAGAACCTTGGACAACTCCCAGTACAACAAGACCGAGAGATCCGGGCAATCATCCTATCCAAACTTGACAACACCACACACGCCAATGTTGTCAATGCCTCAAACATCACATCTTCCAAGCTACTCTGGAACAAGATCACACGTAGATTTGCCTCATCTGAAACAGCTAATAGAGCACAGATTTTCAACCAATTCCTTCACGCTCCATTCAATGAACATGCAATCAAAGGATTCATAACAGACATCTGAAAATCCCTCACTCAAATGGTGGACGTGGGAATAGATCTACCAAATGACATACTGGCGTATCTAATCCTATTCAAATTTACATCAACTCTAGAGAATCTGAAACAGCAAATCATGCATGGCAAAAAATTTATAACCGTAGAAGTTGTATTTAATCACCTAACTCAATACAACAACAAGAGGAAGGCGCAATTCAAGACTGGCAAATATGCCACCAATGTTTCCTTGGTGACTTTCAAGGGCAGAACCAATAAAGACAATAGAAAGCCAAGGATCAGATGCAAAGTAGGCTTCCACAATCCAAATGCTCCTCATCCTGAATCATCTTGTTTACACCTCCATCCTCAGATTGCTTCCAATTGGTGGATCAAAAAGCAAAATGAGTGGAAGAATAGGACAAAGAAGACACCTACCATCAACTACCATTCCCTCCTGACTCTCTGGATTAATGCAGACAGCACACCCAATCTCCTTCTTGATTCAGGAGCAAATATACATATTTTCAATGATCTAAAATATTTCATCTCTATTGACCTACACAATGAATTAGAGGAAATTAAGACAGGAAAGTTGGAAGACAACCTCAAGATACAAGGGACAGGTACCGTGCGACTCGAGTGGAAAGATTCCGTCATCACGCTTGAAGAATGCATGTACGTCCCGGATATTGTTGTCAATCTGATCAGTCCCAGACTCCTGGCAAAGAAAGGCTGCAGTCTCTCTCAAAAAAAAGATCAATTCAATATCACCCGTGGCAATTTGATAATTCTTAGAGGTTCAATTTGGGATAACCTATTTGTGATCAAGAAGCCTCAAACTGCCGGGAATAACCTCTTGGTTAATCATTCCAGCCAATCACCAACTACTCTACCTAGTCAAGCTCAGACGTTATCCAATCTTCACAAGAAATACGGTCATGCCTCCATCTCCATGCTCAAGCCAATCCTCAAGGACCAATACTCTAAAGACAAACTAGACAAATTTCAGTGTGATGGCTGTGTAAGGAGCAAAATCACATGGGCTCCTTTCTCAGGCACCTCATTGCCCTCATCTAAAACACTCAAACAAATTCACTTGGATCTGATTGCACAGATCACTCCTCAGTTGAAAGCTGGTCACCAGTACATCTTGACACTTGTGGACAACTTCACGGGTTATCTGGCAGCATTTCCTCTCCAATCCAAAGAAGAAACTCCCAACGTCATTATCAACATCCTCAAGACCAAATATAAGCAAATAAACTATTACCCTACCAAAATCTTTTCAGACAAAGGAATGGAATTCACTAACTCCACCTTGAAAGAATTTGCAAAATATAAACATATCAAACTCTTAACTTCAGAGCCATACCACTCACAACACAACGGTCAAGCCAAACAAGCTAAAAGGACAATCATAGAATCAGCTTGCGCAACCTTCTCCTCATCTAGACTCAATAAGTGCTATTGGCATTTTGTGGTTTGAAGCTGCTGTTTTATGCTTAACCAGGTTCCAAGGGAAGGTAATGACCAATCCCCATGGGAACTTATGTTTAGCAAGAAACCCCCTACTAATTATCTCAAACCTGTAGAATCTTCTGTCATCTATCTGGTGAAAAAGCTACAAAAAGGAAGGAAATTTGATGAGAAAGTATTAGAAGTGATCTTAGTTGGGTTCAATCCCGTTTTTCATTCTTACCTGATCCTCAGCTCATCTGATGCCATTATTGAAACCAAACATGTACAGTGTCTAAAGAATCCGCTCCACAACTTTCCTCTCCTTGAATCACCAGGAATCAACCTCTTCACTCAAATCAAATCCAAGTCAAAAGGACTTAACTCTTCAACATTTGAAAAGAAATACATGTTTTGAGAAGTTCAAGACAATTCCTCCAAATCCGACTCAGATCAAGATAATTTGGCATCTGCAGTCTCTCCACCTTCTGATCACTCTCCTCTACCATTGCCAATCCCTGACCCTCCAATTCAAACTATCGCCCAAAGACCCAGAAGGGAAGTAAGGAAACCTCAACAATACAGGTTCCATCACTACTACAAGCCTCCCTCCTACAAGGCAGCGCGCAAATGTCCAGAATGGCCAAAGTGGAAGCAAGCTTTGGAAGACAAATTAAGTTCAATAGAACTCCAAGATGTCTGGGAAGAATACCACGGCACACCAGACAATGTCTTAAATACAACGTGGGTTTTCAAGATAAAAGAAAATTGCCATGGCAACCCCATCAAATACAAAGCTTGACTCTGCGTTCAAGGGTTTGACCAAGTCCTAGGAATAGACTATAACAAAACTTGGGCACCTACCGGAAAACTTGGTTCCCTTTGAGTAGCTCTTGTCTATGGCTTGAAAAACAAAATGAAGCTCACCCAATTCAACGTAAAAGGTGCATTCCTTCATGCTCCTATTAACAAAACCATCATCATAAGGACCCCAGAAGGGTCATCTAGAAAATCTCCTTACCTCAAAATCAAGAAATCTCTTTACAGCTTGAAGCAATCCCCCAAGAATTGGTACAAAACTCTGACGTCATGGATCAAATCTCAAGGTTATCATGAATCAACCAGCAATCCTTGTCTGTATCTCAACACCAAAACCGGAAAAATTCTCTATTTTCACATAGATGATCTTATTCATTTAGGCAACTCCAACCTCTTCAAAGTCAACTTTCTCAAGCAGTTCAAGAATTCCTTGTGCCATCCTCCTAACACCATACTCGGCATGCTCATGGAAGTTGAAGATGACAAAATTCTCCTGAGTCAACCCAAGCATATTGCAAAAGGCTTGGAAGAACTTGATTTGACCTCTTGTAAGGATACCCACATTCCATTGACTCAAAATCTAAACCTCAAACCTGCCTTCAATGTCGATCACGCCAAATTCTGCAAACTCAATATCAACTATAGGTCTGCTATAGGGATTCTGAATCACTTGATGCATTACTCCCGTCCCAATATCTCATTCTCTGTCTCTAGTCTGGCCCAATTCAATTCCAAACCGGGCATGAATCACTGGAGGGAAGTCAAGAAGGTTTGGAAGTATCTCAAGACAACAAAAGATCTTAAACTGGTAATCAAGTACAATCCAAAGCAATAAATTCTCTCAGGGTTTAGCAATGCTACCTGGGGAGATGACCCAACCCTTTGCAGATCTCAAACTGGTTACGTGATTCTCCATTACGGCATTCCAGCCATCTGGAACTCTACTTTACAGAAAAACATCACCTACTCTTCCACAGAATCGGAGTTGAACGCCTTATTAGACTGCTACTTAGAAATCAAATGGATCAAGCATCTCATCTGTGAAATCCACCAAATTTTTGAACTAAAGCCTACTCTACATATTGAAAATAAGGGCTTAGACAACAAGATCAAGAAGTTTGGGTCGCACTCTAAATCAAGACACATAGATATCAAAACCAAAGGACTGCGCAAGGACTACGCGAACAACAAGTTTACACTCAGCTTAATTCAAAGTCACTCTATGGTTGCGTATTCCCTTACAAAAGCTTCTTCACCAACCTCTCTACAGCTCCTCCAAAGTACAATCTTTGAAGACAAGCCATAGTTGATCTTTTGGATTACCCTCTTACCAGTCACAAGGGGTGTTAAGACTACACCATCTCACCTGGTTCTCCGCCTTTCACTCAATCTCTCCGCAGACAAACTGAGACGGGTTCTTGTGACATGTCTGTTCTACCCCGGTCTCTTCACCTCCCGGAATCCCCGGGCAAACTTCTAGCGAAAACTCTCTCTTTCTTCTCTTCTCAATCTCTTCCGATTCTCATTTTCCTCTCTTTTCTCATTCCTCTCTTCTTATTCTTTCTATCTTCTTTTCTTAACTTCTCAATCCTTATTCTTTGCAACTCTACACCATCACCCCAATCCAAACTCTCAACTCCTCCACTCTGATCTGAACTCTTTCTCTGTCGTCCAAATTCTGCCTGGTAGGAACCTAGTACTCAAGATCATCCTTGTATGATTGTTCTAAAAACATCTTCTACCTTGTAGTCTCCTGTCTTCCCCGTCTGCACTCTATCAATCTCCTTGCCACCAACTCTCTATGCCGTCTGATCTCTTTCCTACTATCTAAGTGACTCAAAGCTGTTGGTATTCTCATTCCCTTCCTCTTCTTAATATATGTCTTGTTCCTCATGATTCTAACTCCTGTCTCTAGCCCGCTGGTTTTCAGTTCTCAAGAAATATATTCAAATCTTATCAAATCCTTTCTTTAATTTCTCTGTGACATAACCTTGAAGTTGGTCATTTTCTTCCTCTCTCAAGGCATACATATTCACAAAAAGAGAAGTTTTGTCTGGTTTAATCTTTATATGGCAATCATATTCCCCCCTATGTGGAAAACTTATCAAAGCTGATTTGGTAAAAACATCTTGAAATTCTTGTATTTCAGTTGTTAAAACTGTCAAATTAATGTTAGAAGATTCTAAAAGAATGGGGAAAAACAGACTGGTGGGGTTCCCCCCCACAAAGAGACCATTCTCCTTGAGCCAAGGAATGCCAAGGATAACATTCTCCAATGATGCTGACAAACTAATAAAGTGATTTTAAGCTGTCCTCCCAGGGGATTAACTCCCGGAAATACAATAAAACCATTTCAGAAGTACTTAATGATCCCATAAGAAGTGAGGGAGACATCAAAATCCCTGAAATGGATGAGGTGTTTGACTGGGGAAAGATTCAACCCTAACCTGGGAGCAAAGTCAAAATTCATAAAAGATGAAGAGGCCCCTGTATCAAAAAGGATTGTGGCTTTGGCAGATATTCCAGGAGAGGATAGGATATGTCCTTCTAAGATGGTAAAATCATTAGGAAAACTGATATGATGCATACCAAAATGTTCAGGTTCCTGTTGAAATCAGAGGCTGGAAAGAGTCATGGGAAACTCTTCCAAAATGGTTTTGCTTCAGAGGTATCTTTGAGGTTCAACATTAAGTTTGGAAAAAGAAACACTCTTTTTTTGAGAAAGCCCTTTATACAAGGATATTCTCCCTTTCATCTTTAGATGTCTCTCTTTGGGGAGAGGTTTCATTCCAACACAAACATGACTGTTTCCAAAAGCATTCCTGCATTGGTGGAAAATTTGGCGAGTCCTACTAATCTTCCAATATTCCAAGAAGTCAAAGGCCCTCTTGGTGCTCATACCATCCAGGTCCATAGGGGAAGAGCCCAAATTTACCTGTAACAAGACCAGAGGTGGTGGGGCAATTTTAGTGGATTGGTTTTGAACATTGGGATGAGCTCAAGCCTGAGGATAAGGGGTAGTCTGATTAATAAGAGAAATTTTTTCTTGAGCCTCTGCAGCAGAAACTGCCAAAGTCTTTTTTTACTTGAGCTGAGTGGAGGATTTCCAATCCCCCCTGACCACCACATTCTTCAGGATTTCAGGGTGGAGAGTCCATTCATAGATATTGCATCTAGATTCTTCCAATAAATCAATTGAGTATACTAAGAAAATTGAAGAGTGCATTGGATTCCTCTATATTTTTTTTACCTTGCTTACAACTATAGAGGTGCTTCTTTGCCTCCTCCAATTTTTCTTTATTACAAAATACCTCTTTGGAATGGTTTAGGAAAGAATGGGAGGATTTCAGGATGCCTAAAACATAGGGATCTTCAGCAGAGGCTGAGTCAGAACTTAAAACTTGGGATCTGGTGTTCTCCCATAGTATGGCCATCCACCATTTGTGGGAAGCACAGCGGTTGCCTAGGTTTCTGCTCTGCTTGGGGAAGTTACAAACAATCCAATTAATTTTTATTTATTCAGATCAAAAGAGGTGTCCATTCTCATGTAGTTTTTCTTGGATTAGATAAAAAATGCTCTGGTTTCTCTAGGGTTTCCTTAAAAGTTTGCATAGGGGATCTTGGGAATGTTGTGGTTGACAGGTTGAATTTTCCTGCTGGATATTTCTAATATTTGGGAGTTCAATAGTTGGGGGGATGAGCTTTGTTGATTTAGCAAGTGATGAATCTTATTGATTTCCTCCTCCATCAAGGATTTAACATTGATGAGTTCAGTTTGTAGGTTATTTAATAAAATGAATTCTTTGATATTTTCTGTTATTTACTTCAGATTACATTTCAACTGAAGTAAATCTGCAGAAAACTTTTTCACTTATTCTCAAAAATAAAGTCCAAGGTTAAGAGAGAAAAGCTGTTTGGATAAATTATTAACAGTAGACTCAATATTATTCTGGGGTTGATGTTTTGGATGTTCTGGAAATCTTAGAATTAAAGAGGAATATACAATGGGATTATAATTTTGAAAACCCCAACTAATACTTTTGAGTATTCAGGGTGGTAACTATAATTTGGGAATCCAAATAGTTTCAATGAGGATTTTATTTCTGCTTTGGAATAGTTCAATATAAAAAATGAATGGAAAGATAAAAAAAATAATCCCATGCAGAAATGGATCTCTATTACAGGGAAAGTAAGGATCATTTATAATCCTTTGAGAACGTCTTCTTACCTGTAATTTTACATGTAATTGCTTGACCTTGAGTTACTGTTTGTGTCCCTCTCAGAGTGTGTTCCTTATTCTGGGTTGTTCCTGAATCTTTACCATACAGGCCCTGAAACCCTAGGGACAGATTTGGTGTCCAAGAGCTCAAACAAAAAATTTTAATGTTGAGTTTGTTACAGCATTGCTTGAAAGTTGAGTCTATGCATCCAATTGGTAATTTACAGCTTGATACTGCTAAAACAAGTAACCAAGACTCAATAATGAATAATTTTGGGTTGCTTTTTGCTTATATGGATAGAATAAACACAGTATTTCTGGGGGTATCAGAAATATGACCATGTGTAACATTTGGACCAAAACAAGAAATAGTACCAATCCCATATAGATCATAGAAAAATCAGGAAACAGACAAGAATAAAAATTTAATTACCAACCTCTTCAAAATTGGTGGGCTTACAATTTTAAGTCAGATAGGACTTTTTGTAAGGGTGTTGCCTGAACCTCAATCATTGGATGGATTTTCCAGGATTCAGATACCAATGCAGATATGATGGCCACTGGGTCCACCTGGCTGGAAGAGGTAAGACTCACAACTGAGCAACTGGGTGTGCATTTTTGGTATTTAATATGTTCATGTACATACTGTTCCTTGTGAAAATAAAGCTCTGGGAAAATTATAGGAATCATTACGTCTGGTTTCCAATTAAGAAGTGAGCACCCCAAATTACGCACTGGAATTGGGGATGGTGTTTAGCAAACTAGTTGGTTTTAGCACAGATTCAAGGGTAAAATTCAAAAATTTCCAAACCAGATGAGTCAGATCTTCACTTGGGTGAGTATGGGTTTGGCTGCTGGGGAAGAAATTTGGGCATCCCAACTAGTTATTTACAGATAAAAAAGCTAGTTATTTACAGATAAAAAAGCTGGTTATTTAAAGATAAAAAAGCTATTTATTTACAGACAAAATAGTGGTATATTCAGGCTTGCTTCATAAATAAGTGTTGATGAAATTTGAATCAATTTTTTAGGAATCTAAGAACTGGGTGGATGTTATTTTAAAGGCAAGAGATAAGAAAAAATTAAAAGAAAGAAACAACAAAAATAAAGGAAAGAAACCAAGTATCACTAGAATTCAGAGATTGAAAGAAGAATCAATATTATAGAAGACAAGAGAACAAGAGGAATCATCAAGAGAAGATGTCACACTGGTAGGATGGCAGTCAGTAAGAGGTTGAGTAAAAGACCATGAGTGAGATCTTACCAGGAAAGATGGAATTGTGGTTTGGCAGGAGAAAATTAGCAGGGGAGCTTCTCATGAAGGCAAGAATTCAAGAGGAAGAAATAGTTGAGGAACAAGAGAGAAAAGAATAGAGAAAAAATTTTGGAAAAGCAAGGAAGTGTCTTCTGCCCAAGTGTTCACAAAATAAAGAGAGAATCAGTACCAGAGAAAGATCAGAAATAAGTGTATTTACCACAGGGAATTCAATCAACTACATGCAGTATTCAAGTCAAAAAAATCCAGAGACAGAGAACAAGACAATTTGAGTTACAGACAGTAAATGGAGAAGAAAACAGTAAAAAAATAGAAAGAGATAAAATGAAGAAAATAGATCAGGGTTGAATAGAAATAGAAAGAAAAGAAGAAATTAAAAAAAGGGAAGACACTTTGAATAATTTAAAACCCCCTGTTCTGGAAGATATTGTGATATGAATTTGAAATCTTGAAATTGAGGGATAAATTGTAGAAGGACAATTGGATAGAAAACAGCAGCCATCAAGACCAAAGCTCAATTATCCTGCCCCCACAGGGCTGTTGGTTTTTTCTTGAAAACACCAGACACTAGCAGCTGCCTGAAGACAAAATGGCAACATACCTCCAGACCTAACTTGACTCACTCCCACGCATCTCTCCTCAATAAGGTCTATCAAAGAGCCTGTAAACTAAATCTTTAGTAGGGCCCTTGTACTGCTGTCCTTTTTTTTCACATCTGTTCTCATTTTTCTCCTCTCATTTTTTACCCTCTCAGGTACTTCTTTTGCTCCATCTTGTGTCTGTCTCTCCCTTGGTACCAAGACCTGCACCCTTATGCCATCCACTCATTGGTGGTTATTTGCAGGTTATGAGCCCAGATAGCTACCAGTTGAATAGCAAACAGTACAGTTACTTTTCAATTGAATAAAGAAAAGAATTACTACTATTGTGGCCAATCAAGTTTTCAAATCCCTAAGAAGCAATCCTCACCCTCCCCCTTCTTTGGAACCCACTACTTCAATTTGCAACTACCACTCCTTTCCTGACTCCAACTCATCATCAGAAAACACTTTTTAGAAAAACATCCTCTGGGGCATTCCCCATCATCCCTTCTCTCCCACCTGCTCCATTATGGTTGAATCAATGAATACTTGCGGACTCCAAGGCAAAAAAATTGTCAGAAAAAAAAACTTCTCCAGCTGGCAAATTAACATAATAACTGCACTAGGATTTGAGGAAATTGAATCAGTGGTCCTCAAGGCCTTCAATGAAACATCAAACAAGCTCAAACTGAAGAATAAACTAGCTACTAACTTCATCAGAATTCACCTGGATCAGCAAAACTTCACCCACGTTGTTAAAAGCCACAGCACCTATGAGCCAAAATAACTGTGGGAATCCATCTGAAATCATTACCCCACCAAATCCCTTGAAAATGTAGTTGAAATAATGGATTTCCTCTGAAAAATTCCCTTCTTAGATGGAAAACTTCAAGAATCCATCAAATTATTTAGAGAAACCTTTGAATTAATTCTTGAAGCTTCACTAGACAACCTCAACCCCACCACCATCAAAAACCTTTGGTCCATCATCATTGTAAAGTGTCTTCCTTCCTCATTTTCAGTAATTCAATTGATAAAATTTGCCCAATAAAAAGGCAAACAAGCTAAAATCCCCATGGATACTTCCTAAGAAACCTGGATCTGGAACTCCAAAAAAAAACCAAATCCAGTAGAAACCCCCAAGCCCCAGCCTTCTACATATCAAAAATTCCTCAACCCAACCACTTGCAATCTCAGATAAAAAAAACACCAATTCTTCAAGAATGGAACCCATAATCCCAATATAGCACACTCTCCTGAAAATTATCACCAGCTGCATCCAGAAATTGCCATTGCCTACTACCAGTAAGTCCTCAGCAGACTCCAACAAAAAATTGGGCCCTGGAAAAGCCATGCTCAGCTACAACAAGGTAGACCCCAACATTATAATCCTTGACACTGGTGCCTCAGGTCATTTCCTCAAGTACAAAGAGTATTTTTTTTACCCCTCCACAATTCTCCCTCCTTACTTTACACTGCTAATGGAGCTCCTCTGAGAGTGAGATTATATGGAAAGGCTGCCATTCCCTTAGAAACTGGAATCCTTGAAATTCCTCATGCTCAACTGGTCCCAGAAATCTCTAACTCCCTCATCTCCATGGCTCCATATCTCCAATCAGGCCATTCATTACTTCTAACCAATTCTGGATTCAAGTGAATCACAGGCAACAAACTAATCATGAATTGCAAGATCCTAGATAATTTCTTGGCTCTGGATGTGACTTGCCCCCAGGCTCTTTCAAACCTCTCAAGGTTAGATCTTCATTGGTCCCTTGGACATCCAAACCCCAAATACTTGCAGCACCTATTACCAATTCAAAATTTAACAGACATACAATGAACCAACTGTTAACTGAAAAGATGACCAAGACTCCATTCCAGGGCCACTTCCAAAAGCCATAAAATATCCTTGAATTCATTCACATGGACTTTTGTGGACCTATAAATCCCATCTCAAAGGGTTTTAATTGATACTTCCTCAAGAAAATTGATGGATACATTTGTTACACCTTTGTCTACCCAATTTGGAGTAAGTAAGACTCATATGACTGCTTCCTCACCTTTCTTAATGAGGCTGAATGTGCCTTGGGACTCAAAGTCCAATCTTTATTCTCCAAAAATGGAGGGGAATTTGTGAATCATCAGTTCAGCCAATTTTTCAAACATAAGGGAATCCAACATCTCACCACCTCTCCCTACAATCCTCAACAAAAAAAATTTTTGCAAAAGGGGAGATCAGACTACTGTCAAGAAGGTCAGAACCCTGCTTTCCTCAAGTGAAGAAACTATTCCCCTCTGGGGGGATGCAGTCATCATGGCTTTCTTCTTAGAAAACAAAAATCCTCATTCCCCTCTCAACATGGTGACCCCTACAAATCCTGGACAGGAAAAACTCCAAACCTTTCCAACCTGGCCCATTTTGGCTGCAAACTAGTCATGTTTGTTGAAAGGAAATTTCAAGACTCAAAATTCCCCTCAGCTGGTGAGGAAGGTTCCCTGCTTGTTTTTGACTCAAATCACTACTCCTACAAGTTTTGGATCCCATTGGTGGACAAGGTTCATTTTTCTCATCATTTCAAAACCACCCCCCAAATCTTCCCTTTCAGAGATGGCTCTCTGGTCTTCAAACCGCTTCCTCCCTTCTCACTTCTTTCCTATAATCTTGCCATTCCCAGCCTTCACTCTCCAACAGAAGCACCTTGGAACCCCATTTCTACTTTCAACATCAAGGAAAACTCCAAGGAAACCAATCAAATTACCAACTTAACTATCTCTCCAATCCCTGATAGCACTGCTCCAGAAGCTCCTCCAACCAACTCTTTTTCCACTCCCACTCTTTCCAAGCACCAATCCTATTTTCCCTGGAATAAAAAGGATCCAAAAGAAGTTGGCGCAGAAATATCCACTAATTTAATCATCTCCACTCAACAAAAATACCAGGAAAACCTCATCAAAAACAAAACCTTGCTCCATTTGGATCCAAGAACAATTTCAGAAGCCAGGAAATGTTCTGATTGGCATGGATTGAAGGCAGCCATCATGACCAAAAAGGAAAAATTTGAAAGGAATCAAGTCTTGGAAATAGTACCCAAAACATATCATATTAAAGAGCTTGATATAACCTGGATTCTCAAAAATAAATACAATTCAAATTGTTAATTCATCAAGAAGAAAGCTTGGCTTTGTGCTTGTGGGTTTTTTCAGGTTGAAGGGATAGACTAAAATGAGAAATTTGCACCTACTGGCTGACTTTCCACCCTCAGATTACTTCTGAGCCTTGTTACCCCATTCAACCTGACCCTCCACCAAATGGATTTTAGGCGTGCCTTTTTCAATCAAAAATCCAAAGAGGAAATCTTCATAAAATTGAAAGAGGGTCTCAAAATCACTATCCCATATGGTTATGGTATCTGAATTGCAAAATATCTTTATGAACTGAAGCAGAGCCCTGGGGGCTGTTACACCACCCTTTCTTCCTTTTTCCTCTCAATCAAATTCAAGTACTACAAAACAGAAACCTCCAAGGTATTTGTGGTTTTTTGTTCTTGGTAATTGGTGGGTTTGAAGAAGGCTTATTGGATTTCAAGAAACAGATGAAAAATCTCTTTGAAATGCAAGATCTTGGGGAATGCAACTGGGTCCTTGAAATGCAAGTCACTCATGATTGTGGTACCAGGAAAATCCACTTATTTCAAGAAAGATATGTAGATAAAATGATCTTGGAGTTTGGCATGAACAACTGCAAACCATCCTCTACACCTCTTCCTTAGAAAGTCTCCAGGATTCCTGTTTCTTAAACCCATTTTGATGCATCATTCAGATATTTTCTGGGGATTGGAATTCTTTACTATCTAGTACAGTGTACCTGGCCCAACCTTGCCTTCAGTTGGATTTAACTCACTTATTTTCTAAACAATCACAACATTACCCATCAGAGGCAGTTCTTCCATCTTCCTTGGTACCTGAATTCCACAAAACCTCATGGAATCACTCTGGGAGGATTGGTTGAGAATTCCTTCTCCCTTTCTGCCTTCTGTGACCTAGAAAATGCCTCTTCCATCAACAGTAATTTATTTATGAGAATTGCCCTCCTCCTCAATGGGCCTGTAATCCAGAGAGGCTCAAAACAATTTCTTCCTTCATTTTCCAACACCAAAGCTGAGCATTGATCCTCTTCCCAGTCAGTAAAAGATCTGTTGTGGGCCTCCAAATTACTCTCCAGTCTCTCTACCATCTTCAATGCCACTTTCTGCTCATCTAATCTCTTTTTCAACAATCAAGGGGCTATATCCCTCCTAGAAAATCCCCTATACCAACATCAAACTCACCACATAGATGTCCAACTCCAATGGATCTGTCACCATGTGGCCAAAAAAATATTTTATGCTCACTTATGTCCCTGCAACTGAGAACAAGGCCAACAGAAAAACCAAGATCCTCTCACCCCAACTTCACCAAAAGTTCCTAACCAAACTGAAAGTCTCTAAATGGAGGGTAATTCAGCAAGCATGGGGGGTGTTGGGTTTTTTGTGATGACACCAGACACCAACAACCACCTGAAGACCAAATTAAGACATACCTCCAGACCTAACTTTACTCAATCCTGTGCATCTATCCGCAATTAGATCTATCAAACAGCCTGTAAACTGCATCTTTAGTTGGGCCCTTTTACTTCTCTCCTTCCTTCTCCTCATCCATTTTCATTTGTCTCCTCTCATTTTGCACCCCCCCCAGGTGCTTCTTTTGCTCCATCTTGTGTCTGTCTCTCCCTTTGTCTCAAGACCTGTGCCCTTGCTCCATCCACTTATTGGTGGTTCTTTTCAGTTTTTCCTCTCCTTTTTTCTGCTTCATTAAGCTTTTTGTGTTCATTCATCTCTTCATTTCTTCATCACCCTCCTGCTTTTAATTAAAAACATTTCTATTTTTTCTGCTTTCTGATATTCATACCTTGTTGTTTTTCTCCTCTAATTTTGTACCCTCCCATGTACTACTTTTGATCCATCTTGTGTCTGTCTCTCCCTTGGTCCCAAGAGCCCTTGTGCCATCTGCTCATTGGTGTTTCTTTTCAAGGGACCATGGAACATTCTTCTGGGAGTTTCAGCCCCTTCCTCTTCAATTTTGAAGGGGAGGGCTGATTTCCCAAACTAGGGAAGGCATGGTGAAACATGCCAAAAGATGTTAATTGAGTAAAAAAATCACAAAATTCATTCATTAGTGTTTGTTCCATTTTTCATTCTTTTTTGTGGGAAAGGTTTCCCAAAGGCATGATTTTAGTGAATTTAAGGGTGTAAATTTCAGCCCAGGCCTTCTTTTGACTTTCCCATCTCCTGGGATAATTGATCAGAAAAATCATGGGTTTCATGCTTCCCTCTTACTCCTTACACACCTTTTTTCCCTTAGAAAACCAGTTTATTTTTTAACAAAGCTTGAAGGTTTGAGTGGTGTCCTAGCCTTTTTTTTTAATCCAGAGTTCAAATTTCAAGAATTCATAAGATTTTGTAACTCCTCTTCCATTCAAAAACAATTTTTGATTAAGCTCTGTATATCTTTTTTGTTTTTTCTGGTCTGTTTTTTTTTTTTTTTTTTGAAAATAATACATAATGAAACATCCCAAAACTTGAGTATTTTCCAAAAATAATAATTGAATTCTCTGTTTTTAATAAAAGAAGTTATTTTGATACTGGAAAGTCTTCATGGTTATGATAATGATGGGACAGATTGAACCACATTAATTGATGAATCATTTTTTTGAATAAATCAGAAATAAGCTGAAGTTTGGATTATTCATAATGGTAAGCTCCCAATTTGAAGCAGTCAGATTCTCCCAAGATGGATCAGTGGATCAAAATTTCAAATTTTTTAAGATGATACTGAATCTTCTTTTTTTCTCATTCAAAAGATTCACGCATAAAATGTGTTGAATTCATAGAATACTGATTTCCAATCATATATCACTAAAATATATCAAAAATCTTGAAGCAAGTTTAGGTTGTAGTTAGAATTCATTTAAAGATGAATACCATTTGATTAAACATTGGTTGTAGAATATCTTCCCAGAATTTGTGGGTTGGGTAATTTTTAGTTATTTGAATGGATTGTCTGCATTAGGAAAGAGTTACAACACAGTTTAAACTAAGTTGAAAACCTTTTACAGGGAGGAATATGCTAGCATGTGCCTCAATTTTTCCCCTGGTGAATATTCATTCCAATAAAATGGGGAACATAAAATATGAAAACTTTCAGCTATTAACTTTCAGAGGTTCTGTTGGAAAAATTTAAATCATGTTAAAAATCAATCTTTCAATCAATTACATTCTAAACCCAAAGCAAATCTTTCTGATTTGAGGAATTTTCTTTTGATTTATTTATTGAGAAAGAAAATAAAATAAATGAGAGAAAAAACCCTTTTGATTATATAAATTTACCAACAAATAGATCAATTCAATCATATCCTTTTATTTTTTAAAGTTAAATTAACAAATAAATCATCTGTTTCACCAACCACAGAAAAAAAAAAATCAGTTTATGAAACCAAAAAAAATTACCAAAGCAATCAATCATCAAAAATTTCCTAATGAATTTATTTCAAATTGGAAGAAGGGGGCAAGGTTTTTCAAGCAGGTTTTCAAAATGGAATCAAAGAGGGGGGGCTTTTGGTGGTGGTGATTATTTTGAATTGAGTTTGAAGGCCTGTTAAAAAATACCAAAAAGATGTGGAAATTACTTAATATAAAAAAAGAAAATTAGAGGGTATATTTTTGATAGAATTATGAAAAGAGGGGAATTTCAGATGGTTGATGAATTGATTGATTATAAGGATTTTGATATTCTGAAGATAATCTTGGAAAGGGTGTCTTTGTTTAGATTTTTATGTTTTGAGTTGCAGATTAGATTAATCAGATTGAGTGTGGTAGGATTTTGAGGAGAATAAAATTGAAATCTCTGAACAGTTACCTGGATGAAATTCAATTCAATTAAAGAAAAAAAAAAAAAAAACATAAATCAGAATCATTGGGATTGGGAGTCAGAATACACTCCTGTGGCCAAAGATGAAGGATTATAAGCTTAATAAATATTTTAAGGCTTTTTGGGGAGATCATCATCAAATTATCTTTACCACTCATCTTTTCAATTGGCAAATATTTCCTGGGGAATAAAACAACAGATGAAGAATCTGTTTGATAAATCATATCATCTTCTTCCAATCCTGAATTTTATTCACCATTTCTCTCAAGCTTTCTGGTTGTCCTTTCAGTGCATTCTGGTATTCTGGAAGAAAAATATTCACCAATGGTTAAATTTAGTGAGCCATAATATCTTGATCCCCATCAAATTATTTTTGTTTCCTGTAGAATCACTCTTCTGTTTGAAACACATGAATCATTGCATGAATTAGGGATGGAAAGGCATGGATTGAAAACTACTTTTGATTTTTTATCAAAGAGAACAAATACAATATTTTATCAAATTCAAAAATTAAGCATACAGTTTCAATTCTATCATCAATATTCTGAATACATTTGTCTTATTGAAATTAATCTTGTTTCCCCCAATTTTTGGATTCAAAGTTCTCTGCCCATGGAGATCAAAGTATTTCCATTTTATATTAGATTTTTTTTTGTTTGATTGATTTCACACAGTTTTGAGTTATCTCAATCTGATTTTCCTCATTTTTTCCATTAAGTGGATGAAATCCTAGATCCTGGGATATCTATGATTAGTCTTTTCTAATACAAGTATACTTCTTCAAATAATTGTTTTCTTTTCTTCCTTTTCCTTTTTTTTTAAGAAAAAAGAATGAATAGTGGATCCATTTTCATTTGAAACAAATCTTCAGAAATAGTAATTTTCCAATGAAACATGCATTTATGATGGATCTGATGTTCTAAATTATGTTGTGAATCACATTCAAATATGAAAAAAAAAGTGATCAACTTGATTTCAGTTTCAACCTGCTCTACAAAGGTTTATTTTAAAATCCACAATTCAATGAGGTTCTAAATGAGTACCTTTATAGAAAAAATTCTGTTCAACAATGGATAATGTGGATAACATTTTGATGAAATATAAAAGTTTGGAGTTTCTTTTTTTTATATTTTTTTTTTCAAAAGCCTGCCATTCATAATGGTGGACTTTCAGTCACTGATTTGAAAAGTCTGATATATGGTGTTTCCACTGAGTTTAGTTGGGTTGTCAACTCAGTGGTTTCTTTTTTTGAACTTTGGTTGGGGGGTGCTCAAAGCCATGGGGTGGTCAGTCAAGTAGTGCAGCCACTGCTTGTCAGGTAGTCAACCAATGGGGGTGTGCCATCAACTTGGCCATGGTGGCTTTCAACTGGAGTTTCCAAGAGTTTGGCATTGACTGGAGGCCATCCTGTTGGTCTTAACAATCAGAGCATCACAGCAGCAGCAAAATCACTTCTTGTCACTCTGAGTTTATCAATGGCCAAGTTGGGTTGATGACCCAACCAGATGGGACCCCCTTGGTTATTGCCCCATCAACCAATTTGGTCCAGCAATCAACCATGGCCTGTCACATGACCAGTGGGAGTTGAGCACCCAGCCAAACTCACTGGATACACCATACTTGCCTTATTTTAAAATAAATCCATCAAGGTGAAAGTGTATTATGAATACCAGCTTTTATTGATCTCAAAACACTCTGAAGTCCCTTGAGTTTTCAAAAGCAACATGAGCAAGAATTTAGTTTTTTCTTGTTTTTTTATTTTTCTTTACATTTTTATCTTTTTTTTAATATTTAGAATTGGTTCTTGGTTTGAGTCACACTGCTTTATCTCTAATGTAAATGAGATGAGTTGATTCAGATCCAAAATCAATCAAATCAATCAATTCTCCTCATTGATCCTGATTCTGATTTGTGATTTGTTTTGTTGCCTTTTAATCAAAGGTTTCATTTCATCAATCCATCCTAATCTTCCATTCAGATTTCTGTTGGGATTCAACTTTCAAGTTTATTTCCTATCTTGCTCAAAATCAGCTTTCTCTCTGCCTTTTAACCATCCACCAAGGATCGTCACCATTGGTGTTTTGTAAACCTCAAATAAATCACAACATCCTCCTACACTTATCCCAGGGGGGGGGGGGGGCAGGATAGCGAGACAAATGATGAATGGAAACCAAATGCACTTTCATTCCATACCCAACTACTGTGGGCTTTCACTTTCATCCAATGCCCGACTTTGACCCTGGAAGGAGATTTACTTTGTGTTATGCTCCTTGTTAGAATGGAGGAGCAGGGTGTGGAAAGCTGTGTGCGTTGCTTGTGTAGGGAGATCCCCCCCTTGGTAAAATTGCGGGAGGATGTTGGTATCAATGTGGTGTTTCAACAAGTCCAACGATGATGATCCATGATGAATGGGAGAAGGTCTTGATCATTGTAGTATCAATATATGGATAAGAAAAATCAGTCATTGACAACGTAGAGGGGTGAAGTCGACAGATACATTATTAATCAACTTCAGCTACGAAGTATTATGAAGACAATAAAAGCAAAACATCAACAAAAGTAACCTATTTACAACCCATAACCCGCAGTAATGAATGTCATTGGACGAAGAAAACCGATAAATAATAAGAACATGCTGGGCGACAAACAGCAACAGACCGGAATTATGGCCAAAAAAATGAGCAGCGTCAATGGAAGGTTTTAAAAAGATCAAGAATTTACTTCATCAAAAGGGTAATGGTACCAAAGCTTATAACTACGAAAATCAAAATGTGAACTGGGGGAGGCCGAATTCCTCGGTAAGCTCAAAATACACCCTTCTGCTCAACAAACGGAACTCCCAGGCCACCCTTGTGCCCCAAAATCTAAACTAGCGATTGTTGAAAGAAATAAAGACCACGGGTCAAGAGCAAGAAAGCGATCGATTGCAAAGCCTTCGATGAGAAAAAATGATCGACCTTAATATGGCGGTTCCGATTTCCTATTTCATTAACAGATTTGGAATATGCAACTGTTTGAAGATGGCCAAAAGGTTAGCACGTCCATCAAAATTCTGATTTCTCTATTGCTTTGCTTTCCCTCGAACAAAAAGAAAGAGTATGCAACTGGCGATGTCTGAGACAGAAATCGCAGGCTAACTAGTTCATGATAGCAAGTTCAACGAGGTTTGCGAATCGTGGGTGACGAAGGCTGTTGGATTTGCATACACAGGGACTCCGGGTCTGCGACTCCTTTGATGTGGGGCAAGTGACGAAAGTTTCCGGTATCAAGTTGCTTGCTTGCTCGGGCAATCGCGACACATCTACAAGAGCCCAGTGGACCTCGTCAGCAGTCTCGTTTGATTAACCGAACAATCTCAGCTTGACTTACCGACTCATTGAGGCATCGAGATCGGCTTTCCTCAGGGGTTTCGTGACGTATTCATCTGCGGTTCAAGGTCGACTCTTCAGACTCAAGTTCAAACGGATAGGATGTAAATCATTCGCAAACTTACCCATTCCTGCGTCTATACATCTTTCTCTGTCACCGATCCTGAGGAAAGAGATCATAATGGTTTGAGGGTGGTTGTAAATGAGTAAGCTACGATAGAAATGCATCATGAATCTGCCCTCTCCACTCACATCGCATGAGCTGTCAAGGCTATAATTGGAACCCTTTCCAAATGGTGGTCTTCTTCGTGCTTACGAATCAAGCTAGTGGCTTCCAGTCCACCCCTACGTAAAATGAAAAATGAGCCATGTCAACAGCACTCTGGAGGACGAGCAAAAACTTGACCTCACATGGTCGGCATGGATACATCCATCAAGACTAGATCATAGGTATTTTTCGTGGCGGCTTCAACTGCACGCGCCCCATTGTCAACTACTTCGACCTTGTGTCCCCCCATGTCTAGGAGCTTGGTTGCCACTTTTTGGTTCACGTGATCTGCGCGCATGACACAAGTAAGAGAGGTTCCAAACCAAAAGTTGGGGTTATCATCGACTTACTATCTTCTGCCAACAAAATCTTGTAGACCGTAGAGCAGTTCGAAGAAGCAGTGCTCAAGGTTTGATCGAGTGCAGGGGCCAGAGCGTTAAACAAGTTGGAGGGTGAAACAGGGTATTCGATGCAGTTGGCAATGCCATAATCTAAACAAACTCTGTGGGTAAATTTTTTGATTTACTTAGCGTGGAACAGACGCTGAGGGCTCTATCGACATCATCAAGAGAAGATTGCGCTCCAGACTAACTTAATATCCAGCCTAGGAAGCTCTTGGGAAATCAAGACGGCGGGTACGTGTCGTAGGCCTTCGAAGTCTCTCAATCTCGTAATATGCTCCAACTGCGTCGAAAGGATATCAGTGGGGTGATCAACGATCGGTCAACTCGCGCAGGTGGAGCGTAACTTACTGAATCGCTTATTATAGCGCTCCACTTCTGACGTGGGTCTTGTGATGCTAACGAGTCAGCTTCTTGCAAAGAGCCAACGACAGTAACTGATAACCCAATCGTGTTGGCGACTTGCACGATCTGTTGCTCTTCGCCCGAGTCTCTTGCTAAGACTATGATTTGGGCGGGCGGGTATACCTTGGCCTTCTTCGCCCACTCTTCCGGCGATTGATCATTGTCCGGTCTGACCGTTATAGTAAAGTAAAAGCGAGAACCGTGGTTGTATTCACTTTCAACCCACAGTGTACCTCCCATCAGGTTGACCAGTCGCTTCGAAATAGTCAAGCCGAGGCCAGTTCCTCCGTATTTCCTGGTTGTCGAACCGTCGGCTTGACAAAAAGTATCGAAGATCAAGTTAAGCTTGTCGGGTTTAATCCCGATACCCGTATCGAATACACAGAATTCAAGTCGATATTCCCCGTTAATTGGATCGAGCTGGGCTACTTTACAGCTAAGGCCAACATGCCCACTAGAGGTAAACTTGATGGCATTGCCAATCTGTACAGTAGGAGCACATGTTGAGTCTCCTCATTTCAGCAAACAGAATGAAGTATACGAACGAGGTTAGTTATGACCTGGCGCATCCTGAACGGATCTCCAACCACAAAGTCGGGGACGTCGGGAGCAATCTCAAAGACCAATTGGAGATTGCTAGTTAAGGCCTTGACTGCTAGGGATCTGAGGACTGAAACGATGGAAAAATTGGATGAACGTCCAATTAAGATGCACAATAGAGGCGAAAAGTGAAATGTTTAATACCATCGAAAATTGAGGTTCTTAAGGCAAAAGATACTTTTTCAATCGTCATCCGACCAGCTTCGATTTTGCTCAGATCCAAAACGTCATCTATTTTGAACCAATGGACAGAAAGGGAAGTTTAGAGCCCTTGAGTGCAAACAGTGCCAAAGCAGACAAGCGGACCAATAATGAGTAACAAGTGGTTGGCCATCGCATGAACGATTGTGAGATTCTCTCTTTGTTGGCGGGTTAGTTCGGTAGCCAGCGTGATTTGGGTCATGCCAATTATGCCATTCATAGGCGTGCGAATCTCCTACGGATCACAAATGTAACAAGAATAGCGTGATGAAAGCGTAAGGGCCGAGTCTATTTTACAACGAAATTGTTGATAAACCTGAGCGCCGGACTTACGTGACTCATGTTGGCCAAAAACTCCGACTTGCTGCGATTAGCTAGTTCCGCGGCTTCTCTGGCGGCGGTGTTTTTCTGCAGGGCGTCGCGCAAGCTGAAGACCATAGAGTTGATCTGGTTCTTCAGACTATTCATTTCGCCTGAGGCTTCGACAGTTACAAAGGCGCTGAAGTCACCATTGGTGGCCGCGGATGATATTTGAGCAAAAGCTCTAACTTGGGCTTTAGGCAAATTTTGAGTTGTTAATAGGAAACAGTGAATGTGGTATAAGATTTTGGACTCAAAACAAATCCGAATTGTAGAAAGTTGGGCTAGGACGGACCAGTCAAATTAAGCGCCATGCGGTTCACCTGCTTCGTCAGCTCTTGCCAAGTGCCGTCAATGTCGGTCACGTGAGCAGTCACGCCAAGATTGCCTGAAGTAATGTGTGGTAAGCCATAAATTTGACTCTTTGGATAGAAAAGGTGTGAGAAGGAATCATCAAGTACCATTGTTACCGACTTCCAGGCAGACTTTTCCAACTTCGTATGCAAATATATTGAGCCGGTCGATCATGGAGTTCTGCGAAAAACAGAAAAAAAGAAGCCCAAAGCCAAGATGAGTGGGAAGTTTCAAAAGGCCACCTCAATCCCCCCCTCCCCCTACCCCCCATGCGATACACGTACCACAGTGTCCCTCAATTGCGCGATTTCGCCAGCCGCTTCAATGTCTACCTTCTTGCTCAAATCACCCTTTGCGACGGCTGTTGTCGTGATCGCGATCGACCTTACTTGACTCGTTAATCGATCGACCATCGTGTTGACGCTGATGAGACCTCGCGCCCCTCAGATTTTGACCACTTCAAGTAAAAGGCAATGGAAGCAAGAGATTTTCAGACTAACCAATCAGTCAAGTTTCTCCACTCGCCGTTGACACCTTCCACATTAGCGCGTCCGCCTGAGCAGCCAGAAACAAAACAAAAAGACCGCGGACATGAGTTCATGGTAAAGGTGGGAAATGCATTCACGGCCTCGGGCGGTAACTGACCGAGCTTGCCATCAAACCCGACCTCCCTTGCAACTCTGAAGACGGACGTAAGTGTTAATACAATCAAGTGGTCAAGTGAGAATTCGATTGATGGCTACGTACCTGGTAACTTCAGAAGCAAACAACCGTAATGAGTCGACCATGCCGTTGACGGTGGACTTCAATTCGAGAACTTCGCCTTTCACATCGACTTCAATCTTCTGACTGAGATCACCCTTTGCAACGGCGGTCGTGACCTTCGCTATCCCCCGAACTTGCGTTGTCAGATTGTGGGCCATCGTATTGACGTTGTCGGTTAGGGTTCGCCAGGTTCCAAATACGTCTTGGACTTGCGCTTTCCCACCCAGCTTCCCTGAATTCATGGATGTCGGGTTAACGCCGAACGTACGAAGGAGTAAATAGTAGTCTTCAGCTCACCTTCGGTGCCGACCTGGTTTGTATATAAATGCGTGAGCGTCGGCAGCGATTCCCAAAATCAGATGACCGAGAGTAAGAAATGTGACTTACCTCAAGAGCAACCCTGCTAACTTCTTCGGCAAATGACCTCAAGGTAGACACCATAGAATTCACGGTGGATTTTAATTCCAGGATCTCGCCCTGGGCTGATACGGTAATCAGACGGGTCAAGTCCCCCTTTGCTACGCATGTTGTGACAATTGCAATCTCTCGAACTTGGTCGGTCAAGTTCTTGGCCATGCGATTGACATTGGAAGTGAGGTCAAGCCAAACGCCCTGTACACCTTGAACAACTGCTTGCCCGCCCTAAAAGTTCACAAAACAATCAGAGGACAGCTTCACTAGCGAGACGGGAAGGATCACAGACTATCTGACTTACGAGGTTACCATGTACACCGGTTTCGAGTGCCACTCTGGTGACTTCAGTGGAAAATATTTTGAGCTTATCGACCATACCTGTGGGGTGTAGGGAGCTGCTCGATCAGAACTCCAAATGTGCTGGTCCTGTCGTCAGGGGCAATGGGCGTACCATTGACGGTTTGCTTCAGCTCAGCCATCTCGCCCATAACTTCGACTTCGATCTTGTGGTTCAGATCTCCGGCAGCAATGGCACTGGTGACGGTAGCGATACTTCGAACTTGACTGGTCAAATTTGACGCCATTTGATTCACATTATCTCGCAAAGTTTTCCAGGTGCCTTCGACGCCATGTACGACCGCTTGCCCTCCCAGTCTACAGAGGAAGTTACAGTTTTAAGTGATGACATGAACCTGAGGGCCTTGAGAGATATAGATGAATGTGAAAAAGATGGATTAAGCGGCTCACCTTCCTTTAGTACCCACCTGCACATACAAACAGGTATCGAATGCAACGTCACTATCTCTTGCTCTTGGCAAAGCATGAAGTCAGGAAAGTGCACACTTACATCCAACGCCACTCGACTGACTTCTTCCGCGAATGACCTCAACTGATCGGTCATGTCATTGATCGTGATGGCTAGTTCCTGGACTTCACCTTTGGCTTCGACTTGGATTTTCTGACTTAGGTCACCTCTCGAGATAGATTTCGTTACACCGGCAATCGCCCGTACTTGTTCCGAGAGATTAGCAGCCAGAGTATTCACAACATCAGTCAGTTGTCGCCAAGCGCCCTCGGCGCCCTCAACTACCGCTTGACCCCCCAATCGACCTATCGTGAAGAACAGGAATTTTGAGTAGCGAAGTGGGCAAGTTATACAGGGATTGGGAGTCAAAATTTGACAAGGCTGACCTTCGGTTCCCACCTATTAGGACGCAAGAGCATGAGGCAAGACTAGTGGTCAGATATGTCCAACGAGGGGGATCGGAGGTCAACGGGAGAGAGTTAAGTCTCGTACCTCGATTGACACCCGGGTTACTTCGCCGGCAAAACATCTCAACTGCTGAACCATTCCGTTGACAACAGCTTTGAGCTCAGTTAAGTCGTGGCCTTGGACGTTGATAGTGATGGTTTGTGATAAATCACCTCGAGCAACAGCCTAAATTGGACAAGTTCACGATGAATCCTTGGCCGAATGGTACCCAATCGAAGCTAACAAAACAAACCTTGCAAACCCGGGCAAAGTCAGATACTTGGGCCTTCAATAGTTTGAGCTCTTCTTCCGCGGTGAGCTGCTTAGTTTGAACGGGGGCTTTGCCTTGATGGTGTTCCAAACCGCTGTCTGTGGTGGCATCAGTAGGCTGATGTAGTTCATTTTCTTCATACTGAATGTTAACATGGGCATTATCGTCGGTCTGGTCTGGTTTGGTAGGAGGGATCGAACTCTTGAGATAGCTTAATTTCTCGTCTAGCAAATGAATCAACCCATTCAAGATAACGATTTCGTTTTGTTGAAGATCGGAGGTATGAATTGGAGAATGATACGAATGATGATTAAACGAGTTCTTGAGGATATATTCATTAAGTTCAAGTTTGATCTGGGTACATTGATCGACTACTTCAGCTGGATTGTGACAGACGCCCGATGATGTTGAAATTGGTGATAGGGATTGTATCTTGAGAAACTGCTCAGCAAGGAAGTCGGTGAAACTAGCTTTGAGTGATGAATGATTAGGCGAGGGTAGATAGCTCAAGCTAGACATTGAGGATGAAGTCGACTGAGAGGTAAGTGGGCCAGAAAGTTGATAAGAGCTGTGAGAGGGCGATTCAGGGGGCAGAGTTTGAGCCAAAGGTTGAGAAGTAAGCAAGACAGAGGAAGGAAAGAGTACAGAGGGCGGAGTGAGTGGAGTAGCGAGATACTCTTCTTCATCAAAATAAGGCATGGCTGACAGCGTGATGGGTTGGTGAGAGAGGGATTGATTGAACCCGAGATCAGAACATGGACTTGAGTCGGCGGTAGAACCGGAAGCGAAAGACGCAGTACGCATGTTATGAGGCAAAACCATGCTCATAGGCGAAGACCTTGAGGACAATTGACGACTAAAGGAAGCGGACACTAACGGTCCGCCGACGGGTCGGATAGGCGGGGTAGGAGCATCCAGGTTGCTTGAGCCAACAGAACTGATGGGAGAGTTTAGGTTATCCACAGAGGATACAACAGGGGGACCTAGAGTAATTGAAGTCGAGCCAAGTTCTGAGCAGTTTCCCATTTGAGGGTAAATGAGTTTCGATTTGGTTCGATGACCCAGTATGTTCAATGAGTGGGCTGAGATAGGAGCAGGAGTTCGTAATGGGGATGTGCCCGGCATAGACAAATTGGATGGAGGGGATGAGTCATTCTGGGCACCGAAGAAGGTATTTTCGGTAACTTTGTCCAAAGAACCAGAAGAGGCTAAGGAATGATCAGAGGTTGAACGATTCAAGAGGGCGATTCCGCTCCGACGGGCTGGGCAAGTTCCATCGGTCAGTCCACCGTCCGCAGTAATGATGCAACGCTCCAATTGGGATGCAGGATAAGAAAAGTGGTTAGAATGGAGGGTAGTGAACATAGCGGGAGCGTGATCATGTTGGATCAAGAGAGGGTTCTCCGACCGGTCGAGGCCTGCTGGAGATGGATGACAGCAAGTAATAGTATCGTCTGAGTCCAGGGATTGCGGACTTGTATTCAAGGACTTACTAGAGGATGGTAGTTGAGCGGACGAGAAAGAAGTGACGATCACGCTTGATGAAGAGGCTGGAGAGCACTTGAAAGAAGGGTCAAGGCTTTGTTCATAGGTAGGGATGAAGTGGGTTGACATGGTGCAGTTAAGTACGTAGGTGATTCAATGCTGTCAAGGTACGAAACCCGGGTTAATACACTTCCAAGCTCGCGGCGGGATGATGGGCTTGGGTGGGAATCGAATCGGATTAGGTCAAGGAAACCGATTTAGGCGTAGAATTGTAGAGCGTGTCTTGACCGGCCTGGAGGTTGTGGGGGTGAGATGAGACGAGGATGGAGGGAGGTGGGGTTAGGACAGATGTGAAAGGGCGAGAAAGTTGCGTGGATCCAACAGGATGGGATCAGTGGTATTCAAACCAAGTAGGTTGTAAGGTGATGCGAGGCGAGATGGAATGAAAGTTGTTTAGATCGAGGTAGGAGTATGCAAGAAGATAATCATGGGCGATTCGCCATACAAAGTCCGTGTGGGTGAGAATGAATTAGTGTCGTCGTAAGTTCGAATGAGTAAGAAGATGGGGGGCGAGCAAGAGTAGGCGCCAGTGTAGATGGAATGTGACCGGTCCGGGCCCAAGTGGAATCGGACAAAGCAGGTTCCAAAGGCAATGATGGTGGTCGATCAATTCCAATTCATGCAATTTTCCGGTGATAGAGGGCGTTCAATGACATTGGGGGAGCGTATGTCGGGTATGTAATGTGTGTACAGGTATGTAATGTGTGTACAGGTATTGCGTGTATTGGCGAGCGATTGTCGGGATTTCAAATGTAGGTTGGAAACAGGCCGGGAGCCAGAGGAGAGGGAAACAAGGGGTGGAAGGATGGAGAGAGGCCAGTAGCCGGATCAAGAAACGAGTGTCACGAGCCGGCAACGAGAGGTACCAGGAAGAGAAAAAGGATGCGTCCGCAAGGGGGAACCAAAGGCAACGTTAGTCTGGGTGTCCGGTCTCCATTATTATTATACTTTGTAAGTGCACAATCATGGATGGTGAGATGAGCCAGGTTGAGATGTGAGTGGGTTGCAGACCCTGAGACGGTTAGTCACCACCACGCCGACAGCCACCCAAGCCACTACGATCTCAGCCAAGGAGCTGGGACCGGCAGTGATTGCAGAATGTGGGAGCGAGTGAGACGGAGTGGAGGCCGCGGGATGCAGATACACATTGCCAATCTATCCAGGAGTGGGCTAGGGGATACCATAGTAACTAGCACCTTCCAATCCAACAAGTGCATGCCTGGGGCAACGGCCACGGCGTACATCAAGCCCCGCCAGGCCAGAAGCATATGGTCGGATTTGGTGGACGAAGGGGGATCTATCACAGGCCGGTTGAGGGCAGCTGCCAGGGCTCCGCCATGGTGACCATGGAGGAACTCCTGGTGACTCGGTGATGAGAGTGGGAGGAGTATGTAAATATTTATGTATGTAGATATGTACATACAGGCAGACACATCCACCGAGGAATCGGGTTGAAGGGACGAGTCAAGAGTGCGAGACGGCCGCTGCGTCATCGGACGGCATGGGGACGTGTGTGTGCAGATACATGTATGGGTACAGTCGAACGTCATCGAGCATGCATGCGCACATCTACCCATGCCGGCCGTCAGACCAAGCACAGTTAAAACGGACGCGATATGGTAGATGGATTGAAAAGGCCGACCTGAGTGTAAAGAGTTAGTCAAGTACCCACGTCGGACTCGGCTCAACCGCAGGAGGATGGGCTTGGGTGGCTATGGTTTAAAGCACATACAGTATTGCTTAACGGCTCATTTGGTGGGCGATGATGATACTTTGATCAGTCGCCGGTGAAACAGAACACAGGCTGACCGGGGGAGGAGATGTGGATCGGAGTTGGGGGAGGCCTGGTATTAATTATTGAGAGCGTCCGACGGGAGACTGAGGATGAAGAGGAGTGGGGAGGCTACGAGATTTTGAAAGGTTCCGGGAGGACTGATTCGTCGCCCGATTTCGAAACTGTCAAGGTTTAGCAGCCAGTCAGCTTTCGATGGTCATTATATTCCAGGTTTCCCACAGGATTTGAAGCGAAGAAAATAGGATGATCAGCGTGGTCTGAAAGGATCGGAAGGAAAGGCCGCTCGTCATGGCGGGATACATGTGATGAGAGCATGGTGAAGGAGGCCGGGCGACGGCCGCTTGACTCATTCGAACTGGCAGCAAGCAGGCGGAAGGATTGGTCTCACCAGAGATGAATGACAGGTTTGGGAGGAGTAGAGGGGGTTGGGGAAGGAGGGAGAAAGAGGAGATAAGATTGAGAAGGAGGGGTGATGACGGCAAGGTGGTTCAACAACGATCAGGACAAAGGTGGAATGAAGATGATGCCAAAAGCAATGTGAAGAACGGTTGGTTGATGACCGATGGTACAAGTAAAATGCAGATAAATATTGATGGATTGGGAGATATTCGACGACTCGAATCTCGGGGGGGGGGGGTGGAGGGGCTGGCCGGGAACTATCTGGAAATGTTAACCAATCTACTTTTTTTCGACACAACAATACAGCCTTCTACCAAACTTGACTGTAACGAGCTAGGTATGCACATATTATTTACATACATGAATACCATGGAAAAATCATGACATTTTGAAATCGGATCGATGCATTGGCATGTAAAAAAAAAAGACAGTATTCGCAAATGACATCGACATTCGAATTGAATAGTACTTATGAACCAATGACCTAGTGCCACGGCCAGATCAAGTACATTAATATATGAGGGAATATGGGGTTGACGTGGTCCCGAACGTTGGACCGGAGTTCTGGACCAGAGAGAGGTACACTCGGGGAGCAAAATCACGAGAATCAAAAGAGGCCTACGTGGATGCTAGGGGCGACGGGGAGTTCGCTCTGAAAGAATGAGTGAAGCCTTGGATGGAATGATCAGGCTCGAAACCGATCGAATCGACCAGGACCAGACGCTGAGGGAGTCCGGTTGGATCGGATGCTTGGCGGGTGTGTGGTGTGGGGTGGGGTATGCGCAATGTGGAGTGTCTGGCTATCGCAGTTGTAAAGGAGAGTGAGGTCTGCGGCGGTACAGTACTGCTATGGATGAGAGCGTATGGGATGGATGAGGCGTGTGGGACCAGGGCCAGCAAACGCTCGGCGAGGCATCTTAATCAACCAAACACAGGGCCGGCGAGCGGGGAGTTCAAAGCTGTAGCAATATATTATTATGTATAGTTACAATATCCAGCATAGCTTCAGAGGACGTGGTCGGCCGTTTACCCCAACGAGGGTATGATGTCAGATGTATGGTCCAGGGGAGGTTGGCTTGTGGAGGGGTTGATGTGGAATCTGGATAGATCATGTGTAGATAAAGTCCATACATACATGCACTAGCGGATAGGCGATCGAATCCAAAGATTAAATGGATGTCGACAGGACCATAGCTGGGACGGATGATGTCACGATCCGACTCGATACCAAATCGGACCGATTACTCTCTGTCCATCGTGTTCTGGCTCGCCCTCTGCCTTTCACTCCTTGTTGACTTGTTCTTTCCCATCGTGAGCCTGTGTTTGTTCCATCCCAGCCTGTTTGAGTATGTTCCGGTCAACCGACGGCCGGGGTGGTTGGGTGCCAGAGTGCGATGGAGGGGGAGAGAAGCAAGATGAGCAATCGCCGCCGTATGAATCGACCCACACAAGCACACACACCAGGATGGTACTTGCACATCACAGACCCCCCGGTCCTTCGATCCCATCCCTCTCTGCCTGGAATGGTCCCGTCCCAACCACCAACCACGGAGACTCTGCGCTCTTGGCGCTGGTGGCTCGGCCTGGTGAACAGCGACAGCGAGATGGGAAACCAACACGAGCTGAGAAACACTGCGCCATCCCGGAAACACTCCGTAGCCCATGGCGGGTGATCAAGAATCCTAATACTTGACTTCGCGTCCAGACTCTAAACTCAAGAAGAGTTGATCTGATCGACCAAGGCTAGAACTTGGTCTGCGCGCTAACTTGGGCTCTCGTCCGTCTCCCTCGAGTCTCGAATGATCGTCGATTGAGACGGTCAAACTCCCAACCACGTTTCCACTCCGGGCTCGTGCGTCTACCACTCCATCGATCTCGATCCGGTTTCACCAGTTGGAGTATCGGTCACCTTTCCGTTTCAATCAGATCTCCTTCCTGCCCTCCGCGATGGAACACGAGCACCGTGCTGCCATTTGAATAACTACCCTGGTACTCATACTAGCTCGGAAGGCCGCGAACTTGATCCGCGAATCGGGCTCTTAAACCACGCGTCCACAGACCTCATGCCTTGCCCTTGGTTCCAGCGCATATGACAATCCTACAGTTGTAGGACCAGACAAACAGGCGCGTAAGAAGGGAAGATATAGGAACAACAAAGCAAAACAGCATGAAAAGAGAATTCCCAAGTGCGAATTGAGACAACACTTATAGACGATGGAGTAAGTTTCAGTTCCTCCAACACATTGCTGCGTTATCAGCGCTCCCGTATCTTTGGGGTGTCTTAGGTTCTATACTGGGATTGGCGTATGAGCAGATCTTTTTGATTGAACTGCGCTGTTGTATTTCAAATTTCAACTTAGCCTACCTTTGACTTTTTTGAGTGCAGTTTGGTTCGTGCATATACTTACATACATACAATACAGGTGGTAGACTTCGGGCGCAGCCGGTACTTGTATCTTAACTCGGGCGTTCAGTGGAAAAATGGTATATTTACATTTTTTTTGTTCTATTCTCATTGTCGTTATACGACAGTTATTTATAGACATGATTGTGGTTGAGTGTGAAATGTATGTGATACCTCTGTGTATGTTACAACATCCCCCCCCTCAACCATAATCCTTAGTCACCGCGCTCTCTCACATTATCGCTTTCCTTAAGGCGCAGAAAGACTCTCTGTTTAGCGGTTTCGTAAGAAGATCTGCGAGTTGATCTCTCGTACCTACCCATTGTAGTTGTTAGGATGAAGATAGCTAAGATCCTTTTTGCCATAGTCTCTGGGATGTTCTATTGCAAGGTTTATATAGTACGGTATATGCATAGTCGGGTGTATGCATGTGTAACCTGGGTTAGGGTTACAACACACCCCCCCACGACTATGCTTGTACGCATCCCAAAACTTACAACATTTGACTATGTACAAGAGTATACTGGAGGGCAACAATAATTGAAATGAACAGAAGGGAAAGCAAAAGGTTGGAGAAGAGAGTGGCCTACCATTAGCGGAGTTGGAGCTTGTCTCTGAGTTGTTGGAGCACAGGGTGGCTGACCGCTTTTGTTAGCATGTCCGCTAGTTGGTCTTTGGACTTTACCAATGTCAGGCTGGTGTGTTGATTGTACAGCGCCTCATTGGTGATGTGGAAGTCCCTGTCCGTGTGGCGCGTCCGTTTGTTGGAGACGTTGTTGGAGGCAATCTTCACCGCTGCCTTGTTGTTGCAGAATAGGTGGCCCATGTGGTCAGAGCGTAAGATATCCTTGATGAGGTGTCTGATCCATAACACCTGTCTGGTTACTACACCCAAGGCCATGTACTCAGCGTGACAGGTGGAGGCTGCAACACACCGTTGCCGTCTTGAGACCCAGATGATGGGGCAGTTCAGGAAGGAGACCAGTGTTAGGACACGGAATGGTACATTGGTGCTGTTATATTACTATGGGATATGGAGCAGGTATAAGTACCCTGCTCCAGGTCCCTGTCAACCTGTGGGTGACGGTGACGCAGCCAAGTAGGCTATAGGACCTTAGGTCACAACACCCACCCCCTTGGCAAGACACTGGCACCCGTACAACCATAAGTAAAAGAGAAAACAAAGGAACTAGTAATAACTGTAATCAAAACTGCCGCCGCCATGATTGTACCCACCAAAATTGTCATTATAGTCACCTCCACCTCCCCCATCATCATACTCACCCCCACCGTCATAATCATAGCCCCCACCACCGTCATTTTCATATTCTCCAGGACCGCTATAATCATCCATCTGCTCATTGTGGGAATCAATTTGGTCCACAATGGGAGAAGGTGGTCGGCCAAGTAGTGGGCTTTGGTATGGGGACTGGGACCTGAGAGGTGGGGATGGCAGATTGTTGAAGTATGGTGACACGGGCCGGAGATAAGGCGGTGACGCTGGTGGACTGATGGAGTAGGGAGCCAAGTACCGGTCTTGATGTTGCAGAGGTGGTGGTGACAGTGGCGGATCATTGGAGTAGCGGCTCCACATTCTGAGAGGAGGGGCGGACTCTTGCTTGTCATCCAAGTAGAGGTATGGCCGTGTGGGGGGCAGCGGTTCTTGCTTGTCATCTGAGTAGCTGTATGGCTGTTTGGGGGGTTGTGGTCCTTCCTCCTCATCCAAGTAGGGGTATGGCTGTCTGGGGGGCTGTGGCTCTTGCTTGTCATCCAAGTATAGGTATGGTTGTTGGAGGGGCTGCCGCTGATTTCCATCAAAGTAAGGGGATTGCTGGAGACAGGGCGGTGACGCTGGTGGAGTGTTGTAGCAGGGAGACATGGTCCGGAGAGGTGGTTCTGAGTCTCCCACTGCCTTTCCGTTGGAATAAGGCACTGAGCAAGGAGGCAAGGGCGGATCATATTCAACATTGTCATGTGGCTGGGGCTGATCATGTTCTTGTAAAGGATCATTGGGATGCTGGTTGTTATCATCATTGATGATGAACTCCACAGAAGATTTGTGGTCTTCAGAAAATTCTGACCTGCAATCTTGGGTTGGTCCAGACTCATCATTGGGGGGAAGTTTGCAATCATGGCCCATTGGATGGTGGTTGCCTGGGTATGAAGTGTGATTATCAGTTGCTGAGTGTCTCTCCTCCAACACGCGGGGACCATCAGTGTTTTGTAGTAACTGTAGTGGTTGGTTATCTCTTGAAGTATACCGCTTTGGATGTTGTCTCCTCCAGGCTGAGGAACAAGCAGTAGGGCCTCTCCTCCGCGATTGATTGGCATGAGCATATGAAAAATCAAAATGACCAGGGGCACTTCCATATTGCTTGGAAGGACCTTTATGACTTCCCATAGGTTCCTGGGGTGACTTGAGTTTGAGAAACACTTCAAGGTCGCTGAGGAAAGCAAAGACCCAATTGACAGCTGTATGGTGGTCGGTCGGCATAGATGACAATAATTCTAGATAGGAAGGAAATGGGGAAGGAAATAAGGGTCCGGAATAGTCTTCGGAGTGGGGAAAGAAATGATTTTTGGGATGTGAGCGTTGAAACTAAATAATCTTCAGCGGAGCTGGTAAATGCAGGATCATAACCTGTTAGGACACGGAATGGTACATTGGTGCCGTTATATTACTATGGGATATGGGGCAGGTATAAGTACCCTGCTCCAGGTCCCTGTCAACCTGTGGGTGATGGTGACGCAGCCAAGTAGGCTATAGGACCTTAGGTCACAACAACCAGAATCCCGTGGGTGGAGCACAAAGCTTCACCCCCCCACAATGCATCACAGTACCCCTTCAGGGACTGGCCGTTGTCTGTGGGGAACAGTTGGAGGCAGAGGTCTTGCGTACTTGCCAGGTACCCCAGCAAGTGGTACAGACCCTTCCAGTGCGTTTGGTTGGGACTTGATGCAAAACACAAAAGTAAGTTGACGGCAAACACCAAGTTGGGCCTGGTCCCTACCACTAGGTAACTCAAGGATCCAACAAGGGACAGGAAAAAATCCTTGTTAACCAATGCACCCAACAGGTTGCTGACGGGGTTGTAGCCAGTTGGCAGTGGGGACTGGCGTATGGAAGTGCCGTCCCAGTGCTCCTGGAGAATATTGTCAATCAGCTTTGGCTGTGAAAGAGTGAAGCCCTCACATGAACGGTCAATCATGACACCAACAATTTAGTTGATGTACGGTGACCATTTTATGTGTAGCATATCACGCAGGTCAATCTCCAGTTGGCAAAGCGTAGCCACATCCAATGCCTTCACAAAACCGTCATCAACATGAATCCAGATGATGCTGTGTTGCCACTCGTGCCGCAAGACGTACAGTGACCCATCGTACTGTGATGGTTGGTACCCCAACTTGGTCAACAGACCTTGCAAGTGCTGCCACCAACATCAAGCAGCTTGCTTGGTGCCATACAAGGCCTTCTTAAGTTGCAGGTAATACCCTTTGGGCACCTTCATGCCCGGTGGAGGGTCCACCCACACCTCTTTGTCAATGGCTGAATTAAGGTAGGCGGCCACAAAATCAAAACTATGTACGGGCCAGTTGAACCTGGCAGCCATGGTCAGTAGTAAGTGCAAAAAGGCAAACGTTGCTGTAGGCGCAAAAGTCTCCACAAAATCAATGCCGGCAACCTGTTTGAAACCTTTGGCAACGCACCTGGCCTTATACACAGCCTCCTCCTTGCCAAAAGCCTTCTTCACTGCAAAAACCCATTGGCAATCAAGGGGAATCTTCCCTTCCAGAAGGCACCCAAGCTCCTAGACTCCCATCTTGTTGAGCTTGTTGAGTTCTGCCTGGATGGCCTCTTTCCACAGCTTCCAGTCCTGTGTTTTCATTGCGGCGTTGAAAGATCAAGGCACACTTATATTGTAGAACTCACACGTAGCTAGGATGTGATCAATGACAAGCTCTTGTTTGTCAAAAAGTTGTTCTTTGGTGAAGTCGCCCAATCAAAGGGTGTTTGCAATGGCCTGGGCTGCTGCATTCAGGGCCAGGGTGGTGCCGCCAGAGGTTGTCCCCACATTGGTACTCAAGGGTTGTTTGCAAGCTGGCGGTGGCTGGTTGCAAGGCAGAGCTGTGACCTTGGAGTTGGGGAAACGTGTCATGGCGGATTGCACAAAGCGGCCCTCTGCTGGAACCCAGAAGAGCCACCCCTTGGACCGCTCCAAATATGCTACTACCAATCCCTCAACACCCCTTGGGTCCAGCCGGCGTTGCAGCTTGGGCGGTATGTGCACCACTGCTCTGGCCCCAAAGGGGCGGAAATGGTCAACAGCCGGCTTTGTTCCAAAGACAACCTTGTGCCGCAAAGTTTGTTAGGTAAGCAGTGTGGTGTCATTATATAGCCTCGGGTCGGGGACTGCGTCGCGGCCTGCGCGCTCAGCATCTGGTAGGTTAGGCTCAGCAGTGGGGGTGCGCCGGTCCTCAGCAGTAGCCGCTGTGGGTTCAGCAGTAGCCGCTGCGGGCTCAGCAGTGGGCGCGGCGGGATCGAGCACGCGACTGCGGGCCGGGCCTGACTAAGGGAGGCGGGCCGCGACCCGCTTGGATGTCCAACTCATGGATGGAGCTGGGCCAACCAGGTTCTCGGAACGGCTAGTCGGGGGAGGAAAAAGCGGGGCGACAGCGGGGCTATATGCATGGGCAGCCGCGCGCAAGCGCGGGCCGGCCACCGGACGGGAAATCCACAATGGCGCGTCGGGTGGATGCGCGCAAGCGCGGTGAACTTTGGGTATCGCGCGGCGGAGGGCTGCGCCACGAAAAGACAAACCGGATGCGCATAATGGCAGGCGAGCTGGCGGGGATAGGGTATGGGTATGGGTTTGGGGATGGGTCAGGGTTCTGGTTCTAGGGTTCCTTCTTCATGGTTGCCAGTCTGTCTTTGTGCTTGTGCTTAGGTTAGGGTTGAGGGGGAGGGCTCAAATACCCTTCCCCTCGACTCCGGGTTGTGGGGAGGCATCATATCATTCTATATCTCTATCTTACTCTCTCTCTCTCTCTCTCTCTCTCTCTCTCTCAGAGGAAACAAAAAGGGAAGCATTCTCGGTCTTACAGACGCTAGAACCATTGATCCCGTAACTAGGGACAACTTTGTGAGGGCTAACCTCTAAAGTTTCCACATCTGGGGGTCTGGCCGGGAACTTTCAATCCGTTCTCAGTCTCTTGAAGATTACGCAGAATGCTACCGACAACTGCTCCGGGATCCAATGCTCCCCTTCCCTACCCTCCACGCCCGACTCCCGTCTCTGCTGCTCAACCCCCTCCGCCGCCGTCCGCTCATGCTCCTAGAGTTAGCGGGTTCGCTCCTCCCTCGGAAGGGTTGTCGGACATGGCGGCAGAGGCCCCTCGCCGCGTTTGGTTGAGGCCAAGGGATTTCCCTCATCTTCGGTTCAGTACCTCGGATGTCAAGCGGTTCCTCTCTAGGTTCAAAGGGATCGCGGACTCGGAGGGCGCGTCGGGCGCGGATAAAGTTCGGACTATTGTGCTGTTCATTACTGAGGAGGAGAAGCTGCGGGACGTGGAAGAAATGGTTGGATACAAGAGGCAAGACTGGGGGAAGTTGAAAAGCGAGATGTTGGCAAGGTGGGGGAAGCGTGAACCCCGGTTTTGGGAAAGCGACTTCAATCAAGCTGCGGAGGAGGCAATCGAGAATGGCGGGGTGCAATGGCGCGAAGGATTAGTGGAATATATGTCAAGGTTCGAGCAAATCTACGGGTACCTTGCAAAGAACGAGGTCGTCGCGGGTCAGACGGGTGCCATGAAGCGGGCGTTTCTGGGGGGTCTTGCGCCCCAGCTCTGTTCCAGGGTGCAACGATACCTGTACGACCACAGCCTGGTTAAGAGGTTGCTGGATGGGAGCGTCGGGATTCTCCCCGATCTTTCGGTTATCCGTCAAGCCGTGGAAAGCGAAATTGATTTGGACAAGCTCATCGCGGATACGGCACGAACGTACCCGTCTTCCTCCAAGAAATCGGTCACAATCTCGGCGCCGGCCCCCGACCAAACTTCGGCCGTGCGGCCGCCAATGCCCTCTCATGCCGGACTTTCCCAGCAGTCTCAGGGACCATCAGTCGGGGAGATAACGGAGATTCTGCGGGACATAAGGGTTTTCCTCAACCAGACACCGGCTCCGACAGCTCCGGCAGCCGCACCGTTTCCGGCGGCTCCTTCTCAACCGCGCACGGTGCCGCCTCACATGGCGGAAGGGTTCCAGCCCCCTAGCGGATCATCTGGATTGTACGGGTCGCCGCGATGTTCATATTGCGGGGAGAGAGGGCACTGGAAGTCAGTTTGTGAGGATCTCACTCGGGATATGGACAAAGGGCTTTTTTGCGCATCCGGGATGACGTACATATTTCCGACGGGTGAATCGGTGGACCTGACCAAGGACAAGCCGCCACCAATGGTGCAAGTGCGGGAAAGAGCGAAGGCTAAGACCGAGACTGCTCGGGTCTTGCTTGGGATTGTCACCGCGCCCGGAACCTGGGTAGCGCCAAGAGTGGAGGCCGAAGTCAGGGCATTGGCGACGAATGAGCGTATTGCGATGGATGTCGACAAGCAACCAACGGCCTTGAAGCCAGTCGCGCGAGTACCAATTTTGGAAGGGCCGTCCTCTAATCCCGCGGGAAAGAAGAAGGCCGCGGACATCGTCCAAAGGGTAATGGGGAACGACTCACCAATACCCCTGACCCTACGAGAGCTAGCGGCGGTGTCCCCCGCGGTCGTCAACGAGATGGTCCAGGCCTTGAAAGATTGCGGTCAGGGTCGGGTGCCGACAACGGTTCAGCGGGTTAACGTGGCGGAGGAGGAGATGGATCCCGAGCCGTGCCGGTCAAAGTTGGTATCCGTCCCGCTTGCTTATGTTGCAATGACCATTGCCGGGCGGAAGGTGTGGGCGATGGTGGATAGCGGGTCGATGGTCAACCTGCTCCCATCAAGGTTGGTGGACGAGCTCGGTCTGGTGCGGAGGAAGTGTGCAATGGGCCTTCGGGCGTTAAATGGCGGGGAATGCCGCGTGGATGGGGTAGTAGAGGCGGAGGAGGTGGAAGTCGCCAAGGTCTGTAAGCCTCTGTCATTTCTCTCAGTGGAATGCGGAGACGTGATTTTAGGACGGCCATTCATGTTTGGGTTCCGAGCCCAAATGGCCTTCAACACCGAGGAAGGAACGGAGGCGCTGACCGTCGAAGACTCGCTCGGAGCGCGGTTCGAGACGACAATCTGCGATCACAGGAGAGGGAAATGGGTACAGGACCCAATGTCTGGCGGCAACGAAGAGTCCGGCGCGGGGGTTGACCGTAAGGGTTACCCTGCGGAGGATTTTTCCTAGTCAGCCGCGGGAACCGTGCGGAGCGGGCTCCGGCTCAGCACGGGTGGCCGACAGGTGAGGAGCAAGCGGGGGAGGGCGCGCGTGGGGCGCAGGTGCCAGAAGTAAGTCCCATTCCTCAGTATGCATCGCCGGAAGGCGCTACGCTTCGAAAACCCTATCATCGTGCCACAGTCGTGAGCAAAGGCGAAAGCCCCGGTCTGGTCATTACTAGGACTTACGACGGCGACGATCGGGTCTGGATGGCGCAGTGTAACACGGGCAAGTACAAACCGGTAGCGCGGAAAGTCCGGCTGCGGAACGAGCCAATGCCTCAGGGGCTCAACGGACCCTTACGACCAATCGCGTGGTCCCGCGACCCGTGGAAGACGCCCCTTAGGAAGAATGGATGGGAAACGTAGTTGGCGCGGATCACGGACGAGCGGGTGGACGCCCTTAACTTTGGACCAACGGGATGGCTGAGTGCGAAGAAGATGGATCTGTTGGTGTTGGTATTGGTAATGAGGGAGAAGGCGCTTGCTTTTGGACCGGACGAGTGCGGGTTGTTGAGAGGTGAGATCGGGAACCCTTACGTTATTCCCACTGTCCCTCACAAACCGTGGCAAATCAAGCCGATTCCGATCCCCCGTACTGTTCGGGAACCCTTTCTGGAGCTGGTGCGGGAGCGCGTGAGGACGGGGCTTTACGAGCAATCCACGTCAAGCTACTTGAGTCCTATCTTTGCGGTCGTTAAGCAGGACGGGAAGTCGCTAAGGATTGTTCACGACCTTCAGAGGCTAAATTCGTTCACTATTTGCAACGCGGGGCTTCCCCCGCGCGTGGAAGAATTTCTGGAGTCGATGGCCGGGCGCGCTTGCTACGGGCTGGTGGACGTGATGGGGGGATATGACCAGCGAGAACTCCACCCTGACTCGCGGCCACTGACGGCGTTTGAAACCGGGCTAGGGAGGATGCAGCTGACGCGGCTACCGCAAGGTGCGACCAACTCAGTGGCGGTATACCAAGCCCAAATGACCTGGATACTACGCGACGACCTTCCGGAAGGCGTACAGATCTTCATCGACGACGCTGGCATTAAAGGCCCCAGAACGGACTACGAGGGCGCGGTCCTAGAGGATGCACCCGCGATCCGGCGATTTGTCTGGGAATACGCGGAGACTCTGGAACGAGTCCTCTTCCGAATTGAGGAGGCAGGCCTTACTGTGTCCGGGAAAAAGTTGGCAGTCTGCGTTCCGGTGCTCGAAGTACTGGGGCATGTCGTGGCCTACGACGGGAGGCAAATAGCGGAGAAGAAGCGGAATAAGGTTCTTGAATGGCCGACCCCTTGGACAGTGTTGCACGTCCTGCAGTTTCTGGGGTTGTGCAGCTACGTCCGCATGTTTATCGAGTGGTTCGCGGAAGTAGCGAGCCCAATGCGGGCATTGACGCGTAAGGGGGCGGAGTGGAAGTGGACCGAGGGATGCAATGCCGCTTTCGCGAAGCTCAAGGAAATTGTGGGGCGCGACATTGTCCTTTGGGACCTCAATTACGACGCCGGAGGGATACGCCTGGCGGTCGACTCTAGTGAGTTTGGCGCAGGGGGGGTCTTGACACAGGAGGAGGACGGAAAAGATAGGCCGGTGCTCTACGAATCGGTCACCTTTACCGCGACAGAGAGTCGGTATTCGCAGCCGAAGTTGGAGCTGTGCAGTGTCACCAAGATCGTACGGCGGTTGCAGCACCTCTTGTGGGGCGTGCACTTCGAACTCCTGGTTGACGCGGAGGCCTTGGCGCGAATGATTAACTCACCGACGCTGCCAAACGCGCCCATGACCAGGTGGGTAGCGTTTCTCCAGTTATTCTCCTTTAACGTGGTGCACATCCCAGGAAAGGCGTTCACGATGCCGGACGCGCTGTCGCGGTACCCGCGGGACAACCCATACAAGGGGGCGGAACCCTTGGACATGGAAGCTCCGGTTGTTTGGGTAGGAAAGACGGAGGGGGCGGTTTGTCTTCCGTTGCGTCAGTCGGGACGTTACGCGGTCTTGTGCTCTTATTTGCAGGATCTCCGGTTCCCCGAGGGCACGACGGAAACAGTCGCCCGATGGGTGAGGCAAAACGTTCTGAACTTCTTCTTACAGGACGGTCAGTTATGGCGGCGGAGCGGTTCCGTGCCTCTTGTTGTCGCGACTTCTAGGGCCGACCAGGAGGTGATTCTAGGAAGTCTGCACAACAACCTTGGTCATTGGGGTGAGGTCAAGACGCGGAGGAGGGTGAAAGCAAGGTTTTGGTGTCCGGGGGTCGTTTGCGCGGTGCGCGACTGGGTGAAGTCGTGCGAGGCCTGCCAACGGCGAAGCTCGAGGCTGCCCAAGGAGGTCGGCCGCCCCACGGGCAAGGACGCGCTGTTCGGGCGCGTTTTGCTGGACGTGGTCCACATCAAGGCGGGTAAGTTTGCGTATTTGCTGGTTGCGCGCGACGATCTGTCTGGGTGGGTGGAAGCGAGGCCCCTAGCGAAGCTATTGGCGGAAAAGGTGGCTCAGTTTCTGGAGGAAGACTGGTTCGCGCGCTACGGGTCGCTTTGCTTGGTCACCGTTGACGGAGGGGCGGAGTTTTGGGGACGCCTGATGATGCTGGTGCAGAGTTGTGGAGCAAAATTCGGCTGCATGACGGAATACTACCCGGAGGGCGCGGGGATGATCGAGCGGGGGCATCAACCAATCAAGGATGCCCTGGTGAAAATGTGCGGCGAGGACGGCAAAAGGTGGCAGGTGGCACTCCCCGCGGTCCTTTTTGCCAATCAGATCTCCGTGAAGCGCTCGACGGGGTATTCGCCTTACGAGTTACTCTACGGGCAGCGGCCCGTGCTTCCCGTGGACATTGAGCTGAACACGTTTTTGGGCGTGGATTGGTGGAAGGTTAAGACGTCCGCGGATCTGATTGAGGCGCGGGCTGAAAAGCTCCTTAGGCGTGAGGAGACCTTGGGAAAGGCCGCGGAGAGGTTGAAGAAAACCCGGACGGCGTCAGTCCGCTATTGGGATGAGCGCTGTTCCCATTGGCTCCGGGATCCGCTGCGGAAGGGGGACCTGGTCCTGCTATATAATCGGAGTCTGGAATCCCAGTGGGGCCGGCTTTTTGCCAACCGGTGGAACGGGCCGTACCGCGTGGCCTCTAAGTTCTTGGGCGGCAGCTACGGGCTTGAGGAATTGGACGGGACGCCGCTTAAGCGGAAGGCCGCAGCTTCGCACGTGAAACGCTTCTTCGCGCGCGGTTCCACTTCCTTCAATGAGACGGCGAGCGATGATTCGGGGCTCGGGGGCGAGGCGGTCCCAGAGTCGGATGACGGCGCGGATCGTTCGGACAGCGAAGTAGCGGCGTGCGACGCGCAACCCCGGAGAAGTAGGAGGTTGCAGACGGCTGGGGACAGCTGTCAAGCTGGGGGGGGGGCGCTAGGTGGTTAAAGCTTGATTTGGTGAGGGGGTGTTCTAGCCGGTTCACAGCCGGGACAACTAGACACCCCAGAATGTTCGTTTCCTTATGTTTTGGTTTGGGCTTGGCTTTGGATTGGTACTGGCTATGGTTTATTTATTGCAGGTACAAGGGCGCGGCGTGACGTTGGGCCCGCAAACGCGAGGACAAGCCCCGCGCACGGATGGCGGGACAAAGAGCTCTGCAAAAAAAAAAAAAAAAAAAAAAAAAAAAAGAAAAATATAGGATATTTTCTTTCTCTTCTTTGGATTTGGGCTGTTTTCTTTCCTTTTTTGTCTGTTTCTCTCCTGTTTCTTTCTTCAACGGACGGGCGACGGTCAGGGATTGTATGGACGCGGATTAAAGCTTAGCTTGGTAAGGGGGTGCTCTAGCCGGTTCACAGCCGGAACGACTAGACACCCCAGAATGTTCGTTCCCATCGCTTCTCCCTTATACTCCCGGTTGTGAGCGCGCGCTGTCGGCGCGGTGTTTGTTTTGTTTTGTAGTACGGGTACGGGGAACTGTGTGGCAGTCCGTCTGGGGCGGTCCAGGTACCTCTTTTCTTGGAATAGCTGGTCACTTACGGTTTCTCACGGAGGGAGCGCGCGGACGTGGATCTCAACCTCAACCTCACTCACACTCACTTCTCACGCGGACGCGGCTCTCGGTCTTTTACTCACTTTCCACCCGGACGCGCGGACGCGGCCCTTTCTTTTCCTCGCGCAGCAATATGTATTTCTCCAACAAACGCGGTACAACAATAGGATAAGAAAAGTAGGCGGGAAGGGAGAAAAGGAAGGGGGTGGGGGCGTCTAAGCCATTCGCATCATTTCCTCCATGTCCGCCCTCAATGATGCCAGTAGGGCCCGGTAAGACGCCAAGAACTCGCGCCGGGATTTGGAGGATTGGGCTCCGGGGGTCGCCAGGAAGTTGCGGAGCATTGCGGTTGACCGTTCCGCAAAAGCCTCGAAGCCAGCCCCCGGGAGTGCCATCACAACCGGGATCTCCGGGATCTTGGGGGAATTGAGGGAAGGCGGTGCCGGTGCTGGGACAGGGCTTGATCCGAGCGAGCGAGGAGGTGATGAGGGGGTCCCCGGGGCATCGCGCGGAGGGCTCGGTCCATCTGGGGGCAATGACGGAACGATGATTGGGGACGGCGGAGGAGGGACCTTGGGGGTAGTAGGCCTCCCATCCGAGACCGCTGGTGACGCAGGCAGCGGTGGAGTACCTTGTGGAGCCGGGGCGGAAGGAGCTGGTGTAGGTGCCGGAGGGGGAACCGGGGCTGCAGCAGCGCGACGCCAGAGAATCTCATCGAGTCGCGGGTCCCTTGCGCCTTCCCTCATCCGAACGCGGTCCGACCAGAATCGTACGGCCCTCCGATAGTTGTCAACGGACAAGAAATCCTCCTTCCGCAGCGGTCCCGCGCAGCAAAAGGGGGAAGCCAAGTTGCAACCCTTGCTCGGCGGAGGGCGGCGGGAAGGGGAGCCCGGCGGAGTCCACGAGTCCTCCAAGATGGTGTCGTCGTCCGAAACCACGAAAGGGTCGGGACGAGCCCTTTTGCGCGGCCTGGGGCGGGAGCCAAAGTTGGGGGTGGCTCGGGGCATGCCATCGCTAAGCAAGCAACGGCAATGGCCGCGACGGCAAGCGACACAGGCGCGTTGACCAGGAGCGATCAAGCACGCGTGCCCGTGCCGGGCGCAGAATTTGCAGGGGAGCATGACGACAATGAGCGTGGGAGGGGAGTTGGTGGAGTGTGAGAAGAGGAGTGGGTAGGGAGGAGCGGGGTGCGGGTAGTCGAGGTGGCGATGGGAAGGGACCTCTGGGGACAGAACTCAAGTTGGGGGGGGGATGTGGTGTCATTATATAGCCTCGGGTCGGGGACTGCGTTGCGGCCTGCGTGCTCAGCATCTGGTAGGTTAGGCTCAGCAGTGGGGGTGCGCCGGTCCTCAGCAGTAGCCGCTGCGGGTTCAGCAGTAGCCGCTGCGGGCTCAGCAGTGGGCGCGGCGGGATCAAGCACGCGACTGCAGGCCGGGCCTGACTAAGGGAGGCGGGCCGCGACCCGCTTGGATGTCCAACTCATGGATGGAGCTGGGCCGACCAGGTTCTCGGAACGGCTAGTCGGGGGAGGAAAAAGCGGGGCGACAGCGGGGCTATATGCGTGGGCAGCCGCGCGCAAGCGCGGGCCGGCCACGGGACGGGAAATCCACGACGGCGCGTCGGGTGGATGCGCGCAAGCGCGGTGAACTTTGGGTATCGCGCGGCGGAGGGCCGCGCCACGAAAAGACAAACCGGATGCGCGTAATGGCAGGCAAGCTGGCGGGGATAGGGTATGGGTATGGGTTTGGGGATGGGTCAGGGTTCTGGGTCTAGGGTTCCTTCTTCATGGTTGCCAGTCTGTCTTTGTGCTTGTGCTTAGGTTAGGGTTGAGGGGGAGGGCTCAAATACCCTTCCCCTCGACTCCGGGTTGTGGGGAGGCATCATATCATTCTATATCTCTATCTTACTCTCTCTCTCTCTCTCTCTCTCTCTCAGAGGAAACGAAAAGGGAAGCATTCTTGGTCTTACAGACGCTAGAACCATTGATCCCGTAACTAGGGACAACTTCGTGAGGGCTAACCTCTAAAGTTTCCACAGCGGTTCAGAACGTAGCAGGCCCATACAAAAGCAAAGCCCCAAAAGGACTGGGGTAACTTACTGTCTGACAGGACCGTCCAAGCCATGTCACTCACCGTCTGATTGTACCGCTCAATCATGCCGTTCTGATAGTGATGGTAGGGGAGCAAGGGTTCAGCAGTGATCCCCTTCCATTGTAGGTACTCCGACAAGGCTTGGTTGGCAAATTTGCCGCCGTTATTGCTCCGCAGGGTCTTCACTCGCACATTATTCATTTGTTCAATGTGGTCAATTGTGGTCATAAAAAAAGCCGCCGTGTCCGACTTCTTTGGCAGGACCTTGACAAAGCTGTGGCCACTCTTAACATTGCACACGTTCAGTAGAAATCTCCCACCATTAAAGGTCAAGACCTCAAATCGTCCAATCAGGTCAACAGCAAGAGTTTCCGTAGGGTTGGTGTTCCGGCAGGTGGGTCCCAGGGGGTTTAGGCAGGTACTCTTGCTTACCATGCACACCGGACACGCAAGGCTCCCTGCCGGCATTGTTGCCGGCAAGCCAACGCTGAGATCCAATTTGATCATTTTGCCAATGTCTCTTAAACTTGCATGGCCAAACACTCAGTGCCAGAACAGGAGCGTTTTCTCATCACTGGTCAGTTTTTCTTGGTTCCACTGGTAATCTATTGTACGCTCAACAGGGGCTATGAAGATGTCAGCGTAATTGGGATTTAACCCTTGTATTGCATTGCACAATGTGGAAACTTAAGTAGAGTTACCTTCACAAGTTGTCCTGAGTTCCGGAAATTATTGGTCTAGCGTCTGTAAGATGATTGGGCGCGATGAGTTTTTAAGAAGAGAGAGTGATGATATGATGAAATTCCTTCCTTCCCCCAATCCGTAAGATGATGATCCTCCCCAACCCGGAGTTGAGGGTGAGGTCTTAAGTCCCCCCCTCAACCCTAGCCTAAGTACAACCAAAAACAACAAGAACGAGTGATGAAATACAACCCTAAGCCGCAGAACCCTAGCCCAACCCTATCCCTCCATCCCTCGCCATCACCCGCGCCCTTTGGTATTAACGTAGCCCGGTTTGTCCTTCTCATGGCGCGGCCCTCCGCCGCGCCCTACTTGGAGCCCCCCGTGTTTCCGTCTGCGCCGTCTGCAAATCCCGCAATCCGCGGGTTGGCCCACGCTTATGCCCGCGCGGGCCTCCCCAGCGCGTATAGCCCATGATCGCCCCGCCCTTGCCTTCTGGACTAGCCACCTGCGAGCTTGGTCGGGCCGGCTCCATCACTTGGTCCGCTTCTTCCGGGCGGGTTGCGGTCCGGCGCCGCCTGAGGTAGGCCTGACCCATACCTGGTGCTGAGCCCCGCAGCCCCTACTGCTGAGCCCGCCGCGACTGCTGCTGAGCCCGCAGCAGGCACTGCTGAGACCGCACGCACGCCAGATGCTGAGCCCAACCTACCCAACTGCTGAGCGCGCAGCCTGCGATGCAGCTCTCAATCCGGGGTTATAAATACGACACCACATCCCCCCCCAAGTTGAGTTCTGTCCCCAGAGGTCCTTCCATCACCACCTTGCCCCTGCCGCACCTACCAAACCACTTCCACCCCCTCCCCCAGTCCACCCCTAGCCGTCTTAGCCGCGCTCCTCCTCCGCTCCCCGCCATTGCCATGATCCCCTGCAATTACTGTGCCTGGAACGGGCTAGTCTGCATGATCGTCCCTGGTTGACGTGCCTGCGGTTCCTGCCGTCGCGGTCACCGCCGCTGCTTGTTGGGGGAGGGTATGCCACGCCCCCCACCCGCATCCGGCTCTCGTCCCCGGCCGCGCAAGAGGGCCCGTCCAGACTCTTTTGTGGTTTCGGACGATGACTCGGTCTCGGAGCACTCATGGACCCCTCCTGGATCGCCCCCTGGCCGTCCCTCCCCAAACTTGGACCGCGACTCCACCTCTCCATACCGTTGCGCTGGACCTCCCCGCAAGGAGAATTACCCAAACTTTGCGGCGTTCCGGGCGGCCATGCGATTCTGGGCGGACCGGGTTCGAGTGGCGCAAGGCGCGAGGGACCCGCGCCTTGATGAGATTCTCCGGCGTCGTGCCCCTGGTCCTCCTCCGGCTCCCGCTCCTCCTCCAGCTCCCTCTCCAGCTCCGGCTCCCCCAGCCCCAGCCCCAAGCCCGACCCCTCCTCCGGCCTCCTATCACTTGTTGGACTCGGACGAGAGGCCCCCGACCCCGCAAGGCACCCCTCAACCGCCCGCGTCACCCATTGTTATCCCCTTGTCGCCTCCTGTCGGTCCAAGCGGTCCAGATGGTCCCCCGGAGGCTGCCTTCTCCCCTGTCCCCCCTCCCCCCAACCCGCCCGAGATTCCGGACATTCCTGTCCTCCCGGCTCTCCCGCTTGCGAGGTTCGATGCAATGGCGGACGACGCGGATGGGCTACTCCGGCAATTCCTGGCGGTCCCTCAAGCCCACACCACTGATGACCGTCGGGAACTCTTGGCGGCCTTCCGAACCCTGGTCGCGGCGGATCGCGCGGACGTGGAGGATATGATGAGGATCCGCTTGAGTTAGACGGATCGCCCCCCCCTTTCCTACTACTATTATTATTATTATTATTTTTTTTTTCATAGTTCCTATTCCACGCCCTTTTTGCAAAGAAAGACTTTTGCCGCGCCATTTCGTGAGAGCCTTGAGAGAATTCCGCGTATGCGCGTTATGAGTGAGAGTGAGATTGAGACAAAATTGAGATCCACGCCCCGCCCGTGCACTGAGCCAATGAAGTTTTCCGGAAGGTACCTGGTTCGCCCCAGCCAAACTGCCACACAGTTCCCCGTACCCACCCTGCAATAAACAAAACAACCCTACACCAGCGCGTGCGCACAGTTATCCAAGAGAGAGGAAGAGGACATAAGGGAAACAAACACTCTGGGGTGTCTAGCTGTTCCGGCTGTGAACCGGCTAGAACACCCCCTTACCAAATCAGACTTGTCCCGCGCGTGTTCCACCCATAATCCGCACCCATTAATCCATACACAAGACAACAGGTTGAGAGAAAAACAGAGAAAAAGATCCAAACCTTAAAGAAAAAGATTACTATATATATTTTTTTTTTTTTTTTTTTTTTTTTTTTTTTTTTTTTTTGTTTTTATACCTGGGGCCTCCGCTCCTCGTCCCGCATGCCCATCCGCGGGGCTCGTCCTTGCGTTCACGGGCCTGGCTTGCGCCGCGCCCGCGTCCCTAAAAAACCAAACATAGCCGACACCAGTACCAATTCGCGAAACCAGTTTACACAAGAAATAGGAAAACGGACATTCTGGGGTGTCTAGTCATCCCGGCTGTGAACCGGCTAGAACACCCCCTCACCAAATCAGGTTTTTGCCCTACTCGCGCCCCCCTTTGACTTGACGACTGTCCCCAGCGACTTGTAGCCTTTCACTCCTCCGGGGCGGCGCGTCAAGCGCGGGCTCCTACTCAACCAACGAACCCAACCTGCCCATTGACTCTGGACCCTCAGGTTTGTCCCGTGCGTCCGCGCCATTGCCAGCCGTCTCGTCGAAGGAGGTGGAGCCGCGTGCAAAGAAGCGCTTCACGTGCGAAGCCGCTGCCTTCCGTTTGAGTGGCGCCCCATCCAATTCCTCGAGTTGATAACTCCCGCCTTCAAACTTGGATGCCACGCGGAAGGGGCCGTTCCATCGGTTGGCGAAAAGCTTACCCCACTGAGACTCCAAACTATGGTTGTACAGCAACACTAAGTCCCCCTTTGGCAACGGATCCCGGAGACAATGGGAACAGCGCTCGTCCCAGTAGTGGACCGACGCCGTCCTGGTCTTTTGCAACCTATCTGCGGCCTTTGCCAGGGTCTCGTCCTGCCAGAGAAGCTGTTTGGCGTGCGCCTCCACAAGCTCCGCGGAGGTCTTCACCTTCCACCAATTGATGCCCAAGAAAGTCTCCAGCTCAATGTCCACCAGAAGGACCGGGCGCTGTCCGTAGAGGAGTTCATAAGGCGAGTAGCCTGTTGAGCGCTTGACCAATATCCTGTCCGTGAAGAGGACCACCGGAAGGGTCTCCTGCCACCGCTTCCCGTCCTTGCCACACATCTTCACCAGCGCATCCTTGATTGGCTTGTGGCCGCGTTCAATCATCCCGGCACCCTCGGGGTAGTACTCCGTGACCCGCCCAAACTTAGCCGCGCAGCTCTGAACTAACCCCATCAAGCGGCCTTGGAACTCTGCACCCCCGTCAACGGTGACCAGTTGGAGCAAACCATACCGCGCAAAACAATCTTCCTCCAAAAACTGGGCGACCCTTTCTGCCGACAGCTTGACCAGCGGACGCGCCTCGACCCAACCCAACAAGTTGTCCCGCGCAACCAGCAGGTACGCAAACTTCCCCGCCTTGATGTGAACCACGTCGAGGGAGACCCGTCCAAACAAGGCGTCCTCCCCCGTAGGGTGACCCACCTCCCTCAGGAGCCTAGAACTCCGCCTCTGACAAGCCTTGCATGACTTCACCCACTCGTGCACCGCGCGTACCACCCCCGGCCACCAGAACCTTGCTTTCACCCGCCGCCGCGTTTCGATCTTGCCTCGATGCCCAAGGTTGTCGTGAAGACACCGCAGAATCACCTCCTGGTCCCTCCTTGATGTCGCGACCACCAGGGGCACGGGGGTGCACTTCCGCCACAGTTGCCCCTCCTGCAAATAGAAGTTGGTCGTCCGCCGTTTTGCCCACCGAATTACCGTTTCTGACATACCTTCCGGAAATCAGAGACCCTGCAGAAAGAAGCACAATGTTGCGTAACGCCCGGACTGCTGCAGTGGAAGAGCAACCTCCGTCTCCATCATGCCCACCCGGATAACTGGAGATTCCATGTCCAAGTGTTCAGCCCCTTTGAACAGATCCTCGCGCGGGTACCGCAACAGCGCGTCGGGCATTGTGAACGCCTTCCCTGGGACATGAACCACACTAAAGGCAAAGAGTTGAAGGAACGCGACCCACCTAGTCATCGGGGCGTTTGGCAGCGTCGGCGAATTGATCATCCGCGCCAGAGCCTCCGCGTCCACCAAGAGTTTGAAATTCACCCCCCAAAGCAAATGCTGCAGCCTTTGCACGATCTTGGTGACCCCGCACAGTTCCAACTTCGGTTGCAAATACCGACTCTCCGTCGCGGTGAAGGTTACAGATTCATAAAGAACCGGCCTATCCTTACCATCGACCTCCTGCGTCAGAACGCCTCCCGCGCCGAGTTTGCTAGAGTCGACGGCCAGGCGGATCCCTCCCAATTTATAGTCGAGGTCCCGGAGGACGATGTCGCGCCCCACAATATCCTTGAGCTTTGCAAAGGCAGCGTCACACCCCGCCGTCCACTCCCACGCCGCACCCTTACGCGTAAGTGCCCGCAGCGGACTCGCCACCTCCGCGAACCGCTCAATGAACATGCGGACGTAGCTGCACAGCCCCAAAAACTGGAGGATATGCAAAGGCGTCTGTGGAGTCCGCCATTTGAGGACTTTATTCCGTTTCTTCTCCGCGATCCTCTGGCCGTCGGCGCCCACCACATGTCCCAGCACCTCCAGCGCCGGAACGCAAACCACCAACTTACTCCCTGACACCGTAAGCCCCGCCTCCTCAATTTGGAACAAGATCCGCTCCAACGTTCTTGCGTATTCCCAGACAAAGCGGCGAATCCTTGGGTCTTCCTCCAACACCGCGCCCCCGTAGTCCGTCTTCGGCCCCTTGATCCACGCATTGTCTATGAAGATCAGAGCCCCCTCCGGGATGTTGTCCCGTAGTATCCACATCATCTGAGCCTGGTAAACTGCCACCGAGTTCGTCGTGCCCTGCGGCAGCCGCGTCAACTGCATTCGTCCCAGCCCTGTTTCAAACGCGGTCAACGGCCTCGATTCGGGGTGGAGCTCCCGCTGATCGTACCCCCCTATCACATCCACCAGTCCGTAACACGCGCGCCCCGCCATTGATTCCAAGAATTTGTCCACCCGCGGCGGCAATCCCGCGTCCCGGATGGTGAATGAATTCAGCCGCTGCAGGTCATGGACAATCCTCAGCAACTTCCCGTCCTGCTTAACCACTGCAAAGATTGGGCTAGAGTAGCTCAATGTGGACTGCTCGTACAAACCCGTTCTAACGCGCTCCCGAACCAGCTCCAGAAAGGGCTCCCGTACGGTCCGGGGAATCGGAATTGGCTTGATTTGCCAGGGTTCGTGCTGCACCGTGGGGATTACGTAGGGGTTGCCGATTCCTCTTTTCAACAATCCGCGCTTGTCCGGCCTGAAGGCAAGGGCCTTCTCGCAAAGCACCAACACCAATGCCAGCAAATCCTTTTCCTCCGCACTCAACCACCCCGCCGGCCAAAGTTAAGCGCCTCAATCCTTTCATCCGTGATCCGCGCTGACCGGGTTACCCACCCCGACGTCTTCAATGGACTTACCCAGGGATCCCAAGACCAGATGATTGGTCTCAGGGGCCCGTTCAGCCCCTGCGGCATTGGTTCATTCCAAGGCCGGACCTTTTGCGCCACAGGCTTATACCGCCCCGCGTTACACCTAACCATCCGCACGCGTCCGTTGTCGTTGTCATGGATCCTGGCAACAACCAACCCGCGGCTTTTGCCTTTGCTCACGAGCGTGGCACTATGGTAGGGTTTTTGAAACGCGGTACCTCCCGGTGACGCATACCGAGGAAAAGAAGTTACTTCTGCCGCCCGCGCCCTCTGCGCGCTTCCCTCCACCCCCTGCTCCTCCCTAGTTGGCCGCCCGCGCAAGACCGCAGCCTTTCCCGCGGTTGACTAGGCAAAATCCCCCGTGAGGCGGCCCTCGCAGCCGTTCCCCCCGTTGGATTCCGTCTCCTTGCCAGCCGCCGCCAACCGCACCCACTTCCCTTTCCCGTGGTCGGAGATTGTCGTCTTGAACTTGGCCCCGGACGCGTCCTCTAGCGTCAGTGCCTCCGTCCCTTCCTCCTCGTTGAACGCCATCCGGGCCCGGAACCCAAACATAAACGGTTGACCCAAAATCATGTTGCCGCACTCCACCAAAAGGAATGACAGCGGCTTACGGACCTTCGCGACCTCCACCTCTTCTCCTTCCACCACCCTGTCCACCCAACACTCTCCACCGTTGAGCGCCCGCAATCCCATGGCGCACTTCCTCCAGACCAACCCCAACTCATCTACCAATTTTGACGGGAGCAAGTTAACCATTGACCCGCTGTCCACCATCGCCCACACCTTCCGATCCGCAATCTTCATCGAGACATAGGCAAGCGGGACCGACACGGCCTTGGGTGGGCACGGCTTGCGTTCCCCCCCTCCTCCGCCGTGTTTACGCACTGCACCGTTGCCGGAACCCTGCCGCGCCCATACTCCCTTAGCGCCTGCACCATCTCTTCGACGACCACCGGAGAGACCGCGGCCAGCTCCCGTAGCGTGAGAGGAACTGGCATCTCGCTCCCCATCACCCGCCGCACCACTTCCGCGGCCTTCCTTCTTCCTCCGGAGCCAGCCAACGGCGTGTCGCCCAACGGTCCTTGCGCACCAGTCTTTGGGGCTTGAGTTGTCAGCCGCTCCTTCACGTCTACCTCCATCTTCTCTGATAAGATTTGCTCGTCCGCCGCCAACGCCCTAACCTCCGCCTCCACTCGCGGAGCTCGCCACATGCCGGGCCCGGTGACAATTCCAAGCGACACCTGAGCGGCCCCTGCAGACTGCGCTCTTGTCCTGACCTGGTTCAATGGGGACGGGTGGTTGGGCCCGAGACTTACTGGCTCACCCGTTGGAAATATGAAAGTCAATCCGGACGCGCGGACTAATCCCTTGTCCATATCCCTGGTCAACTCCGCGCAACCTGACCTCCAATGTCTCCTGTTGCCACAATATGTACAGATTCGGGCCAAGAACCCTCCCGAGGGTCCGCTACCAGGCTGAGGACCCCCCCCCACGTGGGGCGGGGGCGGAGCCATTGACTGGATCGTTGGCTGGGCCGCGGGCTGTGCCGCGGGCTGCGGCGTTACCCGATTGAGGAGTATCCGCAGATCCTTCAACATGTCTGTCATTTCATTCACCGGTACCTCCATTGTACCCAGCCGACTTGTCGTGGATGGGCCTGTGTGTAGTTCCTGCGCTGGAGGCGGGGCTGAGGAAGCCGCTGGTCTCTTCGAGGCTGACGGGAACGCCCTAGCCGTGTCCTCAATCAGTTCCTCCAGATTGATCTCGCTCTCTACCGCCCCGTTGATTGCCCTCAGGTCCGGGAGAAGGATAACACTCTGGTCCACCGACCGCGATACCATCCTGTGCTCAAAGAGGTGCCGCTGAACCCGCACGCAAAGTTGTAGCGCAAGCCCGCCCAAGAACGCCCGTTTCATTGCTCTCATCTGACCCGCCACCACCTGGTTCTTCGCTAAATAACTATAGATACTGTCAAACAGAGATTTGTACTCGGACAAATTGTTCCGCGTCTGCACCCCACCTTGCGAGATTGCATCTGCGGCCGCCCGCTCAAAATCCGTTTCCCAAAAGAGGGGTTCTCGCTTCCCCCACCTTGCCATCATCTCGCCCCGGAGCCTAATCCAGTCCCAAGCCTCATAACCTGCCATATCCTCCACATCCCGCAGCTTACTTTTGTCCGTGATGAAGAGAACGACGGTGCGGACCTTGTCCTCGCTCGTCGCGTTTTTGGAGTCTGCAATATCCTCAAACCTTGCAAGGAAACGCCCAATATCAGCAGTGTCAAACCGAAGATGGGGGAATTTCTGCGGCCTAAGCCATACCCGCCGTGGGGCCTTGGCCGCCTCCAAAGGCTCCAACCGAGGGGGGGCGAAGCCGCTGGTCCGAGTGGTTGGAGGTGGGGGAGGTGTTGGTCTGCCGACTCCCACCCGGGGGGGAAATGGGGGCAGATTGGTTGATCCTGGAGTAGTTGTTGGCAACATCGCGTACGCTATCTTCGAGAGACTAAGACAAAAGGTGATTTCCCGGCCAGACCCCCAGATGTGGAAACTTAAGTAGAGTTACCTTCACAAGTTGTCCTGAGTTCCGGAAATTATTGGTCTAGCGTCTGTAAGATGATTGGGCGCAATGAGTTTTTAAGAAGAGAGAGTGATGATATGATGAAATTCCTTCCTTCCCCCAATCCGTAAGATGATGATCCTCCCCAACCCGGAGTTGAGGGTGAGGTCTTAAGTCCCCCCCTCAACCCTAGCCTAAGTACAACCACAAACAACAAGAACAAGTGATGAAATACAACCCTAAGCCGCAGAACCCTAGCCCAACCCTATCCCTCCATCCCTCGCCATCACCCGCGCCCTTTGGTATTAACGTAGCCCGGTTTGTCCTTCTCATGGCGCGGCCCTCCGCCGCGCCCTACATGGAGCCCCCCGTGTTTCCGTCTGCGCCGTCTGCAAATCCCGCGATCCGCGGGTTGGCCCACGCTTATGCCCGCGCGGGCCTCCCCAGCGCATATAGCCCATGATCGCCCCGCCCTTGCCTTCCGGACTAGCCACCCGCAAGCTTGGTCGGGCCGGCTCCATCACTTGGTCCGCTTCTTCCGGGCGGGTCGCGGTCTGGTGCCGCCTGAGGTAGGCCTGACCCATACCTGGTGCTGAGCCCCGCAGCCCCTACTGCTGAGCCCTCCGCGACTGCTGCTGAGCCCGCAGCAGGCACTGCTGAGACCGCGCGCATGCCAGATGCTGAGCCCGACCTACCCAACTGCTGAGCGCGCAGCCCGCGACGCAGCTCTTGATCCGGGGTTATAAATACGACACCACAACAACGGGCTAGGAGCGGCTGAAGATACAGGCAAGCAAACTCCGCGGGGAGGCGCTCGGATCAGAGGATTGTGGATGCACCATCTGTTCCTGTCCCGGTCAAATGGGCAGGAAAACATTAAAGACAAATCACGGTTATACAAGACAAAACGGTCCCCTCCAACATCATAGGCAAAGACTAGGCCGGCCTTCTGCACAGCCGCTAACAAAATCAGTGTCAACCAAGCAAGCGTGCTGTACAAAACTCCCTTCAGGATAAGCATTGAGCCGTTGGGGCCTTTAAAGTGAAGATTTCCTATCCCTGAGATACAGGCAGAGCTTCCTGCAGTTGCTACAAGTAGCGGGATGGGTTTTTTAAGCAGGCAGAAATTGTGGAGGAGCATCAAATCGCCGCAGAGGCTGTGGGAGGCACCCAAATCAATGATTGGGAGCAAAGGAGTGCTTACCTCAACACTGTTCACCTGCAGGCTGTGGAACTTGAGACTGCCAACATTGTCCGGTTCATCGCCTACGTCCACCAGTCAAGCCAAGGGACATGGTTCCCTCGCTTGGGCCTTGGCGGGGTTTGGGAAATAATAGTCCGCCCACCGTGGTGGTGGTCCATTGGCTATTGGCGGTGGTTCTGGCAGGGTGGTTTGCTGGTGGGCAGGGGCCAGCGGTACGGGTGGGTACATAGCCCCAATGATGGGGTAAACTGAACCAACAGGGGCTGGTTGGAGGGGAGTTTGGTGTTGATTTTGTTGCCCTGTTGTGTAGGCTTGTCAAGACTGGCGGGTTGGGCAGTGTTTTTGGGTGTGACCGGTCTTGCCGCATGACCAGCAACCACTCGCGCGCGCCACAAAGAACTCCAGCGCCTTGGTCCATTGTTCCCTTGGAATTTTGGCCAGGTAGGTTTCAACAGGGTATTTGATTGTGGGAAAGCAACCGTCAACTTCAGCGTTGTGGTGTCAATTTATAGACACGGATTGAGAACTGCGTTGCGACTGCGCGCTCAGCATTGGAGGCAAGCGGCCTCAGCATTAGGGTATGCGGAGTGCTCAGCAGCGGCAACTGCTGGATCAGCAGCAGCCGCTGTTTGGCTCTGCACCTAGTGGACGGGTTGGGCTCAGCATCAAATGCAGCGTGGGCAGCAATCCGCCCCGGAGATTGGATTCGGAAGGTAGTGCGCTTGACTAGGTTTGGGGGCGCGCCGGTTTGGATACGTAGGGGCGGAGCAATCCGCGGGCTATAAAGGAACGGATGGAGCGCGCGTGCAAGCGCGCGGATCACGCTGGATAATACCGGACACCCACATCGGGCGCGGAAAAACGGATACGGACAGGCGCAGGGGGCTCCGAGTAGGGCACGGTGCAAGGAACGCATCATGAGAAGGACAAACCGGATGGACGGAACGGCGTACAGACGTTGGGGGGAGTTTGGTACAGAGGTGGGGAGAGGAGGCTAGGGTTTCTGTTTTGGGATTGTTTTCTGTTTCTTTGTCATACTGTCATTTGCGCGTGTACTTAGGTTAGGGTTGAGAGGGAGGACTTATCCTCACTCTTAACTCTGGGTTGGGGAGGGGGGCATGCATGGAATCAGACCATCACATCATTTGGATTTGGATCAATCATCTGACCAAGAGATTAAAGGAACTCATACCGGATACACATCCAGGTGGAAAGTTCTTAGGATTGAAGGATTGGCGATTTCACTCTCTCTCTACTTTTCTTTATCTCTTATCTCCTTATTTCTATTTCTCATTTAAGTGAGAATTTGGGCATCCTCATCTCCTTTCAAATGCAGGGAACCATTAACTTCCAAACCTTGGGACAATTATAGGGGGATAACCCTTATTCTTTCCACATCTGGGGGTCTGGCCGGGAAGTAACCTTTTGTTTCTTGTCTTTCAAAGGTAACTGGGCGCGATGTCCTATCCATACCTCCCAACAGTCGCTTCCTCTTCTTCTTCTTCTTCTCCTTCCGTTTCCGGGTCCGCTACTCCAACCCCACTCGCGTCTTCCATCCCTCCTCCTCCCCCTCCCTCTGCTTGACCCAGGACAAGCTACGCCGTTCCCCCATTGGTCTCCAGTGACCATGAACCAACTCGTCCAGTTTGCATCAGGCCGGGCAACTACCCTCACATCCAATTCAACACTGCGGATGTGGAACGGTTCATCTTGAGATACAAAGGTATTGCAGATGCAGAAGGTGCGTCGGACGCCAATAAGGCCCGGCTTGTTGTCCTGTTCATTATGGACAAAGAGAAGCTCCGGGATGTGGAGGAGATGGAAGGCTACAAGAATCAAGATTGGCCAAAACTGAAGGCAGAGATCCTAATGCAGTGGGGTAGGCGCAAACCTTGATTCCGGGAAAGAAATTTTGACCACGTGGCCTCGGAGGCAAGCGCGCGCGGAGGAGTCAGAACTTGGGTGGAGCTGGCGGATTACACCTAGACATTCAATCGGATCTATTGGTACTTGTCAAAGAACAAGGTGGTGGCGGGACAGACGGGGGCCATGAAACACGCGTTTCTGGGCGGTTTAGGCGCTCAACTCCGGGCAAGGGTGCAGCGGCATCTTTACAATCACAACTTGGTAAAGCGGTCATTGGACGGGAGCATTGCGCTCCTTCCGGAGTTGGCTGTCATTTTCCAGGCTGTGGAGAGTGAGCTTAACTTAGAAGAGCTTATTGAGGATACTGATAAGTCCTTCCCAGCGGGACCAAAGAAATCTGCCCCCCAGGTTTTGGCTCCAGCGCAATTTTCGGCCCCGGTTCCACCTACTTCCACGCGTGTTCCAGTTCCTCAACCCGCGCCCACCCCTCCGGTAAGTGAATTGACGGAACTGATGAAGGACTTGAAGATCTTCAGGAGCCGTATGGGCCAGCAGCAGCCGCAAGGGCCTCCACCTCACATGGTGGAAGGGTTTTGGCCGCCTGGTACCTTTGTGCCAAGGAGGTGCTCGTACTGCGGGGCAAACAGTCATTGACAATTGGCGTGCAAGGAGCTTACAAAGGATCTCAAAGCGGGATTGGTTTGACGGGCAGGGATGGGGTACATGTTTCCAACGGGCAAACAGATTCCAATGGAGCCGAGCCAGCCAACCGCAATGCAGCAGGTGCGCACACGGGGTCAGGAGGCGGGAACAACAGCGCAAGCGTCACTAGGCATTGTTACCGGTCCCGGATTGTGGCAACCACCTTGGGTGGAAGCTGAGGTAAGGGTAGTGGCAACGGAAGAGAAGGTGGCGGTCTCCGATAAGATGGAGGTGGATGCAAAGGAGCGACCCCCGTTGACCGTTCCAAAACTGGCCGCACGGGTGCCCGGAATCAAGGCGCCGGCAGCAAATCCTGCGGGAAAGAAGAAAGCGGCGGACATTGTGCATAGGGTGATGGGGAACAAGACTCCGGTCCCGCTGACCTTGTGGGAACTGGCGGCTGTGTCTCCGGTGGTGGTAGACAAGGTGGTTCAGGCGTTGCGGGATTGCGGTCAGGGCCGGGTACCTCAGACGGTGCAGCGGGTTCATGTGGCGCGGAAGGAGGAGGGGCACGAGGAGTGTGAGTTGAAATTGGTTTTGACTCTGCTCGCTTACGTTCCGATGGTCATAGCGGGGAGGAAGGTGTGGGCCATGGTGGACAGCGGTTCAATGGTGAACCTGCTGCCATTGCGGATGGTGGATGATTTGGGGTTGGTTTGGCAGAAACGCGCGATGGGTCTCTGCACGCTTAATGGAGGGGAGTGTTGTGTGGGTGGGGTAGTTGAGGAGGAGGAGGTCAAGGTCCCAAGGGTCCATAAGCCTCTTTATTTTCTTTTGGTTGATTGTGGGGATGTGATTTTGGGAAGGCCGTTTATGTTTGGGTTCCAAGCACAAATGGTTTTTGATCTGGAGGTGGGAACAGAGGCGTTGACGGAGGAGGATTTGTCCAGCAGAAGGTTTGAAAAAACTATCTGCGATTGCGGGCAAGAAAAGCTGAGGAGAGTGTTGGAGTATGAGGAGGAACTGGACGCGGAGTTGGTCTGCAACGGGCGACCCTTGGAGGATTTTTTCTAGTCAGCCAAGGAGACCGCGCAGAACAAGCTCCGGTTTTGTGCGGGCGGTAGACTAATGAGGAGCAGGGAGGGGGAGGAAGGAAAGTGCAGGGCGCGCATGTTGCAGAAGTAAGTCCCTTTTCTCAGTATGCATCGCCCGAGGGTACTACGCTTCAAAAACCCTATCATTGTGCCACACTCGTGAGCAAAGGCAAAAGATGCGGTTCTGTTCTATGCAGGACCTACAGCAAAGAATGTGTGCGGATGATCCGGTGCAACGCTGGAAAGTAAAAGCCGGTGTTGCGGAAGGTCCAACCAAGGAATGAGCCAATGCCCCAGGAATTGAACGGACCGCTTTGACCAATTGCTTGGTCGCGGGACCCTTGGGTCATGCCAATTAAGGCTTTGGGGCGGGGTACTAGTTTGGCGCGGATCACGGAGGAGCGGATTGCAGCTTTCAATTTTGGCCCAACAGGATGGTTGAGTACGGAGGAGCGTGAGTTGCTGGTTTTGGTTCTGGTTCTTTGGGAAAGAGCGCTCGCGTTTGGACCTGAAGAGCGGGGGCTTCTGAAAAACAATATCGGCAACCCCTATGTCATCCCCACTGTTGATCACGAGCCGTGGCAGATCAAGCCAATTCTGATACCGCAGGCAGTCCGGGAGCAGTTTCTGGAGTTGGTGTGGGAACGGGTGAAGACTGCCCTTTACGAACAGTCAACGTCTAGTTACTCCAGTCCGATCTTTGCGGTAGTTAGGCAGGACGGAAAGTCATTGAGGATTGTCCATGATCTGCAGCGGCTCAACTCCTTTATGATCCAGGACGCAGGACAGCCCCCTTGCGTTGACAAGTTCCTTGAGTCAATGGCGGGGCGCGCTTGTTACGGTTTAGTGGATGTGATGGGGGGATATGACCAGCGCAAGTTGGATCCTTGCTTGTGGCCTCTAACGGCATTTGAGACTGGGTTGGGAAGAATGCAGCTGACTTGGATACCGCAGGGCGCGACCAATTCTGTGGAGGTGTACCAGGCACAAATGGCTTGGATCCTGAAAGATGATCTTCCGGAGGGAGTCCAAATCTTCATTGACAAAGCCGGCATCAAAGGTCCAAAATCCAATTATGGAGGAGAAGAGCTGGTTGGAGTTCCCGGCATCCAACGTTTTGTGTGGGAATACGCGCAGACATTGGAACGCATCCTGTTTTGCATTGAGGAGGCAGGACTGAGGGTGTTGGGGAAGAAGTTGGCGGTTTGTGTTCCGGCGCTCAAAGTCCTTGGCCATGTTGTTGCTTCCAACGGCAGGCGCATTTCAGAGAAAAAGCGGAACAAGGTCCTTGAATGGCCAACCCCACGGACGGTGTTGCATATCCTTCAGTTCTTGGGATTATGTAGCTATGTCCGTATGTTCATTGAGAGGTTTGCGGAGGTGGCAAGCCCGCTCCAATCATTAATGCGGAAAGGCGCGGAGTGGAAGTGGGGAGAAGAGTGCGATTGCGCATTCCGGAAGCTCAAGGAGATTGTGGGACGTGAAATTGTGCTCCGCGATCTCAACTACAACGCAGGAGGAATTAGGCCAGCGGTTGATTCCAGCAAATTTGGCGCGGGGGGGGGGGGTTCTCACTCAAGAGGACAACGGCAAGGATAGGCTGGTGCTTTAGAAGTCAGTCACCTTCACTCCAACGGAAAGCCGGTACTCTCAGCCAAAGTTGGAGTTGTGCGGGGTCACCAAGATTGTGCGGCGGCTTCAGTATCTTTTGTGGGGGGTTCACTTTGAGCTTTTGGTGGATGCGGAGGCGCTGGCGCAAATGATCAATTCCCCAGCGTTGCCCAATGCTCCCATGACCCGGTGGGTGGCGTTTCTTCAAATTTTTTACTTTGCTGTTGTTCATGTCCTGGGGAAAGCGTTCACTATGCCCAACGCGTTGTTGCGGTATCCAAGGGACGACCCGTTTGAGGACGCAGAACTGCTCAATGTGGAGGCCCTGGTTGTCAAGGTAGGGGTTGTGGAGGCGGGCGGACCGGGCGGTACGCAATTCTTTGCAATTACTTGCGGGACCTTTGTTTTCCCAACGGAACTATGGACAAGCACATGCAATGGGCAAGGCGGCAAGCAGGAAACTTCTACGTGCAGGAGGGGCAGCTTTGGCAGCGGAAGACTCCGGTTCCTCTTGTGGTTACCACTTCAAGGGCAGATCAGGAAGCTATCCTCCAAAGCCTTCACAACAATCTCAGCCATTGAGGGGAGGTCAAAACGCGGAGGCGGGTGAAAGAGCGGTTCTGGTGGCCGGGGGTAGTGCATGCGGTACGGGAATGGTTGGCGTTCTGCGAAGCCTGTCAAAGGCCAAACGCAAGATTGCCTAAGGAAGTCAGAAACCCCACAGGGGAAGACTCCCTCTTTGTTTGAGTCTTGCTTGATGTTGTCCACATCAAGGCCGGTAAGTTTGCCTATCTGCTTGTTGCGCGGGACGACCTGTCCGGTTGGATGGAAGCGTGTCCGTTGGTCAAGCTCTTGGCGGACAAAGTTGCTCTATTTCTGGAGGAAGATTGGTTTGCACGGTACGGGTCACTTTGTCTGGTTACAGTGGACGGAGGGGCTGAGTTTTGCGGCCGTTTGGTTGAGTTGGTGAAGAGTTGCGGAGCCAAGTTTGGCTGAGTAACGGAGTATTATCCTGAGGGGGCCGGCATGATCAAACGCGGGCATCAACCAATCAAGGATGCCCTGGTCAAGATGTGCGGGGAGGACATTAAGCGCTGGAAGGAGACCCTTCCAATGGTTCTGTTTGCGGATTGGATTTCAGTGAAGCAGTTGACAGGCTACTTGCCGTACGAGTTACTTTTTGGACAGCACCCCATGCTTCCGGTGGATATTGAGTTGGAGACGTTCCTGGGGGTTGACTGGTGGAAGGTGAAGACCTCCGCCAAATTGCTTGAGGCTCGCGCCAAACAGCTCCTTTGACGGGACGGGATGCTCGCCAAGGCCGCGGACCGGCTGAAGAAGACTTGGATGGCATTGGTGCGCTATTGGGACAAGTGCTGCTCGCATTGTCTCCGGGATCCTTTGCGGAAGGGGGATTTGGTGATCCTGTACAACCGGAGTCTGGAGTCTCAGTGGGGGAAGTTGTTTGCTAACCTGTGGAACGGCCCGTTCCGCATGTCGTCCAAGTTCAAGGGCGGCAGCTATCAGTTGGAGGAATTAGACGGTACTCCGCTGAAACGGAAGGCGGCAGCTTTGCATGTCAAGCGCTTCTTTGCGCAAGGATCTACCTTGTTTGACAAGACAGCGGAAGGGGGTGATGGATCTGACAAGGGGAGTGTGGAGCGCGGCAATGGTGTTGGAACAAAATCTGGGGATTTGTCTTTGGGCGGAGAGGCGGAAAACGTGCCATTGCAATGGAGTAGGCGGTTGCAACCAGCTGGGGACAGTGGCCAAGTTGGGGGGGGGAGGTGTTGGGGGTAGGGGATAAGTTTTGATTTGGTGAGGGGGTGCTCTAGCCGGTTCACAGCCGGAACAACTAGACACCCCAGAATGTTTGTTTCTCTATGTTTCTTTCTTATCTGGATTGTGGGGTCTTTGCTGGCTTGGGGTTTTTGCAGGAAACGCGGGCGCGGCACAAATCCGGGTCTGTGAACGGGAGGAAAAGCCCCGCGGAACCAGGACGCAAGGACAATCCCGCGGATGGGAGAAGCGGGACGAAGAGCGATTTGCGGGCCGTCTACGGGCGTCGCGCAAAAAAAAATGTGTTCTTTTCTATTTTTCTTCTCTGTTGGTTTCTTTTTCTCTTTTTCTTTTCTCTCAGGATATCTCAAGGATGGGTGGTTGGTATGGGAATAAGCTTGATTTGGTGAGGGGGTGCTCTAGCCAGTTCACAGCTGGGACATCTAGACACCCCAGAATGTCCGTTCTCTTACTCTCTCTCTCTCTCTTCCCTTACAGTGGCGCGCTCTGGTGTTTGGTTGTTGTGTTTTTTACAGGATGGGTACAGGGAACTGTGTGGCAGTTTGTCTGGGGAGGTCCAGGTGCCCCTTTTGGAACGGCTGGTCACTTACGGTTGCTCACAAAGCAAAGCGCCCGGACGCGGACCTCAATCTCAAGCTCATTCTCACAAAGCGCAGTCGCGCACTTTTTCTCAGAAGGTTAAGACCTTGCGCGGATACGTGTATTTTCTTAGGAAAAAGGAAGTGCGGTACAACCAAAAGAAAAGAAAGAGAAGAAGGGGAAGGGGGGGCAAAGTGCCTAAGCCATCTTCATCATCTCCTCCATTTCCGCCCTCGATGACGCCAGTAAGGCCCGGAAAGACGCCAGGAGCTCGCGCCGGGATTCCAAGGATTGGGCGCTGGGAGTCGCAAGGTAATCCCAAAGCATCGTGGTAAATCTTTCCGCAAAAAACTTGAAGCCGGCCGCCGGGAGTGCCATTAAGATTGGGATTTCCGGGATCTTGGGAGGGCTGTGGGGAGGAACAGCCGGTGAAGACGGGGCCTCCGGGGAACCAACAGGGGGGCTCGGTTCAGCTGGAGGCAATGACAGGACAATGATGGGCAACGGAGGCGGAGGGGGTGTTGGCGGTTATGGAGGAGGAGGAGAGGGTGCTGGCGCAGCCGCGGGTTGTCCGGAAAGCCTTGGGTCCGGTACCGTTTGATTCACGCCAACAGCGGCGGCCCAAGCGCGGGTTGCCGCGCGCCATTCCTCCAAGTTTTTGTATTTCCCTTGCTGCAGAGGTCCAGCCCGGCAGAGAGGTGATGCTTAGTCGCGGCTCACGTGCAAGGTGGGGGGTGACGGAGCTTGGGGGCGGCGGGATGAAAGTGAACCGGGGGGTTTCCACAAGCCTTCCAAGATTGAGTTGTTGTCCAAAACTACAAACGGGTCCAGACAAGCCCTCTTGCGCAGCCTGGGGCAAGAGCTGGATTGAGGGGAGCTCAGGGCATGCTGTCACTAAGTGAGCAGCAACGGTGGCCGCAACGGCAAGCAACACAGGCGCGTCAACCAGGGACAATCAAACACGCATGCCTGTTCCAGGCGCAGAACTTGCATGGGAGCATGGTGGCAATGGAGCGGGAGGAGGATGGGGGAAGGTGGTAGTGGGAGTGGTGGGGGTGGTAGTGGAAGTAGCGGGGGTGGTAGTATGGTGAAGCAATGGAAGACTTCTGGGGACAGAACTCAAGTTGGGGGGGGATGTGGTGTCAATTTATAGACACGGATTGGGAACTGCGTTGCGGCTGCGCGCTCAGCATTGGAGGCAAGCGGGCTCAGGATTAGGGTATGTGGAGTGCTCAGCAGCAGCTGCTGTTTGGCTCCGCACCTAGTAGACGGGTTGGGCTCAGCATTGAATGGCGCGTGGGCGGCAATTGGCCCCAGAGATTGGATTTGGAAGGTAGTGCGCTTGACTAGGTTTGCGGGCGTGCTGGTTTGGATATGTAGGGGCGGAGAAATCTGCGGGCTATAAAGGAACGGATGGAGCGCGCTGATCAGGCCGGATGATACCGGACACCCACGACGGGTGCGGACAAACGGATACGGACAGGCGCGGGGGGCTACAAGTAGGGCGCGGTGCAAGGACAGCGTCATGAGAAGGACAAACCGGATGGACGGAACGGCGTACGGACATTGGGGGGAGTTTGGTACAGAGGTGGGGAGAGGAGGCTAGGGTTTCTGTTTTGGGATTGTTTTCTGTTTCTTTGTCATACTGTCATTTGCGCGTGTACTTAGGTTAGGGTTGAGAGGGAGGACTTATCCTCACTCTCAACTCTGGGTTAAGGAGGGGGGCATGCATGGAATCAGACCATCACATCATTTGGATTTGGATCAATCATCTCACCAAGAGATTAAAGGAACTCATACCGGATACACATCCAGGTGGAAATTTCTTAGGATTGAAGGATTGGCGATTTCACTCTCTCTCTACTTTTCTTTATCTCTTATCTCCTTATTTCTATTTCTCATTTAAGTGCAACTTTGGGCATCCTCATCTCCTTTCAAACGCAGGGAACCATTAACTTCCAAACCTTGGGAAAATTATAGGGGGATAACCCTTATTCTTTCCACAGCGTCTGTGGGTTTGGCCAAAGGCGTGAGGAGGGCAAGCTGTGCAGTGGGAAAGGAGTTGACAGGGGGTGTGCCGGAGTAAAAGAGTTGCTGCCGGCATATCTCAACAGCCTGGATGACGTTGCCAAGTGTGGGAGTGATGTTGTGACCTTGTTGGACCAGTTGCTTGAGGCGTTGGTTGACTTCCTCCTGCAGGCAAGAACCGTGTGGTAGACTGTTCTGGACAATGAACCCCAGAAGGACTTTGTTGGTGAGTTTAGCGCCTACACTTTCCCACTCAAGTAGTGTGTCCCGCAGTTGGGAGACTACACCTACGGTGGTTTGGTTGTTGTCCAGCTTGAAGGATAGGAGACAATGCCAAATGTTCAGCTGTGCAGCTTGACTTGTCATTTTGAAACGTTTCAGCAAGACCTGAACCATGTCCTGTGCCTTATTGAGGTCTTCCATGTCAAACACCAGAGTTTTATGAACTGTTGCCAGGAGAATGGCTCTGCCAATCCGTCCGTAGATGCGGTTGTTGTTGGGTGAGGTAAAGAAATTGGGATTGTTGAGGTGGTGCCGCCCTAGGTCCCGGAGGTCACAAAGCCATTGATTCACGTTCTTGCCATAAGGGTGGAGTAGTTGGTCCTGAAGTATGCGGCCAATAGCGGAGTCTGCCACCTTGTTGCATAACATTTGCTCTTCTAGGTTGGCACAAACTGTGTCAAAGTCTAGCCTTTGAGACCCATGGTCCCTAGGGGTTTCCATACGGATGACATCCATTGGATTGTTGACCATATGCGGGGGGGTATCCACAGGGCCCACCAAAGTGGAGAGATCTAAGCCGCCCGGCATAGACGTGATGCTAGAGGAACTGGCAACAGTTTGTTTGCACAAGGTGCTTCTGCGCGCGACGGCTGGTGGGGGGGCCATGCTGATTGGTCCGTAAGGAAATGGGGAAGTTGGGAATAGCCGGATAGGAGGGGGGGAACAGATGTAAAAAAGAAAAAAAAGGAGACGACAAAGAACAGAAACTGGGGAAGGGGAAGGGGGGGGGTTCGCCAAACAAAGAGTGTAACCCCGTCCTGTTCAGCAGCAGCGTCCCTAGGAAACGCTGACCGTAGGCGGCTGGCCAGGCGCACCTAGCTCCTCAGGATGTCAAGGGCACAAGCTCGGGAGCTTGGGCAGAGCATCGGTGGCTTGAGTGGGGGTAGCGGGCAAGCTACGGGATAATCAAGATGGTGGATCTAATTTTCAGAGTAGAATGCTTGTGCCTAGCTCAAAAGTTGAGGTATATAGGCCAATGTATATGATAGATTGGAGATAGACAGGGAAAGAAAAGATGATAGTCAGAAAAAAGTTCTCTTATAATTCAAGAGAATGCGGGCTCATAACCTGTTAGTATGAAGATAGCTAAGATCCTTTTTGCCATAGGCTCTGGGATGTTCTATTGCAAGGTTTATATAGTACAGTATATGCATAGTTGGGTGTATGCATGTGTAACCTGGGTTAGGTTTACAACAGTAGTTTGGTTGACCCGTTGTATAGTGCGTCGTTTGTAATGAAAAAGTCACGGTTGGTGTGTCTTGTTCTTTTGTTGGACGAGTCATTGGACGCTACCTTGATTGCGGACTCATTGTCACAGAAGAGATAACCTACCGGTCTCACACCCACACAGTCCTCTATCAGATTTTCCACCCACAGTGTGTTACGCGTGCCTACTCCCAGGGCCATGTATTCCGTATGGCATGTCGAGGCGGCCACAGTGGTCTGTCTCCTTGCTACCCACAGGATAGGGCATGCCATGTAAGAAATGAAAACTCCGTAAGCAGCTTGTGAAAATTCACCTCCCCACAATGCATCGCAGTAGCATCTCAACTCCATTGTTGAGGGTTGTGGGAATAGATCTAAGATCAGTTCTCTGTTTCTTGCCAGGTAGCTGAGTAGGTGTTTCACACCCTTCCAGTGTGATTTTTCCGGGTTCAAAGAGAACCATGCAAGGTAATTCACCCCAAAAGCCAGGTCTGGCCTTGTGCCTACTGCTAGATAGCTGAGGGAGCCTACTATCAAGAGGTACTTACCTGGATTGATGGCATTGCCCATGTTGGTTGTGCCATTGAAGTTTGCCGGCAGTGGGGTGGAGGCTGTCGGGCCGCCACACCAGTACTGATCCAGGATGTGGTTGATCAGTTTTGATTGCTTCAAACGGAATCCTTGTTTTGTGCGTTTGACTTCAACACCTACAATCGTTGAGATGGCTTTGCTCCACTTGATCTTCAGTCGCTCTTTCAGTCCGGCTTCCAGGTTCCGTAAGATGTCTTCTGACAATCCTGTGATGACGCCGTTGTCAACGTGGACCCAGATTACCCCGGTGTCCCCTTTATTCCTCAAGACATAAAGGGACAAATTGTACTTTGATGGGGTGTATCCCAGTGTTGATAGGATTCCCCGCAGGTGGTGCCACCAGCACCTTCCTGCTTGTCTGGTGCTGTACAGTGTCTTCTTTAGGCGCAGGGCGTACCTGGGTGGAAGTTGCATACCCGGAGGGGAATTTACCCAGATTTCTTTGTCTATTGCCAAGTTGAGGTAGGCCGTCAAAAAATCAAAACTATAGACTGGCCAATCATTCTTGGCCGCTAGGGTTAGCAGTAGCTGGAGAGAGATGAACGTCGCAGTGGGTGTGAATGTTTCTTCAAAGTTGATGCCCTTTGTCTGAGTGAAACCTTTTGCTACTCATTGCGCCTTGTAGATTGTTTCATCCCATCAAAACACCTTCTTTATTGAAAAAAACCACTGGCAATTCAGAGCCTTCCGTCCTTCCAGCAGCGGGAGGGCCTCCCACACGCCCATCTTGTCTAGCACTGCCAGTTCTTGTTTGATTGCCTCCCTCCATTTCTCCCAATCTTCCGCTTTCATAGCTTGTTTGAAGGTCTTTGGTACTTCAATTTTGTACGCAGCACAGGTTTCTGGGATGTGATCAACTAGCAGTTCCTGTGAGGTGAAAATTTCTTCTCTTTCAAAATTCCCTAAAGCCAAGGTGTTGTGGTGAACCATTTGGGACACCTTGGGAAAAGAATTCAAAAATTTAAAACAAAAAAAAAATTTAATCCTTCACTCCAACCCTTCCTGTCCTCATTGCTTCGCCCTTCCTGTCCTCATTGTGTTGCTCATCCTCATCCTCATCCTCATTGCGTCGCTCATCCTCATCCTCATTGCGTTGCTAATCCTCATCCTCATCCTCATCGCTTTGCTCCTCCTCCTCCTCCTCCTTATCCTCATTGCGTTGCTCATCCTCATCCTCATTGCTTTGCTCCTCCTCATCCTCATTGCATTGCTCATCCTCATCCTCATCCTAATTGCATCGCTCATCCTCATCCTCATCACATTGTTCATCATGACCCTCCCCATTGCTTGGCCATGCGCAAATAATTGCCTTCCCTCTCATCATTGATTCATCCATCATGGAATCCTCATCATCACCACCATAACCGCTTTGTTATTTTCTTTTATTGTACAATTTCTTTCTTTCTCACCCCCCTCCAGATTTGGATGGGAGGGGGTGTTGCGTTGGTCCTAGGTGTGCAAACGTCCGCACGGACGTTTGCAAGCAACAGGCTGGGGTGAGAATCTCTCACCCCAGTCTGGAAGATTGGCAGAAGGGAACCGGGCCTCCCCAAGCTTGAGCCTCATCATTTTGAAAAAAAAAATTCTGCTTTCATTTGTGTTATCCAATTGTAAATAGTTACAGGGCTCTCCAGCCTATAAAAGGAGGGGCTCTCCCCTGATTTTTTCCATAATCAATTCTTCCCACTAATGAGAATTATGAGCTTCTGCTCCAAGAGCTCCTTCCTTTGTGAAATTGATCACTTATCTGGATATATCTTTTGATTATCCCTTGATCCTTATCCCTTACCCTTGACTTTTTTTAAGTCTGAAACTCTGATCTGCCCTTCTGTGGCCCTGTTCCTTATCACCAACCATAGCCTTGCTGGTTGAAGAAGAATTCATTAAATTGAATTCTTGAGTGTGTTATACCACTCTTGATTCCTTTTTCTGATCATTATTTGGTCTTGATAATTCATTTGATTGTCTTTCTGGACCAGTCACGTTTGACTAAGAGGTTTTATTAAGTTTAGACCTGGAGTTTTAAACCTCCCTTTAATTATTAAAGTTGCATTCTGCCACACTAGTCTTGAATCCTTGAGAATTGTTGGGTTACTCTTAGTCCAAAATTGTTACTGTTTGTTTCAGTGATCCATAAACATATGGCATTGTCTGATGCAGCCACCCACCATTATCTGGTACCCTTCAAGCCCTTGATTGCAGAGAGTTGGGCAGGTTCATTGAGAACCTGGAGGTTGATTGGGTTTGAGTTGATCACTCCCAAGCACCTGCTGACAACCAGAGTTATTAGCTTGTGGGCGCCGTTACTTACAACTGCTTTGTTCTATTGGACTCTGAGCAATCTTTAACTTACTTTGTTCAAAGTCTTTCTCCTCATCATCTTGGTTCAGTTAGTGCTGCTTCCCCCCTCAGCTATTGTTGCTATTGACTTATCCCTATCCCATTTGATTCCTCATTAACAAAGGTTACTGGACCTTGATCCTGGTTACATTTAAATATTTTTGTAACACTCAGGAGGGCAGCCTAAAAAAGAACCTATCCCCTCCACAGAACTGCCAACTCCCTGCGCCGTTTGGAGTCTTACATTTGGTCCCCCGGGCCGGGATTGAACCAGCAACCTTGGGATTTAAAGTCCCAGATTTGTGGAATCAACTTTGAAATCCAATCTTTTTCTCTTTTTCTGTTTTTCTTTTTTTTCTGTGTTTCTGTTATCATCTAGATCTGACCCGTGGAGGCCACTTGTTCCAGAAGTAAGTACTCCCAATTGTGCACCATCAAGGGGTTTGATCCTAGTTGTTTTTTCATAAACTCTACCCTTGCCACACTTGTGAGCCACTTTGGTAATCTGTTCTTTGGATACCTTAGGAAATATTTTGTAAAAATGGAATCTATTGGTACCACTTCTACCTCTGTTTGGGCCAAGATGATCAAGATCAAACCTCAGAACAAGAACTCATGCTTTAACGGTACGAATGTTGAATGGTTCCTGGATTCCTACAAGATGGCTGCTGAAGTGGACGGTGCTAGCAAATATGGCATGGCTTATCAACTGAAATTCTTTATCTCCTCTGATGAAGTCATGGAAGTGATTGAATCATTCAATGGATTTGAATCCCATGACTGGGTACTTCTTAAGGAGGCAATGATTGCCTACTGGGGCAAAATTGATATAGCTAGGTTCACTCTCCAAGATCTGGATGCCCTAGTCTCTCAATGGACCTCCAATGGTGGTATCTCCTCAGCCTCTGATTATCAAGCTTTCAGAAAATCTTGGGACCCTATCCAATCCTATCTTATCCGAAACAATCACATTGATACGGGGGACAAAATTTGAGTGCAATTTTTTCAGTCTTTCTCTCCAGGAGTGCAGGAAAGAATTAAGGATGAATTGGTGAAATCTGGATCCATGATCACTACAAGAGATAATTGGTTCAAGCTCCCTGCTTTCATGGTTCTTAGGAATACTGTGGATAAAGTAATGAAAGGTAAAACAGCTCTCACCTTTGAAAAACCTAGAATCACTGAACCAGTCCCTGCCCCCTCTTTTCAAGCATCTAACAAAATCATGAATAAGATGGAAGCCAATTGCAGACCTAAACCAAATCCTCAGACACACTGGGAAACACCTACTATTGATGAGATCACCAAACTCCTGCAAGCTTTTGAGAATAAAATGGATCAGAAACTCTCCTCTCTGGTTGTCCCTAAACCCTCCAACTCTGTTCCTAGGTCAACCATGGTTTGCTATTATTTCCACAGAGAAGGTCATGGAACTGGTCGCTGTCCTGAACTCCAGAAGGAAAAGGAGGAAATGTTGGTGGAACAGAAAGGGAGCAACTTCTTTCTGCCTAATGGTGCACTTATCCCTTTTGATTCATCTTGTCCAATTTGTCATGTGGTGGCCTCTTTCCAGCCTTCTGCTCCCAAGAAGGCATCCTTGGCCTCTTTTGATTTTTGATCTGCTTGTGGAACTCTTCAACCTTGGTATCCTCCTGCTGTCTCTTCTTCCAGCTTTTCTGGAACTTATCAATCTGATCCAGCTAGGAAACAACATGAAGAACCCAGACCTCATAAAGCTCCTCCTGTTCCATATTCAATTCTTCAAAAACCTGTCAAAGGTTGATCTTCACTGGAGCCTCCTTCTTCTGAGGTAGAAGACATGGAAGTAGAAAAGGAACCCCTCATGGATAGGTTCCCAGAATACTCTGATCCTGCTCCTCTTCCATCCAAATCACCTTCACCAACTGATCCAGTTATAGTGCCACCCTCACCTGAACTTCCTCTTCCAACTCAACCCAAGGTTCAATTTGAAAGGGGAATTTCCAAAGACCACCCCAATGCTGTGGAAGGGGTATTAAAGAAAATCTCTGATCTTAAAATCCCTGATCTATCTGTGGCTGAACTCCTTTCCATCACACCATCTGTGGCTGAAGGCATGAAGAAATGGGTTTCTTGGCAACATTGTGGTGATCCAAAACCTAACCTATAGCCATCAGACTCACTTTTCTAGTATAAGGACAGCTCCAATCATCAAACAGACCTCAAAAATGGATTCTACACCAAAAATAACCCCTAGTCACTCAGCCAAAGTACCCCTCTATCTCTCATGGTTTAGAAGATACAGCTCAAATCAACCCTGGCCTGCCCATACCCCTACCAGGTGTCACAGACCAGTGAAAGTTCATGGACATACCCAGGAAGCCTTCAAGTACATACCCCATACAGTACAACCATACATCACCAAACAAACCTGCAGCAGTATGCATAATTAATATATGCAAGGCACTGCAGGAAGAACCAAACAGATCACATAATACAGAAGCAATATATGCAAGGCACTGCATGAAGAACCAAACAAATCACCTGTATACACAGCAATAAATGCAAGACACTGCATGCAGAGGCTGTACAGCATCATACAGGACACTATACAGAAGTAATTTATGCAGGGGGCACCTGTATCAATGCAGCACAGCAATGCATGCAAGGGTGTACATGCATGTAGATCCTGCACAGCCTCCTCCTCTGACCAGCAAAAATGCCTCATGAACTGTATTCACTGTATCAGGGAGACCCTCAGGGGCAGCCCTGAGGGCAGGATTTTCTATAAATAGAGGGCCTCTCTCCCCCATCCAGGTCCCATCAGTTCCCCCCATCCTCCCCTCCAGGGATCACCATGCCTCCTAGGCACCCTTAACCCATACTTTGACCATACTCAACCCATTATCCCATAACCCATACTGTAAAAATCATCAATCCCATAACCCATACCATTACCATCACCATCCACCATCAACCACCACCATTACCCTTGACCATCCACCATCAACCACCACCATTACCCTTGACCATCCATCATCATTACCCCATATTTTTTTTTGACCATGAGCCAACCCAATAACCCATACTTTTGACCATCCACCACCACCATTATTTACCCAATACCTCATAACTTTGAACATCACCACCATGTCCCCATAACCTAAACATCATCATCATCATCCACCATCACCATCATCACCATCACCAATCATCATCATCACCCATCATCACCATCATCATCCATCATCATCATCCATCATCATCATCCACCATCACCATCATCAACTATCATCATCATCCACCATCACCATCATCAACTACCATCATCACCTACCTCATCCATCATCATTCATCAACCATCATCAACCATCATCATCACCTACCTCAACCATAATCATCATCATCAAGCATCATCAACCATCATCATCAGTTATCAAGCATAGTCTCAACCATTTCAGCTTTATCACTCAACACCTGTAACATCAAGGGAGTATTCATCAGTAACCAATAAAACAAAATAAAGAATATATAAAGGATAAGACTAGAGAAAGGATTCTTCCCTTACTCAGCTTCTATCCACCAGGTCACCTATATGTTCCACCATTTCTTCCTTATCAAGCTTGAATACATTGATCCTAGGTCTGATAGAGAATACTATAGTAGCAACTCTATTTGAAAATCAGCCACCAATCTCTTTTCTTTTATTGTTGTGAGACTACTATAGTAATTAGAGGGGCAGGCAATTCAAAACCACCCTTAGTCTTCATCTATCTTATTAGTAGTTGTAGTACTAAATTCCCCCTCAAGTGACTGCCAGCAAGCTATTTGCTAAACTTTACCCAATCCCAAAGGAGTCTCCACAACGTGTGGAGATTGTTCCTGATGAATTGAAAGTTTCCTCTGGAAACTTGATGGAAGACTTTGGTGGAACAGATCCTCCTTCTGATTCAAATCTTTATTCTTGTCCTCTTGGATTTTTACCATGCTCTCTAGGTGACTCATCCAAAACGGTTTCTCTACTTGTCAATTTTGGGTCCCAACTAAACTTAATTTTGGATGCAATGGCCTGCAAGCTCAATCTCAGTCCAAGGATCAGCTTCAACTCTGCTGTTTATGGAATTGGGAATCAATCTTGTGAGTTGGTGGGTATTTCTGAGGATGTGCTAGTTTGAATTGGTCAAAATATTGTTGGAACCTGTCACTTTTGGATCACTTGTTTGGAAGGTCCTATGATTTTGGGTCATCCTTTCTTAATAGACTTTGGAGCCACCCTGATGTTTTCTGATCAAGTTGGGGAGAGAATTCTTCTTCCTGATGCTGATGGTAGGAAGATTGAAGTTCCTCTCTGTTCTTTGGATTCTGGTTGTTGGGAAAGAGATTTCACTGGTTTTTCACCTAAATTGGTTCTGAAGGGGAAGCAGAAGGATTCTTCTAACTCCTCTCATTTTTTAGCAGAATAGTTGGCAATACTAATGGTTGTAGTTCTTCTAAGCCTCAGACTTCAACTAAAGGGCCAACTTTTATCTCTGGGGCATATTTTTCATCCTTTTCATCTCTTTCTTCTTTTTCTTCTGATCTCAAAAATGTCCAAAATCAAAAACATGTTAAAACACAAAATTCCAAAAATATTTCTCTTCTCTCTGGTTCTGTTGTTTCTTCTTTTCCTTGTACTCTTATCACTGATCAATCTTCCTCTAGCTCTGGTTTGATTCTCCGCAATGAGTATAAACTAGATCCTGATCTCAATTCTTTTCTTAATGGTTTTGGTATGGAGGAGTATGGGCTCCAGTGGAGGCACTTGGGGGTAAAAGTAAGTCCTCCCAATTGTGCACCATCAGGGCATTCTTCTACCATAGTTTTTGAAACTCTACCTTGTGCCAAACATGTGAGCAAAGCGTTATCTTTTGGATCCTCTTTTATGGAAAAGGCACCTTTTGAAAATTTTATGGAACATCAAACTTGGAGGATGTTGGAATCTGGTCTCAGTTTTTGTACTCAGGTCATGCTGGTGAATGCTTGGAGGAAACAAGAGCTTCTCTCTTTTGCCACTAAGTATAAGCCAGTTGCAAAAAAGGTCCAGCCTGTCAACCAACCCATGCCTCTCAATCTCAATCCTCCTCTCATTCTTCCTCCTCTATCTTGTGATCCTTATTGTGGTCTATCTCACTCTCTTGCTGGCCCCTTTGTAACTTGTGGTTTTGTCACTGAAGAAGGGTTCTGGTGGCCATCTCCAAATAAATCTGTCTCTCAATGGTGCAAGAGTTGTGAAGTTTGTCAAAAACGTGATCTTAGGCGTCCAGCTGAAATTTGCTATCCTACTGGGGAGTCCACTGTCTTTGGAAGGGTTGCTATGGATGTGGTTCATATCAAGGCAGGTGGTGCTAAGTACCTCATTGCGGCTAGAGATGATCATTCTGGATGGGTTGAAGCCAAATTTGTTAAGAACCTTAGTTCTGAATCTGTGGCAGCTTTCCTTCATGAGAATTGGACGATGCGTTACGGTTTGGCTTGATCTTATTCTACTGATGGTGGCTTGGAATTTGGTGGAAAACTTGCTGAAATGATCCAATTGCTCCCTGGACAACATAGAGTTACTACTCCCTATTATCCTGAAGGAAAAGGCATGGTGGAAAGAGGCCATTCTCCCTTGAAGGCTGCTTTGGTTAAACTGGCTGGTGAAAGTGGCAAGAATTGTCAAAAGTTTCTTCCCTTGGTCCTCTTCTCTGATCAAATTTCCACCAAGCAAACCACTGGCTAATCTCCTTATGAAATCATCTTTGGTCAATTGGTCAAAGGGCTGTTCTTCCTCTTGATCTTGAAATGGAGCCTTTCTTGGGCATCTCTTGGGAACAAGTTTCTTCAACTACTGACCTATTAGTTGCCAGATCAAAGAAAATGGAGCGGAGTGAAGATATTTGTAACAAAGCTTATCAGAAGATGATGGAATCAAGAGCAAAATCATTTCAGTATTGGGAAGATAAACATCTAAATCAAATCAGAGATCCTTTAAACCCTGGTGATCTGGTATTGGCTTATAATCAATCTTTAGAGACTCAGTGGGGAAAACTTTTTTCAAATTGTTGGAATGGTCCTTATAGAGTGGTTTGTCAAGTTAGAGGTGGATCTTATGTTTTGGAAGAACTGGATGGTACTCAGTTGGCCAGAAGGTTCTCTGCTGATCAAGTTAAGAGATTTTATTGTTGTGGGGGCAATTTGGGTTCAAAGTAAGTCCTCCCAGTTTTGCAAAACCAGGGTCTTCTGCTGCGTTTTGTTGTAAAAACTCTACTTTATGCCACATACATGAGCGCCTGGGACGCCTTTTCTTTTATCTTCTCCACATTTAGGCTCTTTTGGATGGATCAAGATGGGTTTCAACATTTTTTTACTTAGAGGATCAAGAAACGGCCAATTATTTTCTTTTTTTTCTTTTTCATGTTTTCAAAATTATGATGCAGACTAGGGACAGTCTGTAAGTTGGGGAGAGATGTGGTGAACCATTTGGGACACCTTGGGAAAAGAATTCAAAAATTTAAAACAAAAAAAAAAAATGAACTTAGAAAAAATTTGGATCCTTCACTCCAACCCTTCCTGTCCTCATTGCGTTGCCCTTCCTGTCCTCATCGCGTTGCTCCTCCTCATGCTCATCCTCATGCTCATTGCGTTGCTCATCCTCATCCTCATTGCGTTGCTCATCCTCATCCTCATTGCGTTGCTCATCCTCATCCTCATTGCTTTGCTCATCCTCATTCTTATCCTCATTGCGTTGCTCATCCTCATCCTCATTGCGTTGCTCCTCCTCATCCTCATTGCATTGCTCCTCCTCATCCTCATTGCATTGCTCATCCTCATTCTCATTGCGTCGCTCCTCCTCATCCTCATTGCCTTGCTCATCCTCATCCTCATCCTCATTGCGTTGCTCATCCTCATCCTCATTGCGTTGCTCCTCCTCATCCTCTTTGCATCACTCATCCTCATCCTCATCCTCATTGCCTTGCTCATCCTCATCCTCATTGCATCGTTCATCATGACCCTCCCCATTGCTTGGCCATGCGCAAATAATTTCCTTCCCTTTCATCATTGATTCATCCATCATGGCATCCTCATCATCACCACCATCACCGCTTTGTTATTTTCTTTTATTGTACAATTTCTTTCTTTCTCACCCCCCTCCAGATTTGGATGGGAGGGGGTGTTGCGTTGTTACTAGGTGTGCAAACATCCGCACGGACGTTTGCAAGCAACAGGCTGGGGTGAGAATCTCTCACCCCAGTCTGGAAGATTGGCAGAAGGGAACCAGGCCTCCCCAAGCTTGAGCCTCATCATTTTGAAAAAAAAAAAATCTGCTTTCATTTGTGTTATCCAATTGTAAATAGTTACAGGGCTCTCTAGCCTATAAAAGGAGGGGCTTGTTGAGCTGAGGAAAAGCAGAGAGATTGCAGAAAGTAGAAGGATGATATATTTCATAAGTGAAAAAGAAAATAATATGAAAGATAAGAAAGAAAACAAAAGAGAACATGACTTACCTGAGGAAAAGCAGAGAGATTGCGGAAAGTAGAAGGATGAGGAAAGAGATCCTTCTACTAGGCGCGAGCTCTGTCCTCAGGTATATACTAGTAATAGAGATTTCACAGAAAATGTGACATGTCAAGATTAAATTGAATATTGAATAGAAAGTTGAGGAAGCGCGCCTGTTGGTGATTGAGAAGGGATTTGTTACAGAAACTTGTAAGATAAAGTGGATAAATGAAAGATGAAAAGAAAAGAAGGAAAAAGGACAAAACAGGAAATGAAATAAGAGGATTTGATAAGAAAGGAAGTGAGAAATAAATAGATGATTAAACATGGAGGCAGTGATACTCCAACACCCCCCCTTGCTAATCACAACCACTGAGACCAAACATTTCTTTGTGAGATTGCAGGAGAGTTTGGTTCAGAGGTTTGGTTAGCATATCCGCAACCATATTTTTGGTACCAACATGATGAATGGTGAAGACCTTCTTTGAAACACATTCTTGGATGAAGTGATGGCGGGTATTGATGTGCTTTGTCCGGGAATGATGCTCAGGATTCTTGGCCAGAGATTCAGCCCCTTTGTTGTCAACGTAAATCGGAACCGGGGATGAATCGCATAGACAAAGTTCAGAGAGGACATTACAAAGCCACAGGCCTTCCTTGCATGAGTCAGAGAGTGCTTTGTAGTCCGCCTTGGAGCTTGAAAGAGAAACTGTGGGTTGCTTTTTTGATCTCCAGGAGATAGCACCAAGACCTAGACAGAAAGTGTAGCCAGAGACGGAGCGACAATCGTCCCTGTCTTCAGCCCAGTCCAAATTGAAATATCCTGAGAGTGTCAGCGAAGGGCCTCCCAGAGTTAGGCGTAGGTTTTTTGTTGAGTTGAGGTATCAAAGAACACAAAGAGCACTAAGCCAATGATTGACAGAAGGGTCCTGCAGGAATTGGGAAAGCTTGTTGACGGCAAACGATATATCGGGCCTTGTGCATTGAGATACCCAAAGAAGAGACCCAATCAGCTGATTATATTGCGGAGGAGAGGGTGGGTCGGCGGGAGCTCATTTCCGGAGATGTTTGAAAGTCGTGCCGGTGGGGGAAAGAGTAGGAGTGAAGTTGGAGGGAAGGAAATTGGAGGAGATAGAAGAAATATAGTGAGACTGGTTTATCAAAACAGTTTTATCAGAGAGGTTTTGATGAATGGAGATTGAGAGAAACAAATTAAGGTCTTCGTCAGAGCCGATTTCAAAACGTTTTCCAATTGCCGTGGTTAAAGAGGAAACAAAGTCGGAAGATTTGACAATGGCAAGATTGTCAACATGCACGGTCAGAGCACCCACCAGAGTACCATTTTACAACTTGAAATGTAGCAAAGGTTTGTAGGCAGAGCGAGAAAGACCTAGCAAGATGAGAGCCCCGTTTAGTTCAATGTTCCATTGACGTGGGGATTGTTTCAGCCCGTAGATTGCCTGTGAGACCTTGCACACCCAGTCCGGGTGGATTGGATCTTTGAAACCTGGAGGCTGGGACATGTAGACCGGTTCATCTAGATGCCCATTAAGGAAGGCAGTTTTGAAATCTAGTTGCCGGCCTACCCAGTCTTTTGTTCCCAGAAAACTGAGGAGGAGCCGTAGAGTTTCTAAACGCAGCGTCCGAGCAAAAACTTTGGAAAAATCCAAGCCATGAACTTGGGTGAACCCCATGGCAACCAGACAAGCTTTCAGTTTAAGGATTGTGCCGTTGGGTCGACGTTTGACCTTGAAAACCCATTTTGAGCGGATTATTTTTTGTCCTTTAGGGGGGGGAACAAGTGTCCATGTCTTCATTCCACAAAGCAACAACAATTCTTTGTGTGCGGAAGCTATCCATCAATTTTGGTGCGGGGATTTGAGTAGTTGTTTCCATGTTGTGGGCGCTTGAATATTGTCCTTGACGGAGGCAGAGCGCGAGTAATTACCAAAACATGACGGCGGGCGTCTTGATCTTGAGGAACGACGAGGGATGAGCGGTGGAGATGGAGATTTGGACGGAGCAAGAGGAGGAGGAGAAGAAAGGGGTGGAGGGGAAGACGGAGCAAGGGGCGGAGAAGAGGGAAAAGAAAGAGAGGAAAGGGGAGAGAGAGGGGTGGGTTAGATGGACAACGGGGGGAAAGTGTCAGAATCATTGGAGAAAACGGGGCTGGTAGAATGCGGAATGATTTGAGACGAAGGAGTTGGAGAAACTGGAGGATCAACGGAATCTACAGTTTGAGGAACAATGGGAGTGGTAGAGGGAGAGGGAGCAAGGGGAGAATGGTTAGCAGGAGGTGAAAGAGAAAGAGAAGATGGGGAAGAAGGGTGGGGAAAGGAGGATGTAGGTGGAGAAGCAATTGGCCAGGGTAGAAAAGTGGAGACAGAGGACTGGTCAATACTTGCTTCTTTGGAGGGTCAACCATATGGAAAGACAGTATTGTCAAAGATGCAGTCCCTTGACTTTATTACTTTTTTGGTGGCAAGATCAAGGAGTTGGTAGCCGTTACCTTGATAGATGTAGGACAGGAGGATAGCGGATTGCCCTTTTGGAGAGAGTTTAGTCCTTTCAGCTTCTGGGACCTTGTACCACGTCATACAGCCAAATGGATGAAGATAAGAGAGAGGGATGTCAGGAGTGTTGAGAATTGAGTTTGGAGAGGTAAACCCTTGAGGGGTTTTACATGGATAGGAGTTGAAAGCAAAGAGGAAGTGTTGAATCGCGTTGGCCCAGAAAGATTGAGGTAGGTGGGAAGAGGAGAGAGAGCATTGGATTAAGTTTAGGATAGTCTGGTTTGAGCGTTTGGCAACACCGTTGAGTTGTGGAGAATGCGGAGGTCCTGGTTCATGTAGAATTCCTTTTTGAGTCAAGAAGGAAGTTAGTTGTCCGTTAACTTATTATCCTCTGTTGTCTGTCCAAAACAATTTGATTGGGTGGTGAAACTGGGTTTTGAAAAAGGATATAAATGATTTAATTGATTCAAAGGTGTCAGATTTTTGGCGTAGGGGGAATGCAAATAGGGCTTTTGAGCAGTCGTTGATGAAAGTGATAAAGTAATTGAAACCTTCTCTGGAAGTTGTATCAAAACTGCATAGATTGGAGTGAATGATTTCACATGGGTTGTTTGACCTATAGCTCAGGCAAGAGTGAAATGGTGTCCTCGTCATTTTTGATTGTATACATGTAGGGCATCGTTGGACTTTGGACTCGTTATTGATGTGGGGTTGGATATTGTTCAATTTTAGCAGTTTTCGTAATGACTTCAGATTTAAATGAGAGAGTCTGCTATGGTAGCCAAAAAGACTATTGTCAGATACATGTGAAATTGCAGAGAGAACCTATTCCGTGCAGCTTACGTTCTTCTGCGGAAGATAGTAAAGATTTCCTTTTCAATATCCGCTGGCAACAGGTACCGTGTTTATGTTTGACGTTGAGTTATTAAATATTTTGCAGGTGTTCAAGGAGAACATTACTAAAAATCCTGCGTCGCACAAACTAGATATAGACAATAATGGTTTGTGCAGGTTTGGAACTACCAAGGAGCAAATGTGGCCAAACGGAAGTGATAGGACACCCTCTTTGTTTGCGGTGATGGATGATCCGTCCGCTAGTTGAATTGAAGTTGAATTAGATTTTGTGTCTCTTACTTGCCATTTGTGGGGAGTCATTGATAGGGAACATCCTGAATCAAGGTTGAAGTCAAGGCTGGTGGTAGGATTTGATTTGGTAAAACAGAAAGATGCGTAACCAGCATGAAAAATAACCTCTGAGTTGGAAAAATCATTGTTGTCATTTCTTTCTTTGCATTTTTCTTTTGCCTTAGTCACATTTGCTTTAGTTTGCCTAGAATTTGATGGTCAATTCTTTTGAGGTCTTCTGTTTTGTTTAGAATATTCCAGGGCTTCAAGGACTTTGGGGCATCTTGCAAAAGAATGCCCTTCAATCTTGCATTTGGTACAGTATTATATTCTTGAATTTGAAAAGTTTTGTGTTTCCAAATCTCGTCAGGATAAGTTTTTTGATTGATTGTCAAAGTCTTGGCCAATTTTAAGATATGGTTGTCTTTGTATCTTGTTTGTCTACGTAGGTGTTCTTGTTTTAATGCGTTTATTATCTTTGATGAGGGTACCAATTCATCATTCATCATGCTCAAAACGCAGCCTAACAAGTTGTTGGGAAGTGATAGAAGAATGGCAGTTGATTGTAAGTCGTCCGCTGTGAGTGGGTTTTTGGGTGTAATTAGTGAAGACAATTTTTCTCCATAAGAGACAATTTCTGCGAGATGAGCAGTCATTTCTTTGTCATTCAGCCTGGTGAGGAGAAGTTTACAAAGCCAATACATGCAACCTCCCAAGGAGTTGTCCTGATGGGATTCTTGGAGCACTTTCCACATTCCAATTGCGCTTTCTTTGTGTTTTCTTATGTACTGGAAATTAGATGGACCAATTGACCTAGATATGACCAAACATACTGCCAGATTGTCCCTTGAACAGGTTTCTGTGTTGAGGTTTGTCTTGGAAGAGTCATTTGTGAGAAGGTAACCAACGCCGGAAGCTCAGAAGTGTATTCTTAAGATCATTGCCCAATCAAGATAATTTGAATCCGATCCAGGAGAGTTCAAAGGGATAATCAACGGAGTCTTGAGCACTGGATGAGAATTTTGATTGTCAATGGTTCTGATTACAACAAAGATGATTTGCCGGATCCTTCTGAAACGTAAGATTAAAAAAAGGTGTTACATAATTATAAATTGTTTTGTAGTTGATAGCTCTGGGCTCATAACCTGTTGAGCTGAGGAAAAGCAGAGAGATCGCGGAAAGTAGAAGGATGATATATTTCATAAGTGAAAAAGAAAAGAATATGAAAGATAAGAAAGAAAACAAAAGAGAACATGACTTACCTGAGGAAAAGCAGAGAGATTGCGGAAAGTAGAAGGATGAGGAAAGAGATCCTTCTACTAGGCGCAAGCTCTGTCCTCAGGTATATACTAGTAATAGAGATTTCACGGACAATGTGACATGTCAAGATTAAATTGAATATTGAATAGACAGTTGAGGAAGCGCGCCTGTTGGTGATTGAGAAGGGATTTGTTACAGAAACTTGTAAGATAAAGTGGATAAATGAAATATGAAAAGAAAAGAAGGAAAAAGGACAAAACAGGAAATGAAATAAGAGGATTTGATAAGAAAGGAAGTGAGAAAGAAATAGATGATTAAACATGGAGGCAGTGATACTCCAACAGGGCTCTCCCCTGCTTTTTTACATAATCAATTCTTCCAACTAATGAGAATTACAAGCTTCTGATCCAAGAGCTCCTTCCTTTGTGAAATTGATCACTTATCCAGATATATCTTTTGATTATCCCTTGATCCTTATCCCTTACCCTTGACTTTTTTTAAGTCTGAAACTCTGATCTGCCCTTCTGTGGCCCTGTTCCTTATCACCAACCATAGCCTTGCTGGTTGAAGAAGAATTAATTAAATTGAATTCTTGAGTGTGTTATACCACTCTTGATCCCTTTTTCTGACCATTATTTGGTCTTGATCATTCATTTGATTGTCTTTCTGGACCAGTCACGTTTGACTGAGAGGTTTTATTAAGTTTAGAACTGGAGTGTTAAATCTCCCTTTAATTATTCAAGTTGCATTCTGCCACACTAGTCGTGAATCCTTGAGAAGTGTTGGGTTACTCTTAGTCCAAAATTGTTACTGTTTGTTTCAGTGATTGATAAACATATTGCACTGTCTGGTGCAGCCACCCACCATTATCTGTTACCCTTCAAGCCCTTGATTGCAGAGAGTTGTGCAGGTTCATTGAGAACCTGGAGGTTGATTGGGTTTGAGTTGATCACTCCCAAGCACCTGCTGACAACCAGAGTTATTAGTGTGTGGGCGCCGTTACTTACAACTGCTTTGTTCTATTGGAATCTGAGCAAACTTTAACTTATTTCATTCAAAGTCTTTCTCCTCATCATCTTGGTTCAGGTAGTGCTGCTTCCCCCCTCAGCTATTGTTGCTATTGACTTATCCCTATCCCATTTGATTCCTCATTAACAAAGGTTACTGGACCTTGATCCTGGTTACATTTAAATATTTTTGTAACACTCAGGAGGGCAGCCTAAAAAAGCACCTATCCCCTCCACAGAACTGCCAATACCCTGTGCTGTTTGGAGTCTTACAGCATTCACGGTTACATTGAGAAGGTTGGACGCTGGTACACGTTTGTCCGTGCTGAGGATGGTTGGTACAGCATCAAAAAATTTTGCCATTGAAGACTTGATGAGCCTGTTCTGGTCTGGTACCCAGACCAGCCACCCTTTAGATTTTTCAAGGTAGGCCACTACCCAACATTTGACAGCTTGGTTGTCTAATTTTGATTGTTGTTCAGTTGGGACATGGATGTACGCGGTTCCCCCAAAAATTCTCAACTGGTCCAGTTGGGGTTTTTTGCCAAACATTAATTTGTGGGGCGTCACAGAGCCGCTTGCCTTGTTTGGTATGCGGTTCAGGGTATAGGTTGCCCAGGTGAACGCCAAAACCCAGAGCAACCTGGGTAGTTTGCTGTCATTAAGGACCGTCCGCGCCATGTTGCCCACGGTGCGGTTGAAACATTCTACCAGGCTGTTTTGGGGGTGATGGTAGGGTAGTGAGCGTTCGGCCTGGATCCCTTTTTCTTGCAGGAACAGCGCCAAGCTTTTGTTTGAAAATTCTCCGCCATTGTCACTCCTTAACTGTTTCACTTTGTGTCCAGTCGCGAGTTCTAGTTTGCCAATGGTATCAATAATGACGGCCCTCGCGTCCGACTTCTTTGTCAGCACCTTTACAAAAGAATACCCCAAACCGGCATCTCGTATTGTCAATAGGAACCGGCCGTTCTGGTAGGTGGGTGTGTCAAAAGGTCCAACAAGGTCCACCGCTAGCGTTTCCAGTTTATTGGGGGTCCTGTGTGTGGAGGCAAGTGGGTTCAGCTTTGTCAAAATATGGCTCATCAGGAACCAACTTACCAAATCAATAAGCAATACGCCCATTTGCTCTGGTACCAAAGCGGTAAGTTGAGCCAGAGACAAGCCAACTATTATGCACAGAACCAGAACGTCATGGTTGAGCACAAACCACCATGACGGCATAAGTTGTCCGCTGTGTTGTGTCCTATTGCACTTTCTTTCTATTCTAGTGCCCGTGCCTCCATATCTATTTAAGACCTTGCTCCATTCAGTCAGTGGCAGTTTTTCCCCATTGCTTCTAACGACTATTCAGGGAAACTCTGCCACTGTAAGTGTCATCATCATTTTATTCAAGTCTAACATCAACTGATCTCAGGTTATGGATACAATTTCTCACTTCATGTATATAGACAGGTGCCATATTCTTAGAAGCGGTCTGGTTTTACTTTAGGCTAAGACCGCCGCCATCTTATTTAATTATCAGGTGTTAGTTGTCACCGCCTCTTTAATAATAATATCGCTTCTAACGACTATTTGGGGAAACTCTGCCACTACAGGTGCCATATTCTTAGAAGCGGTCCGGTCTTACTTTAGGCTATAACTGCCGCCATCTTATTTAATTATCAGGTGTGCCATATTCTTAGAAGCGTTCCGGTCTTACTTTAGGCTAAGACCGCCGCCATCTTATTTAATTATCAGATTATCACTTTCAAAATTGATATGGTAGCAAGAGACATTGATCCACCTCAAAAGTAAAACCATGTCTCCAGTCAGTCAATCACCAGTTTCCAGCCCTGCCCCAACCTCAGTACCTCCACCAATCATGTCCACCAGCCCAGCCAATCAACCTGCTTTCACCACCAATCCATTCCATTGAGAAAATAAAACAGGGTCATCTATCCCTGAACCTGAGTATACAAAACAGAGACTACAGGCAAACCAAGAAATACTGAACTTATTATCCAAAATAAATATCTCCAACAAACTTACCAACAAAAATTATCTCTCCTGGTCACAAGCCGTAACCATATCCCTGAGATCCATAGACCTTGACAAATACTTACTGGTTGACTCACCCCAATCAGAGATCTTCTCCCCACTGTACCACAACGCCATCAAGCTCCTTCTCAGCTCCTGGCTCTTTAGTCAGCTGGACCCCAACAATGTGTCACGGTTAAACTCTAAATCACTCTCAATCCCCGGGCTAGTTTCCTGTGAGAACCCATCTGCCATATGGACTACCCTAAAAGAATTCCACGCCAAAGACTCCAGCAGAAATCTTTTTGACCTCAACAAACAGCGTAATTTGCTGAAACAAGGCCCAAATATGTCCATTAGAGAACATCTTGATAAATTTGAGATGATTATATCCCAAATCCAACAAGCCAGAGGTTTGATAGACAAGGAATTGGGTCTTGTGTACACTCTTCTTGAATCCATACATCCCAGGTTCAACGGAGACAAACAGTCCATCGCTAGATTTGTTTGACCACTAACCTATGACAGAGTTTTTGAAGAACTCCTTGAGACTCACAAAACAGCCCCCTTATTCACAAACACTCCACCAAATGAGGCCAATGCCACTCAAACTAAGACTTGGATGAAGTGCACAAAAGAACACTGCTTTGGCCCGCACCCAGCCAACCTCTGCCATGCAAAGAATGAAGCTAGCCGAAGAGCCTGGATAGAAAAGAAAATCATTCAAGGACTCTGGAGAGGAGACCTGCCCAAATGGTTTAAAAACAAGCCAGGCTCACAAACAAATCTGGCCACCATACTAGAGTGCCCAACTCCAGATAACCCCATTTGTTATCATGGTCAAACAGGAGACAAGGAAGATATAATGATATTTGACACTGGAGCAACCCAAAACATGTTCAATAACGTAAATTTATTTGAACCAGAAACCCTACGCAGTGACAACATAGGTCTTAAACTCAAATTAGCAGGGGGAGGAGTCACACTTCCGGTACAAGGCGTTGGACAAGTCACTATTGAAGGACATAATGATCATAAAATGGTATTTGAGAATGCACTCTATGTGCCCCAACTATCTAAAAATTTGATAGCCGGTTGTATACTCATACAAGACAATATCAACATCATTAAATCAGGAACAACTGTTGAGTTAAAAGACAATGGAAACACAATCCTTCAAGGAAAATTCAACAACAATCTAATGGAATTCAAGATATCACCCAAGCTGAGAACCGTCCACACGTTCCAAACCAGTCCCAAACTCAATGCTGAAATCGTGCACAACCAATTTGCCCACTTCAATTCAGACTGTCAGAACCAAATGACCACCACTGGGGCAATCAAATCTTCTCTCATAAATCCTTTCTATTGTGATACGTGTAAAATAGCCAAAAACCACAGAGTCTCTCACAACAAAGAAAGAAGACGTAGCACGCGACTGTTAGAAAATGTTCATCTAGATCTAAGTGGTATCATTTGCACAGAGTCTGTCTATTTGTACTATGCACTCTTCACCGACAATCTCAGTTGTTATAGAATGGGTTTCCCATTAGTATCAAAATCTAAGTATGATGTCCTAGAAGCAATCAAATCTTTCATTGCCCAAGCAGAGCGCCAAACCGGAAACAAACTTGTCAACCTGACTATTGACGGCGGTACAGAATTCAATAACTCTGAAGTCATGGGATACCTGAATAAATTAGGGATTAATACTTGAGTAACAGCCCTGTACACACCAGAACAAAACGGTGTGGCCGAGAGAAGTAACCGTACAGTTGTTGAGAAAGCACAAGCTCTAATCATCCACAGTGGCACCCCACATAAATTCTGGTGGAACGCCATACATACAGCCATATATCTTACTAATCAAACGTTTTCCAATTCCACTCCAGCTCAGAATGTTACCCCTTTTGAACTCTGGAATGGATATAAGCCATCCATGGATCACATAAGAGTCTTTGGTTGCAAAGCCCACTTGCTTGTCAGAAAGGTACTTTGAGAAAACAAGTTTAGCCAAGTAGCTGTCAAAGGAATTCTATTAGGTTTCACGGAAGAGAATAGGAATTACATCATACATGTACCCAAAAACAATTCCACAAAGATCTTGTGTGATGTAACTTTTGAAGAAAAAATGTTTCCGTTCAAAGAAATGAAAACGGATACCCAACCCAAAACCGTACTTCCAATATTTCCTACTGAACCAATATCTGACACAAACACAAGCCCTTACAACAATCCAACCTCTCCCGAAACTCCTCATCCTCCTCAGAGACTTGTACTAAAAGTAGGACCCCCACCAGTTCCACCTAACTCGCCTCAAAACTCAATCCACGACCACAACAATACAGTACCACCTGATAACGGAAATCCTGCCGGTACCTGTCTGCCTTATACCAGACCAAGCAACTTACGCAACCTACCCCAAATCAATTATAACAACCTAGTCCAAATATCAACTGATTTTTGCGCTTTAACTACCCTAATTGCCTATATTTTCCATTCACCAGATCCATTATCTTACTTTGATGCCGCACAAAGAAAAGACGCCCCGGATTGGTTCAAAGCGTTTGAGAAAGAAATTAACTCAATGAAATCTCGCGGTGTGTTCTCTTTAGTCGACAGACCAACGCATAAGAAAGTGATTAAAGGAAAATGGCTATGCAAATCCAAACACAATACCAATGGAAAATTCATTAAAAAAATCATGCTACGTAGCCAAAGGGTGCTCCCAGATTGAGGGAATTGACTACCACAAAACATTTTCTCCCACTGGGAAGCCAACCTCCTTTTGACTGCTCATAGCTATAGCTGCCAAGAACTCATGGGAGATTCACCAGATGGACGCCGTTACGGCATTCCTTAATGCGCCAATTGATGAAGAAATCTACCTTGAAAAACCGGATGGATATGTCGAAGGCAACAACAAAGTGTGGAAGATTCATAAAGCAATATATGGACTTAAACAATCCCCAAAACTTTGGAACAAAGATGTTAACAACTTCCTCCTTTCAATTGGTTTCACTCAGTCCCTGTGTGACGCATGACTGTATCTACGAACCACTAATGACAAGTACACCCTTCTATATGTGCATGTTGATGACATGGTAATAACCAGCAATGACATTACAAACGTCAAACAAGAAATTAGCCAAAAATGGGAAATGGAGGATTTGGGCACGGCCAAAAGTATTGTAGGGATACAACTCAAGCAAACACCCACCGGATACTCACTAAATCAGCACAATATGGCCCTGCAAATCCTCAAAACATTCAACCACGATCAATCCAAGGTTGCCTCCACTCCTGTCCCAGTCACCAGCTCTTACATCCCTGCCACCAATGAGGAACATCAAGAGTTTGAGAAACTCAATCTCCCGTATTGAAGCGGCGTCTGCTCCCTTCTCTACCTAGCCCAATGCACACGGCCCAACTTAAGCCATTCAGTTGGGGTACTTGCCTGATTCATGGAAAAACCTGAAATTTGCCATTGGAAGGCTCTTTGCCATGTTCTTTGGTATCTCAAGGGAACCATAGAATATGGTATTGAATACACAAACCACAATGGCCCAATAAGTGCTGATCAAAGTTACTATATCCCACACGGCCATGCTGATGCAGACTGGGCTGGAGATAAAGCCACTCAACGCTCCACTACCAGATACGTCTTTACCTTCATGAACGGACCAATAAATTGGCAATCCAAGCTGCAGCCAACAATTTCACTATCATCCACAGAGGCTGAATATAAATCAACCTCTGAAGCTGGGCAAGAAGCGGTTTGGATAATTGAGTCACTTAAATTCCTCCAAGTTCCTTGCAATACGCCCATTACTTTACACTGCGACAACCTAAGTGCTATCCAACTTACCTCAAAATCAATCTTCCACGCGAGAACCAAACATATTGAAATCCATCACAATTGGATCAGAGAACTGGTTAAAGCAAAAAAGGTATTTATTGACTACTGCCCAACAAAGCAGATGGTGGCCAACATATGAACTAAAACCCTCAATAAACAAACCTTCAAGAACCTTCGTAATGCACTAGGATTAAAGAAGGTAATTGATTTGTTAAGTTGAAGGGGGGTGTCGAAATACGGCTCATCAGGAACCAACTTACCAAATCAATAAGCAATGCGCCCATTTGCTCTGGTACCAAAGCGGTAAGTTGAGCCAGAGCCAAGCCAACCATTATGCACAGAACCAGAACGTCATGGTTGAGCACAAACCACCATGACGGCATAAGTTGTCCGCCGTGTTGTGTCCTATTGCACTTTCTTTCTATTCTAGTGCCCGTGCCTCCATATCTATTTAAGACCTTGCTCCATTCAGTCAGTGGCAGTTTTTCCCCATCGCTTCTAACGACTATTTGGGGAAACTCTGCCACTGTAAGTGTCATCATCATTTTATTCAAGTCTAACGTCAACTGATCTCAGGTTATGGATACAATTTCTCACTTCATGTATATAGACAGGTGCCATATTCTTAGAAGCGGTCCGGTCTTACTTTAGGCTAAGACCGCCGCCATCTTATTTAATTATCAGGTGTTAGTTGTCACCGCCTCTTTAATAATAATATCGCTTCTAACGACTATTTGGGGAAACTCTGCCACCACAGGTGCCATATTCTTAGAAGCGGTCCGGTCTTACTTTAGGCTAAGACCGCCGCCATCTTATTTAATTATCAGGTGTGCCATATTCTTAGAAGCGGTCCGGTCTTACTTTAGGCTAAGACCGCCGCCATCTTATTTAATTATCAGATTATCACTTTCAAAATTGATAAGCTTGGTGCTTTTACTTATGGTGCATACCGGGCAGTGTATGATGCCCTTTGGGAGATGTGTAGGTAGGCCAAAACCCAGGTTGGCCACTATCATCCTTCTTATTATGTGAAGTCCAGCATGGCCAAAAACTTGGTGCCAGAAGAGAAGGCACTTTTTGTCCTTTGTCAGCTTGTTCTCATCCCATTTGTAGGGGATCTGGTTGCCCACAGGCGCGACAAAAATATGCTCATAGTCCTCTACTGACACGCTCAAAGTGGAGCGCTCTATGTTGCTGTGCGTCTCACCCATAGGGGGAACGTTCCCAGGCATATCTAGTGTGGTCTTGATTGCAGGTAGAGGGATGTACCACCGTCGATGTTTGATGTCAAGTGGGCAAGAAAACAAATGGGAAGAGTCCGCAGCGTAAATCTCAAAAGAGTCCCTGCCAACATCATACACAAAAATCCCCTTAACCCTCCTAATGCTTGCCAATGAGATCAGCGTTGCGTGCACCGCCTTGCTATAAAGTACACCGTTGATGGCAACTATTGAGCCGTCTGCTTGCCGGAATCTAAGGGATCCATGCCCAGTCATGTGGCTTCGCTCTCCTTTGGTGGCTACTGTGAGCGGGATAGGGGTTTTTAGGTAACGGAAATTGTGTAGAAGGGAACGGCAACCGGTCAGACTGTGCAAGGCCCCCGTATCAATAATGGTTAGAGCACTCACATCTGAGGTTACCCCAAGCAAATTGAACAATAGCTCTGATAAGTCCTCTGGCAATGAGCCAAGCTCAATCATTTGCGCCGTGGCAGGGTTGTTGGGCTTCCACAGCCGTTGGTCACCCGTGCGGGGTGGGGGTCTATAATAGTCTGCCTGGCAAAGCCCTGGCTGGGAGCGCGGGGGTTGGGTCGTTGCCAGGGGCGGTTGCGGGAACAAGGGGGGCTGACCCGCCATTTGAACTGGTGGGTACATTGCACCAAAGATAGGATAGATGGATGGTTGAGAGCTTGGGGGGTAAGCGGGAAAGGGGTTACTGTACGTGTTCCCATGGTTCCTATTGAGCGTCCCTTTCCGCGCCTTGCAGTCCTTATTCACGTGCCCCTCCGAGCCGCAATTCCAGCATTTGGTGGCTTTCCTGGCAAAGAAAACAATGGCTTGGTCCCATTGTTCTTCCGAGATTTGTTCAAGGTACGCTTCTACCGGGTAGATGATGCTTGGGAAACTTGCTTCATCTACGTCGGTAGTCAGTTGTGTTGAGTGGAAAGCTGGCGTGGTCAGTGCTCCACTGTCTTGGGCCTTGTGTTGTAGTTGTTGTCGGCATGATTCAATGACAAAAAGTACAGTGGTCATTGTTATTGGTCGCTTGTCATCCTCCATGATTAGATGTTTGATACGTTGGTCCACCTCATCTTTCAGTCTTGAGTTGGCGGTTAAGGAGTTTTGTATAATAAAACCCAGGAGGGTCTTGCGGTAGAGAGTGACGTGCATATTGGACCATTCCCAGAAACACCCCCTGAGTTTGGCCAATGCACCTACTGTTGACATTGAGTCATCTAATTTGAAAGACAACAGGCGCCGCCACACATTCATTTGTGCCGCTTGACTAACGTTGTTGAACTTAGCTTGTACTGCTTTATATATTTGAAAGCTGGATGGGTAATCTTGGAACTCGTGTCGCATGGCTGTGTGGAGCGTCGATAGGATGATGGCCCGTCCGATCCGCTCGAGGATGGAGTTGTTTCAAGGGTTGAAAAAGAAGTCCTTATCCAACAAGTGTTTGTTTCCTAGTTCCCTCAGATCCCGTATCCATTGGCTGACGTTTGTCCCATCGGCGTCAAGGATGGAGTCGGGTTGGATTCTCCCCGTTGCATTGGCAATCGATTTCCCGCACAGGTCTTTGCCTTCAAGCCAGAGTCTTGCCTCTTCAAGGTCCAACCTCGTTGGTACTAGGTGTGGTGGAGTCAATGGTTTGTTAGGTTGGTGGTCGTCCAGTGGTCCCGTGCTGGAGGGTGGTTCTTCTTGGACGTATCTCGCAATGTTGCATAGAAGATGCGGGTTTGAGGTGGATTGTGACTGCGGTCGTTGCGGGGCTGCCGCAATGGGCCTTTTGACGGGCGTAGTGTTCTAGGTGGACATGTCGGTTGGTTGTTCTGGATCTGTGGTAGTGGTGGGGGTACCGTCAAAGGAGGGAAAGGAAGATAAAAAGAGGGCGAACAGAGGAAAGAAAAGAACAAGAATGTGGAAAAAGAATTTGGTCGTGGATTGAGATGGAGGGGGGAAAGAAAAAGGGGTGGGGGGATGGAGCGGGAAGAGAGAAAAGAAGAAAGAAAAAAAAGGCAAGGTGGAGAGAGAGTGGGGGGGGGGGGGGGGTGGACCAAGGCTCAGTGGTTTAGGAGTATTCCGCTCTGAGATTTACACCCCAATGGTTGCAAAGCACCAGGGTACGGCAGGTCGCAAAGCTGCCTGTAAATCTCAGAACAAGAGCGACCTCAAGTCCACTGGCCAGATCATTGTGAGGGTTGAAATAGCGGTGAGGGGAGTAAAAAAAAGGATGTTCCTATGTTGTAGTGAGAAAGGGGCTCATAACCTGTAGTGGAAAAATGGTATATTCACATTTTTTTTGTTCTATTCTCATTGTCGTTATACAACAGTTATTTATAGACATGATTGTGGTTGAGTGTGAAATGTATGTGATACTTCTGTGTATGTTACAACAGGGCGCCTGCGCTGGGCCCGTTTACAAAGTATCAGATTGAAGTGTCATGTGGGGAGGTGGTGTGTTATGTCTTGAATAAATGGTCTATAGGAGAAAAGAAAGAAAATGGAGAAAATGAAAGGGAGAAAGAAGAAGAGAGAGTGAGTGAGGGAGGGATGGAAAAGGGAAATGTGTTGGTAACCAGGTAGACAAGCTAAGTCCTAAAAGTATGAAATTGGGATGTCCGGTTGATGTAGTGAGCCAACGGCTATGTTGCCTTTGGTTGATTTGGAAGACATGACAGCAAAAGATGTTGTGACTGGTGTCTCCTTGCCTTGAGCTCAATACAGAGGCATTGACATTCCTTCCTTTATCTCTTGCAGTTTTTGATGGAATAGCAAACCGATTCCATGAAGCTGCAGGTCTTGAAAATGGGGTAGGGCGCCTGCTTAAATCAAAAGAAGTAAGCTTTGAGCTGAATTTGGCTGGATTGAAAGCTTGTGAATTGATGGGGAGAGGGGCAAGTCTAATGGGGTGAAGTCCTTGGTATGTTTAATTCTGCTTGGGAATTTCCCGTTGGTGATTGCTTGCACGCCAGTCTTCAAAGGGTACTGGGAGGGGTCAGTTACTTGTGCCTTGTAAGCTAACTTAACCGCCATTTTGTTCCTTCAATGTGCAGATGGCCTGGGCACCATTTGAAATTGATATCAGTACTTGGGGGGAGGGGGGGAGGGGCTGATTCTGCTAGCTCAAGGAGTGCTAGGAGGAGATACTGTCCTTTTTTTGGCACATAAGATGTCAATGACTGGTGGAGGGCAATTTTACTGTCTGCCAAGATTGTTATGTTAAGAGTTTTTTTTTGCTCCTTGTCATTCATTTTCTATTTATTTTATGTTTCCAGTACCTTCTTATGATAACTATGATGACATCCTGGTGGTATTACATTTCTTTTCAAAGATGGCTCTGTTTCTTGAAATGAAAACCACAGCCAATTTTAAGGCTTTGGCTAACATATTTTTAAAATACGTTTCCTAAAATCATGGCCTATTGGATAAGATTTTGATGAATTTTGGATCACTATTTCTATAAAGCTTTTTGACATCAATATTCAACCATTTTAATATTGCATTGGAATTTTTCAAAAGCCTACCATCCAGAAAAAAATGGAAAACAAAAATTTTGAATAAGATCCTCAACACTATCTTTGGTTTATTGCAACTGTCTAAAATTTGATTGGGCCAAGTGGCTTCTATTAGCCAAATTCATATAAAAAAATTTGACTCATTCCTCAAAAAAAAAATCATCATTTGAAATTTTTTACGGAAGGAAACCAAATTTTGGTTTTATTAATTTTTCTTCCTGAAAAAGTTACAAATTATCTCCCAAATTCTGAATCCCATCAACTGAAACTTCAAACCAGCCTCAAAAAATAATCATTTTTGTGACAGTGAACAATCTGGTAAAATTCAAATAATCACATAATTTGGAAATAAAAGATAGTATATGGCTCAAACCTTGCAGCATCTGCACAAAACAACTTGAAAGTAGACTTAGAAATGTCAAAATTGGAGCAGTGATTTTGAAAGATGCTTAGAAATTATGTTTAAGTTTGAAGTGGAGACCTAATGATCTTTTCCCTCAAATATCTATCCAAGAGACTGCTCAGGCCTTCTACCTAGAAAAAAAATCATCCCCCTTCTGAACCTGTTAACAGAAAAGATATTCTTAAGGGGGGAAAAATTTTTATCCTTGATTTAATTCAACACAAAGGAAAATTGGATCACCTTTTTGGATGTACTGGATACCTATCTGATGAGAATTGAAAATTTTGTGAAGCTGCTCCTTATATTTGAAATTCAGCTGAATTGGTTTGAGATTCCAATTCAAACTATCAACTTGGATGTTTTCAATCCTAAAATAATGCTTTCATTATTTTTTCTTGTATCTCTTTTTTCCATTATCTCTTCCATTCCGACCCATTCATTTTTATTTAACCCTTTAACTACCATTTGATTTCAAAATTTGATTTAATTACTATCAATATTTTTTTCTGATTTCAAGTAGATTCAAATATTCAAATTAAATGAAAATTTATAGAATGAAATATTAAAACTAAAAAAAAAAAATTAAAAAGAATGAATTGGAAATATGACCAACAAGATTTTACTTTTGTTTCAAATTTCTTCTAATTATGAGCATCTCCTTTACAGTTTTTCCAAATTATTCTATATCATCCGCTCCTAAAAGAAAGGAAATACTTTCCAAAATTGGCACTTGTTATAATAAATGTTGTTTGAAGATATCTATGAGATTTATTTCTTGAGACATCTTTGAATGATTCCCTCCTTAATAATTTTATTTCTCTTCTTTGTGGGTTTGCTTGATTTGAAAACAATTTGAAGGAAATTAGGGTACATGATCTATGAATATTCCAGCATTTTTATTGAACAGAATTTCAACCCATTGTTTCTCCTGTTGAAATTTGAACCCCAGAAAATTATCTTCAATTTTATCCTCCTCAGAAACTTGATTTATTTTGTTCAAGGGTGATGATAAATTCACAACTCCTAGTCGTGTGGGAGCTGTGTAGGGCCCCACACAACCCAATCAATGTGTGGGGGCCCATATATGCATCAAATGGGTTGTTCAAAACACAATTTTTTATTTTTATCTATCTATCTATTTATCTATTTATTTATTTATTTATTTATTTATTTATTTATTTATTTATTTATTTATTTATTTATTTATTTATTTATTTATTTATTTATTTATTTATTTATTTATTTATTTATTTATTTATTTATTTATTTATTTATTTATTTATTTATTTATTTATTTATTTATTTATTTATTTATTTATTTATTTATTTATTTATTTATTTATTTATTTATTTATTTATTTATTTATTTATTTATTTATTTATTTATTTATTTATTTATTTATTTATTTATTTATTTATTTATTTATTTATTTATTTATTTATTTATTTATTTATTTATTTATTTATTTATTTATTTATTTATTTATTTATTTATTTATTTATTTATTTATTTATTTATTTATTTATTTATTTATTTATTTATTTATTTATTTATTTATTTATTTATTTATTTATTTATTTATTTATTTATTTATTTATTTATTTATTTATTTATTTATTTATTTATTTATTTATTTATTTATTTATTTATTTATTTATTTATTTATTTATTTATTTATTTATTTATTTATTTATTTATTTATTTATTTATTTATTTATTTATTTATTTATTTATTTATTTATTTATTTATCTATTTATTTATTTATCTATTTATTTATTTATTTAATTTTTCATTTATTAATTCATTCATTTATTGATTGATTGATTGATTGATTGATTGATTGATTGATTGATTTATTAATTAATCAATCAATTCATTTATCAATTGATTGATTAATTTATTTATTTTACCCAAAAAATCAATATATTTTGATTTTTTGGCTGATTTCTGCTTTTTTTTGAATTTTTATTCAATTTATTTTACTTTTTTTATTTTTTTTTTTATTTTGGCCCACAACAATTGCAGTTGTGTGGCATGCTACACGACTACAATTGAGTTGTGTAAAGCCCCACATAAATCAAATGTAGTCTTGTAGGGTACCACACAACACAGAACCGTTGTGTGGGGGCTACACAACTACAGTCAAGTCATGTAGAGGCCACAAAACTCAATTGTAGTTGTGTATCCTTCCGCACGGCCCATTTGAGTCATGTACTGCAAAGAATTACAGATGGTGTGAGTATATTAATTAATTTATGATGATCACACTAATGGAACTTTTTGGCATGATTTTTGAAAAATAATTGCTAAAATATTTCCTTCTTTGTAAAATGAAGTGGATTTCATAATTTTTTCTGGTGTGAATTCAGCCTTGGCCTTGTAAAATTAATTTTTCAAATTTTTTGAAAAAAATTAATTCCTCTCTAAAAACAGCTGTATTTAGCAATTTTGAATAATCTTTTCAATTTGAAAAAAAATCATCTAAATTGCATCAGAAGCATCAAATTTTATTCAAAAAAATGAATTGGTGATATTTTCTGTATTATCTTGTTCTTCATGGATTTTTTGATGAGAAATTGTGGACTTTTGGAATCCTTACCATTGGATGGTTTTATTCACAGTTTTCCTGTATTCTTTTATTTTTGTAACAAAAATATTTAAATTCAATTATGAATGTTAATTTCTATCAAACAAAATCAATTTTTATCTTTCTTTTATTCTTCTTGCAATTGATGCAGTTTTTTTTTTTTAATTTTGAGTTATATTTGAATTTATCACATTCAATAGGTGTATTTGGAATTTGTCCAAATTGTTTTATTTTTGGTAAGATAAAATTCAAATTCCATTAGAAATATCAGTTTTAATTCAAAGAAATAAATTTTTGATTTTATAATTATTATCATGTTAATCAATAAATAGGGTGTATCAAATTTAAGCCAACCCGCCATTTTTTAATGGCAGGCTTCAAACCAAATCTGCCATTTCAAAACCACCATTAAAAATCAAAAAAATCCACTTATTTTGGATCATACATGTCAGATTTGACATGAAATAAGTGGGGTTTTTCAATTAAAGTATATAAAGGCCTTCAAAAGCTCAAACACGTGTAATTCCACATCATCACCCCTTGTTTCAACCTCCAACCTCATTGGAAAAAATTCTACCTTCAAACTCATTGAGAAATTTGATTCATTGCTCTCATCACTTCATAAATCTCATCTATTCCACTTCATCACTCTCATCCCCTCATCACTTCATCACTCTCAACTTGCTTTATCACTGTCATTACTTTATTGCTTTCATCACATTCATCCTCTCATTGCTCCATTGCTTCATCACTTCATCCCCCCTTTCATCACATCCTAACTCTCATTGCTTTATTGCTTCATATCACTTCATCACTTCATCCCTCTTACTCTTTTTAAATGGCCCCTCAGCAAAACTCCCCCAGGAACTCAAAATCCAACAATCCCCCCCCATCAGCTTCCAAAAGCTCAAGTCATCTCAAGAGAGCTGATAACATCATCCTTGTAAACTGGCTCAAAATTCTGTCCAACTATGATGCTTGCTTTGGGTTGGAAAATTAAACATGAGTTTGCCAACCTCCATCCTCTAAGGTTAATTGTTATCTCCTGATTGCCAATGAACTCAAGAATAAAACCAAAGGTAGGCTGGATCTTTCATCCAAAAAGATGCCGGAGCAATTCAAGAAATATCAAGCCAAGTACAAAAAAGCCCACTCACAAAAAAGCCCACTCCATGTCAATCTCCACAGGCTTTGGCATCACTGAATCTGATAAAGCCAAAGGAATCACCTTGGTAGTTGATAAGTTGGACTCCATTTTTCCTTTTTATTTTCATATGGATGAAATCTTTGGAAAGAAGGCCAATATCACCCCTTTGGCCTCTTTTTATGCCCAACAATCAGATTCAGTTGATGCTGAGGACCTGGCTGTCAATGCTCGGACTAGCAATGATGATCCAGACAAAACCTATGAGTGTCCCCAATCCAATGTGTAGGAGAATATTCCAACATGAACCAATCCAATAATTTCTACATCAGCATTGAAAAACCATTCCTTGGACCCCTCACTTCCTTCTTTTAATTTCTCTCTTCCTGGGGTGGAAGAACTTAACCACTTGGCTAATGAGGAGAAATTTATTCCTGTATTGCCACTACCATCAACATCTGCTCAAGTAAGCACCCGAGTTCTTTTCTCTTCTTTGTGATCAATCCTGACTGATTTAGATTGTAAAAAAAACAGCCTCATCTGTTCCTGATTGGCCAAAAACTCAAGCCAATGGGGCCTCCCACATTGCCTTCAAATGACAGTGACAAATTTTCCACACAAACCTTCACTGCAAAGGGAAAGGCAAAGGCCTCCAATTCAATCTACCTCAACCCTAATAGCCATCAATAGTGGAGAAAAACTTGAAATTTTTCTGGCTTTGAGGATATCATGGAAAAGCAAGATTCAAGTAAGTCCATTGATTGATTCTCCTTGCTTTCCAACTCAAGCTGATTCCTATTCCCCTCCTCCAAAAAGCAGTAAAATCACAAATTGAATCCGGAAAACTTCAATTTGAAAAGGAGAAGTGGGATCATCAACTGGCTATGGATTTTCAAAAGTGGAAAGATGATATTTTGGCTCATCAACACAAGTTGGATGCTGAGTGGAAAATCAAACAGGCCAAGCTAGATTTTCAAAAAGAGGAAAAGGAGAAGGATCAAGAGCAAGAACAACTTGAAAAGGAGAGGGAAAGGCTAGCCACAGAATAAAAATATAGGTTATTGGTAGCCATGGTATGTATTGGTAGCAGTAGAACGGTGGATGAAATGAAGGAAATTAATCACTTGCTTGGCTTTTAGATATATTTACTTTGATAGAAATTTTAACAATACAACCAAAAGAATTATGGGTGATGATAAATTCACAACCCCCAGTCGTGTGGGAGTTGTGTAGGGCCCACAACCCATTTGACACGTGGGGGCCCATACACAACTCTGAAGTGTTGTTCCAAACACAACCATTTTGAACCATGTATGGGGGTATATGGACCCCGGGGGTGGCGTTTGTTTGGAACTGCCCTATGAATAAAGAAAAATAATCATTTTAAAATTTGAAAAAAATAAAAAAAATGTGCCCCCAAAAAAATGAAAAAAAAATGAAAAGATAAATAAAATACATACCTCAAATAAAATAAAATACAATGTGATGTTTGAATAAGATACAATCAAATACAAAAATAAATATGATCCTTGAAGACAGAGGGGGGGGAGGCAGCATGTCCGCCAGTTACACCCCCTCATGTGAGGATGAGACCCAACTCAGGTGAGTCCTGGGTCCCACCAATTTTTATTTGTTTATTTTAGTTTTTCATTCTTTTATTTCTTTATTTCTTTATTTTTTTTGGCCTCTATTTTGGCCCACAAAGGTTTGTAGGCGTGTGGCATGCTACACGACTACATTTGAGCCATGTACAACCCCACAAAACTCAGATTCAGTCATGTGTGGTGCCACACAACTACAAACCATTGTGTGGGGGCTACACGACTCAAACGGGTCATGAATTTAACATTACCCAAAAATTATTTTTTATTGCAACAAAATTTTAGAGTATTTTTAACTCCACCAATGAACAAATGTTTTTTATTTTTATTTATGTTTCTTACCCTAAGATATATTTTGCCACTTGCCAAGTCCTTGCTAGTGTTTTGAGTTGTTTTATTAATTTGAATGGACATGGCAATCCTGGTAAGAGTGGCCAACTCCACAGCTGTAAAAGTACAGTGCTTGTACTTATTGGCTGCCCAAACCATTTTGAAAAAAAACCACCTTTTTGTTTGAAATCAATCCCAAAACCCAAGTCAGGGAACACAAATTGGCCGTTGGATACTGGATATTCATCCTTGTTGTCAATAATTTGTCCATTTCATTTTTTGGTTGGGACCACCAATAAAAAGGAATAGGAGGAGAAATCACCTTTGTCAATATGGGGAGAGTTGTAGAGGGAGTCTGAGGTGAAGGTGATGTGAGGGGAGCAGTCAAAAGGAGTGAGGCCAGATCAAAATTTCAATGAGGAGAAGAAATGGATATTGTTGTCCATCATAGCTTCACAGTTGGAATCAAATGCAAGTTTGGCTAATTTTTGAAACATTTGGACCAATATTTGAGAGACCTTGTCAGAACTAAGGTTCAAGAAATAATACTCTTTAGGGCAGGATTTGACAGCATCTTTCTTTAATCATCATAAAAATAGTTTAGAAGTGTGCATCAATTTTTGACATCAAATCAACCACATTTTCCCACCCAAAGAGCTTGAGGGACCCACAGTGTTGAAAAATTTTTTGGATCAGTGAAGGAATGTTGTTACTGAGTTTATTTCCTTCTTCTTTTGCTCAGAGAGTTCATTCAAAGGCACAAATTCAATGATTGAAACCATAGCCTCATGACAATCAATCTTGAACATATACTTTTCCAGAGCTGAAGAAATGGAATGGTTTGATCTTCTGTTTGGTCTGTTCCAACTCTTCAGGGGTTGGATTTTGAATTTTCTTGACAATTGAATGATACAGTTTCAAGAGATGTAGTTTGCGTTAAGACCAAACAACATTTTTGTTAATTGTTTCCTCAGTTACTTCCAATGCAATTTCAGAATCCCGCATTTGAGACCTCCTTCTCTGGAAAGCTCTTTTCTTCCCACTTCTCTGTATGTTTTTCAAAATATCTCCTTCCATCTTTTTCCCTCCCAGCAATATAATTTGATCAGGGGGAGGATCAAGATGGAAATCCATTAGTTGTAATTTTGAGTTTGGTGGGAGAAGAATGGGAAGTCAAGAAAGGGTGGTAAAAGCGGTGGAATGCCCAATTTAATTGCATTGAATAAAAAAAAAGCAAAAAAAAAACATTCATTAGTCTGGTATAAACCACTTTGATGATCAACAAACATAAAAAATAACAAAACAATACTGGCAATTCTCCTACCAAAAAAAAAAACCAATTAGTCACCTTTTAATGATCAGGGAGGAGGAGGAAGAGCTGAAGGGGGGGAAGTTCATTGGTAAATCAATTGATTTCTTGCCAATACATCAGGAGGAGGAGGATTAGTGGCAGGGGGCGGTCAACAAATTGATTGATCAATTGCTTACCAATTGATCAGGAGGCGGTCAACCAATTGATCAATCAATTGCTCACCAATTGATCAGGAGGCAGTCAACCAATTGATTGATTGGCAAGCAAAAAATCAATTTCTTGGCAAGCAACAAATCAATTGCTTGGCAAGCAAAAAATCAATTGCTTGGCAAGCAATAAATTGATTGCTTGAAAATTTATCAGGAGGACAAGGATGAGGGGAAGGGGGCCGTTGACCAATTGATTGATCAGGGGGAGGAGGAGGGGGTTATGAGAGGAGGGGGTGAAGGGGAGGAGGAGGGGGGGTGCTTATCAGAGGTAACTAGCCAGGAAAAAGCAGGATATCTAAAAGGAGGAGGGGGAGGGGGGAGGTCAGCTCTGATGAATCAAGGAGGAGGAGTGGGAGGGGGGCTTACCTGGGGTGCTTGGCAAAGAAGAATAAGGATGAGGATTACCGGTGTGGTGTCATTATATAGCCTCGGGTTGGGGACTGCGTCGCGGCCTGCGCGCTCAGCATCTGGTAGGTTAGGCTCAGCAGTCGGGGGGCGCCGGTCCTCAGCAGTAGCCGCTGCGGGTTCAGCAGTAGCCGCTGCGGGCTCAGCAGTGGGCGCGGCGGGATCGAGCACGCGACTGCGGGCCGGGCCTGACTAAGGGAGGCGGGCCGCGACCCGCTTGGATGTCCGACTCATGGATGGAGCTGGGCCGACCGGGTTCTCGGAGCGGCTAGTCGGGGAAGGAAAAAGCGGGGCGATAGCGGGGCTATATGCGTGGCAGCCACGCGCAAGCGCGGGCCGGCCACGGGACGGGAAATTCACAACGGCGCGTCGGGTGGATGCGCGCAAGCGCGGTGAATCTTGGGTATTGCGCGGCGGAGGGCCGCGCCACGAAAAGACGAACCGGATGCGCGTAATGACAGGCGAGCTGGCGGGGGTAGGGTATGGGTATGGGTTTAGGGATGGGTTAGGGTTCTGGGTCTAGGTTTCCTTCTTCATGGTTGTCAGTCTGTCTTTGTGCTTGTGCTTAGGTTAGGGTTGAGGGGGAGGGCTCAAACACCCTTCCCCTCGACTTCGGGTTGTAGGGAGGATTGGAGGAGGAATCAATCTACATATCTCATTCTCTCTCTCTCTCTCGGAGTAAAGGAAAGGAAGCAATCTCGGTCTTACAGACGCTAGAACCATCAATCCCGTAACTAGGGACAACTTCGTGAGGATAACCTCCCTAAAGTTTCCACATCTGGGGGTCTGGCCGGGAACTTTCAATCCGTTCTCAGTCTCTTGAAGATTACGCAGAATGCTACCGACAACCACTCCGGGATCCAATGCTCCCCTTCCCTACCCTCCACGCCCGACTCCCGTCTCTGCTGCTCAACCCCCTCCGCCACCGTCCGCTCATGCTCCTAGAGTTAGCGGGTTCGCTCCTCCCTTGGAAGGGTCGTCGGACATGGCGGTAGAGGCCCCTCGCCGCGTTTGGTTGAGGCCAAGGGATTTCCCCCATCTTCGGTTCAGTACTTTGGATGTCAAGCGGTTCCTTTCTAGGTTCGAAGGGATCGCCGACTCGGAGGGCGCGTCGGGCGCAGATAAGGTTCGGACTATCGTGCTGTTCATTACCAAGGAGGAGAAGCTGCGGGACGTGGAAGAAATGGTTGGATACGAGAGGCAAGACTGGGGGAAGTTGAAAAGCAAGATGTTGGCGAGGTGGGGAAAGCGTGAACCTCGGTTTTGGGAAAGCGACTTCGATCGAGCTGCGGAGGAGGCAATCAAGAATGGCGGGGTGCGATCGCGCGAAGGATTAGTGGAATATATGTCAAGGTTCGAGTGAATCTACGGGTACCTTGCAAAGAACGAGGTTGTCGCGGGTCAGACGGGTGCCATGAAGCGGGCTTTCCTGGGGGGTCTCGCGCCCCAGCTTCGTTCCAGGGTGCAACAATACCTGTACGACCACGGCCTGGTTAAGAGGTCGTTGGATGGGAGCGTCGCGATTCTCCCCGATCTTTCGGTTATCCGTCAAGCCGTGGAAAGCGAAATCGATTTGGATGAGCTCATCGCGGATACGGCACAAACGTACCCGTCTTCCTCCAAGAAATCGGTCACGATCTTGGCGCCGGCCCCCGACCAAACTTCGGCCGCGCGGCCGTCAACGCCCTCTCATGTCGGACTTTCCCAGCAGCCTCCGGGACCATCAGTCGGGGAGATAACGGAGATTCTGCGGGACATAAGGGTTTTCCTCAACCGGACACCGGCTCCTACAGCTCCGGCAGCCGCACCGTTTCCGGCGGCTCCTTCTCAACCGCGCGCGGTGCCGCCTCACATGGCGGAAGGGTTCCACCCTCCTAGCGGATCATCCGGATTGTACGGGTCGCCGCCATGTTCATATTGCGGGGTGAGAGGGCACTGGAAGTCAGTTTGTGAGGATCTCACTCGGGACATGGACGAAGGGCTTGTTCGCGCATCCGGTGTGGTGTCATTATATAGCCTCGGGTCGGGGACTGCGTCGCGGCCTGCGCGCTCAGCATCTGGTAGGTTAGGCTCAGCAGTTGGGGTGCGCCGGTTCTCAGCAGTAGCCGCTGCGGGTTCAGCAGCAGCCGCTGCGGGCTCAGCAGTAGGCGCGGCGGGATCGAGCACGCGACTGCGGGCCGGGCCTGACTAAGGGAGGCGGGCCGCGACCCGCTTGGATGTCCGACTCATGGATGGAGCTGGGCCGATCGGGTTCTCGGAGCGGCTAGTCGGGGAAGGAAGAAGCGGGGCGACAGCGGGGCTATATGCGTGGCAGCCGCGCGCAAGCGCGGGCCGGCCACGGAACGGGAAATTTGCGACGGCGCGTCGGGTGGATGCGCGCAAGCGCGGTGGATCTTGGGTATCGCGCGGCGGAGGGCCGCGCCACGAAAAGACGAACCGGATGCGCGTAATGACAGGCGAGCTGGCGGGGGTAGGGTATGGGTATGGGTTTAGGGATAGGTTAGGGTTCTGGGTCTAGGTTTCCTTCTTCATGGTTGTCAGTCTGTCTTTGTGCTTGTGCTTAGGTTAGGGTTGAGGGGGAGGGCTCAAATACCCTTCCCCTCGACTCCGGGTTGTAGGGGGGGGGGAGGATCCTCCCATCCATCAATCTCGACTTCTCATTCTCTCTCTCTCTCTCTCTCTCGGAGTAAAGGAAAGGAAGCATTCTCGGTCTTACAGACGCTAGAACCATCGATCCCGTAACTAGGGACAACTTCGTGAGGTTAACCTCTAAAGTTTCCACATCTGGGGGTCTGGCCGGGAAACCTCTCGATCCGTTCTCAGTCTCTTGAAGATTACGCAGAATGCTACCGACAACCACTCCAGGATCCAATGCTCCCCTTCCCTACCCTCCACGCCCGACTCCCGTCTCTGCTGCTCAACCCCCTCCGCCACCGTCCGCTCATGCTCCTAGAGTCAGCGGGTTCGCTCCTCCCTCGGAAGGGTCGTCGGACATGGCGGTAGAGGCCCCTCGCCGCGTTTGGTTGAGGCCGAGGGATTTCCCCCATCTTCGGTTCAGTACTTCGGATGTCGAGCGGTTCCTTTCTAGGTTCGAAGGGATCGCGGACTCGGAGGGCGCGTCGGGCGCAGATAAGGTTCGGACCATCGTGCTGTTCATTACTGAGGAGGAGAAGCTGCGGGACGTGGAAGAAATGGTTGGATACGAGAGGCAAGACTGGGGGAAGTTGAAAAGCGAGATGTTGGCAAGGTGGGGAAGGCGTGAACCTCGGTTTCGGGAAAGCGACTTCGATCGAGCTGCGGAGGAGGCGATCGAGAATGGCGGGGTGCGATGGCGCGAAGGATTAGTGGAATACATGTCAAGGTTCGAGCGAATCTACGGGTACCTTGCAAGGAACGAGGTCGTCGCGGGTCAGACGGGTGCCATGAAGCGGGCTTTCCTGGGGGGTCTCGCGCCCCAGCTTCGTTCCAGGGTGCAACGATACCTGTACGACCACGGCCTGGTTAAGAGGTCGTTGGATGGGAGCGTCGCGATTCTCCCCGATCTTTCGGTTATCCGTCAAGCCGCGGAAAGCGAAATTGATTTGGACGAGCTCATCGCGGATACGGCACGAACGTACCCGTCTTCCTCCAAGGAATCGGTCACGATCTTGGCGCCGGCCCCCGACCAAACTTCGGCCGCGCGGCCGCCGACGCCCTCTCATGTCGGACTTTCCCAGCAGCCTCCGGGACCATCTGTCGGGGAGATAACGGAGATTCTGCGGGACATAAGGGTTTTCCTCAACCGGACACCGGCTCCTACGGCTCTGGCAGCCGCACCGTTTCCGGCGGCTCCTTCTCAACCGCGCGCGGTGCCGCCTCACATGGCGGAAGGGTTCCAGCCTCCTAGCGGATCATCCGGATCGTACGGGTCGCCGCGATGTTCATATTGCGGGGTGAGAGGGCACTGGAAGTCAGTTTGTGAGGATCTCACTTGGGACATGGATGAAGGGCTTGTTCGCGCATCCGGGATGACGTACGTATTTCCGACGGGTGAATCGGTGGATCTGACTAAGGACAAGCCGCCACCAATGGTGCAAGTGCGGGAAAGAGCGAAGGCTAAGACCGAGACTGCTCGGGTCTCGCTCGGGATCGTCACCGCGCCCGGAACATGGGTAGCTCCGAGAGTGGAGGCTGAAGTCAGGGCGTTGGCGACGAATGAGCGCATTGCGATGGATGTCGACGAGCGATCAACGGCTTCGAAGCCAGTCGCGCGAGTGCCGATTTCGGACGGGCCGTCCTCTAATCCCGTGGGAAAGAAGAAGGCCGCGGACATCGTCCGGAGGGTGATGGGGAACGACTCACCAATACCCCTGACCCTACGAGAGCTAGCGGCGGTGTCCCCCGCGGTCGTCGACGAGATGGTCCAGGCCTTGAAAGATTGCGGTCAGGGTCGGGTGCCGACGACGGTTCAGCGGGTTAACGTGGCGGAGGAGGAAATGGATCCCGAGCCGTGCCGGTCGAAGTCGGTATCCGTTCCGCTTGCTTATGTCGCGATGACCATCGCCGGGCGGAAGGTGTGGGCGATGGTGGATAGCGGGTCGATGGTTAACCTGCTCCCATCAAGGTTAGTGGACGAGCTCGGTCTGGTGCGGAGGAAGTGTGCGATGGGTCTTCGGGCGTTAAACGGCGGGGAATGTTGCGTGGACGGGGTAGTAGAGGCGGAGGAGGTGGAAGTCGCCAAGGTCTGTAAGCCCTTGTCATTTCTCTCAGTGGAGTGCGGAGACGTGATTCTAGGACGGCCATTCATGTTTGGGTTCCGAGCCCAAATGGCCTTCAACGCCGAGGAAGGAACGGAGGCGCTGACCGTCGAAGACTCGCTCGGAGCACGGTTCGAGACGACGATCTGCGATCACGGGAGAGGGAGATGGGTACAGGACCCAATGTCTGGCGGCAACGAAGAGTCCGGCGCGGGGGTTGACCGTAAGGGTTACCCTGCGGAGGATTTTTCCTAGTCGGCCGCGGGAACCGTGCGGAGCAGGCTCCGGCTCTGCACGGGCGGCCGACAGATGAGGAGCAGGCGGGGGAGGACGCGCGTGTGGCGCAGGTGCCGGAAGTAAGTCCCATTCCTCAGTATGCATCGCCGAAAGGCTCTACGCTTCGAAAACCCTATCATCGTGCCACAGTCGTGAGCAAAGGCGAAAGCCCCGGTCTGGTCATTACTAGGACTTACGACGGCGACGATCGGGTCTGGATGGCGCGGTGCAATGCGGGCAAGTACAAACCGGTAGCGCGGAAAGTCCGGCCGCGGAACCAGCCAATGCCTCAGGGGCTCAACGGACCCTTACGACCGATTGCGTGGTCCCGCGACCCGTGGGAGACGCCCCTTAGGAAGAATGGATGGGTAACGCGGTCGGCGCGAATCACGGACGAGCGGGTGGACGCCCTTAACTTCGGACCGACGGGATGGCTGAGTGCGGAGGAGATGGATGTGCTGGTGTCGGTATTGGTAATAAGGGAGAAGGCACTTGCTTTTGGACCGGACGAGCGCGGGTTGTTGAGAAGTGAGATCGGGGACCCTTACGTTATTCCCACTGTCCCTCACGAACCGTGGCAAATCAAGCCGATTCCGATCCCCCGTAACGTTCGGGAGCCCTTTCTGGAGCTGGTACGGGAGCGTGTGAGGAAGGGGCTTTACGAGCAATCCACGTCAAGCTACTCGAGTCCTATCATCGCGGTCGTTAAGCAGGACGGGAAGTCGCTAAGGATTGTTCACGACCTTCAGAGGCTAAATTCGTTCACTATTCGCGACGCGGGGCTTCCCCCGCGTGTTGAAGAATTTCTGGAATCGATGGCCGGGCGCGCTTGCTACGGGCTGGTGGACGTGATGGGGGGATATGACCAGCGAGAACTCCACCCTGACTCGCAGCCACTGACGGCGTTTGAAACCGGGCTAGGAAGGATGCAGCTGACGCGGCTACCGCAAGGTGCGACCAACTCAGTGGCGGTATACCAAGCCCAAATGACCTGGATACTACGCGACGACCTTCCGGAAGGCGTGCAGATCTTCATCAACGACGCTGGCATTAAAGGCCCCAGAATGGACTACGAGGGCGCGGTCTTAGAGGATGCACCCGCGATCCGGCGATTCATCTGGGAATACGCGGAAACTCTGGAACGGGTCCTCTTCCGAATTGAGGAGGCAGGCCTTACTGTGTCCGGGAAAAAGTTGGCGGTCTGCGTTCCGGCGCTCGAAGTACTGGGGCATGTCGTGGCCTACAACGGAAGGCGAATAGCGGAGAAGAAGCGGAATAAGGTTCTTGAATGGCCGACCCCTCGGACAGTGTCGCACGTCCTGCAGTTTCTGGGGTTGTGCAGCTACGTCCGCATGTTCATCGAGCGGTTCGCGGAAGTAGCGAGCCCAATGCGGGCATTGACGCGTAAGGGGGCGGAGTGGAAGTGGACCGAGGGATGCAATGCCGCTTTCGCGAAGCTCAAGGAAATCGTGGGGCGCGACATCGTCCTTCGGAACCTCGATTACGACGCCGGAGGGATACGCCTGGCGGTCGACTCTAGCGAGCTCGGCGCGGGGGGGGGTCTTGACACAGGAGGAGGACGGAAAAGATAGGCCGGTGCTCTACGAATCGGTCACCTTTACCGCGACAGAGAGTCGGTATTTGCAGCCGAAGCTGGAACTGTGCGGTGTCACCAAGATCGTACGGCGGTTGCAGCACCTTTTGTGGGGCGTGCACTTCGAGCTCTTGGTTGACGCGGAGGCCTTGGCGCGAATGATCAACTCACCGACGCTGCCGAACGCGCCCATGACCAGGTGGGTAGCGTTCCTCCAGTTATTCTCCTTTGACGTGGTGCACATCCCGGGAAAGGCGTTCACGATGCCGGACGCGCTGTCGCGGTACCCGCGGGACGACCCATACGAGGGGGCGGAACCTTTGGACGTGGAAGCTCCGGTCGTTCGGGTAGCAAAGACGGAGGCGTCGGTTTGTCTTCCGTTGCGTCAGTCGGGACGTTACGCGGTCTTGTGCTCTTATTTGCAGGATCTCCGGTTCCCCGAGGGCACGACGGAAACGGTCACCCGATGGGTGAGGCGAAACGTTCTGAACTTCTTCTTACAGGACGGTCAGCTATGGCCGCGGAGTGGCTCTGTGCCTCTTGTTGTCGCGACTTCTAGGGCCGACCAGGAGGTGATTCTAGGAAGTCTGCACGATGACCTTGGTCATCGGGGTGAGGTCAAGACGCGGAGAAGGGTGAAAGCGAGGTTTTGGTGGCCGGGGGTCGTTCGCGCGGTGCGCAACTGGGTGAAGTCGTGCGAGGCCTGCCAACGGCAAAGCTCGAGGCTGCCCAAGGAGGTCGGCCACCCCACGGGCGAGGACGCGCTGTTCGGGCGCGTTTCGCTGGACGTGGTCCACATCAAGGCGGGTAAGTTTGCGTATTTGCTGGTTGCGCGCAACGATCTGTCCGGGTGGGTGGAAGCGAGGCCCCTGGCAAAACTATTGGCGGAAAAGGTGGCTCAGTTTCTGGAAGAGGACTGGTTCGCGCGCTACGGGTCGCTTCGCTTGGTCACCGTCGACGGAGGGGCGGAGTTTCGGGGACGCTTGATGACGCTGGTGCAGAATTGTGGAGCGAAGTTCGGCCGCGTGACGGAATACTACCCGGAGGGCGCGGGGATGATCAAGCGGGGACATCAACCAATCAAGGATGCCCTGGTGAAAATGTGCGGCGAGGACGGCAAAAGGTGGCAGATGGCACTCCCCGCGGTCCTTTTCGCCGATCGGATCTCCGTGAAGCGCTCGACGGGGTATTCGCCTTACGAGTTACTCTACGGGCAGCGGCCCGTGCTTCCCGTGGACATCGAGCTGAACACGTTTTTGGGCGTGGATTGGTGGAAGGTTAAGACGTCCGCGGATCTGATTGAGGCGCGCGCGGAACAGCTCCTTAGGCGTGAGGAGACCTTGGAAAAAGCCGCGGAGCGGTTGAAGAAAACCCGGACGGCGTCAGTCCGCTATTGGGACGAGCGTTGTTCCCATCGGCTCCGGGATCCGTTGCGGAAGGGGGACCTGGTCCTGTTGTATAATCGGAGTCTGGAATCCCAGTGGGGCCGGCTTTTCGCCAACCGGTGGAACGGGCCGTACCGCGTGGCCTCTAAGTTCTTGGGCGGCAGCTACGGGCTTGAGGAATTGGACGGGACGCCGCTTAAACGGAAGGCCGCGGCTTTGCACGTAAAACGCTTCTTCGCGCGCGGTTCCACTTCCTTCGACAAGACGGCGAGCGATGATTCGGGGCCCGGGGGCGAGGCGGTCTCGGAGTCGGACGACGGCGCGGATCGTTCGGACAGCGAAGTAGCGGCGCGCGACGCGCGACCCCGGAGAAGTAGGAGGTTGCAGACGGCTGGGGACAGCTGTCAAGCTGGGGGGGGGCGCTAGGTGGTTAAAGCTTGATTTGGTAAGGGGGTGTTCTAGCCGGTTCACAGCCGGGACAACTAGACACCCCAGAATGTTTGTTTCCTTATGTTTTGGTTTGGGCTTGGCTTTGGATTGGTACTGGCTATGGGTTAATTATTGCAGGAACGCGGGCGCGGCGTGGTGTCGGGCCCGCAAACGCGAGGACAAGCCCCACTCACGGATGGCGGGACGAAGAGCTAACTAACTGCAAAAAAAAAAAAAAAAAAAAAAAAAAAAAAAAAAAAATGGAATGAATGGAATAATAAATATAGGATATTTTCTTTCTCTTCTTTGGATTCGGGCTGTTTTCTTTCCTTTTTTTGTCTGTTTCTCTCCTGTTTCTTTCTTCAACGGACGGGCGCGACGGTCGGGGATGGTATGGTCTCGGATTTAAGCTTAGCTTGGTAAGGGGGTGCTCTAGCCGGTTCACAGCCGGAACAACTAGACACCCCAGAATGTTCGTTCCCATCGCCTCTCCCTTATACTCCCGGTGGTGAGCGCGCGCTGTCGGCGCGGTGTTTGTTTTGTTTTGTAGAACGGGTACGGGGAACTGTGTGGCAGTCTGTCTGGGGCGGTCCAGGTACCTCTTTTCATTGGGATAACTGGTTACTTACGGTCTCTCACAGAAGGAGCGCGCGGACGCGGATCTCAACCTCAACCTCACTCACACTCACTTCTCACGCGGACGCGGATCTTGGCACTCACACTCACTTTTCACCCGGACGCGCGGATGCGGCCCTTTTGTTTCCTCGCGCAGCAATATATATTTCTCCTATGGCGCGGTACAACAATGGGACAAGAGAGTACACGGGAAGGAGAAAAGGAAGGGGGTGAGGGCGTCTAAGCCATTTGCATCATCTCCTCCATGTCCGCCCTCGATGATGCCAGAAGGGCCCGGTAAGACGCCAAGAACTCGCGCCGGGATTCGGAGGATTGGGCTCCGGGGGTCGCCAGGAAGTTGCGGAGCATCGCGGTCGACCTTTCCGCGAAAGCCTCGAAGCCAGCCGCCGGGAGTGCCGTCACGACCGGGATCTCCGGGATCTCGGGGGAGTTGGAGGAAGGCGGTGCCGGTGCTGGGACGGGGCTTGATCCGAGCGGACGAGGAGGTGATGAGGGGGTCCCCGGGGCATCGCGCGGAGGGCTCGGTCCATCTGGGGGCAACGACGGAACAACGATTGGGGACGGCGGAGGTGGGACCTTGGGAGTAGTAGGCCTCCCGTCCGAGACCACTGGTGACGCGGGCGGCGGCGGAGTACCTTGCGGAGCCGGGGCGGAAGGAGCTGGTGTAGGGGCCGGAGGGGGAACCGGGGCTGCGGCAGCGCGGCGTTGGAGAATCTCATTGAGTCGCGGGTCCCTCGCGCCTTCCCTCATCCAAACGCGGTCCGACCAGAATCGTACGGCCCTCCGGTAGTCGTCAACGGACGTGAAATCCTCCTTCCGCGGCGGTCCCGCGCGGCGAAAGGGGGAAGCCGAGTCGCGATCCTCGCTTGGCGGAGGGCGACGGGACGGGGAGCCCGGCGGAGTCCACGAGTCCTCCGAGATGGTGTCGTCGTCCGAAACCACGAACGGGTCCGGACGAGCCCTTTTGCGCGGCCTGGGGCGGGAGCCGAAGTTGGGTGGAGCTCGGGGCATGCCATTGCTAAGCGAGCAACGGCGATGGCTGCGACGGCAAGCGACACAGGCGCGTCGACCAGGAGCGATCGAGCACGCCTGCCCGGTCCGGGCGCAGAATTCGCAGGGGAGCATGACGGCGATGAGTGTGGAAGGGGAGTTGGTGGAGTGTGGTGGAGTGTGAAAAGAGGAGTGGGTAGGGAGGAGCGGGGTGCGGGTAGTTGAGGTGGCGATGGGAAGGGACCTCTGGGGACAGAACTCAAGTTGGGGGGGGATGTGGTGTCATTATATAGCCTCGGGTCGGGGACTGCGTCGCGGCCTGCGCGCTCAGCATCTGGTAGGTTAGGCTCAGCAGTTGGGGTGCGCCGGTTCTCAGCAGTAGCCGCTGCGGGTTCAGCAGCAGCCGCTGCGGGCTCAGCAGTAGGCGCGGCGGGATCGAGCACGCAACTGCGGGCCGGGCCTGACTAAGGGAGGCGGGCCGCGACCCGCTTGGATGTCCGACTCATGGATGGAGCTGGGCCGATCGGGTTCTCGGAGCGGCTAGTTGGGGAAGGAAGAAGCGGGGCGACAGCGGGGCTATATGCGTGGCAGCCGCGCGCAAGCGCGGGCCGGCCACGGAACGGGAAATTTGCGACGGCGCGTCGGGTGGATGCGCGCAAGCGCGGTGGATCTTGGGTATCGCGCGGCGGAGGGCCGCGCCACGAAAAGACGAACCGGATGCGCGTAATGACAGGCGAGCTGGCGGGGGTAGGGTATGGGTATGGGTTTAGGGATAGGTTAGGGTTCTGGGTCTAGGTTTCCTTCTTCATGGTTGTCAGTCTGTCTTTGTGCTTGTGCTTAGGTTAGGGTTGAGGGGGAGGGCTCAAATACCCTTCCCCTCGACTCCGGGTTGTAGGGGGGGGGGAGGATCCTCCCATCCATCAATCTCGACTTCTCATTCTCTCTCTCTCTCTCTCTCTCGGAGTAAAGGAAAGGAAGCATTCTCGGTCTTACAGACGCTAGAACCATCGATCCCGTAACTAGGGACAACTTCGTGAGGTTAACCTCTAAAGTTTCCACACCGGGATGACGTACATATTTCCGACGGGTGAATCGGTGGATCTGACTAAGGACAAGCCGCCACCAATGGTGCAAGTGCGGGAAAGAGCAAAGGCTAAGACCGAGACTGCTCGGGTCTCGCTCGGGATTGTCACCGCGCCCGGGACCTGGGTAGCTCCGAGAGTGGAGGCCGAAGTCAGGGCATTGGCAACGAATGAGCGCATTGCAATGGATGTCGACGAGCGATCAACGGCTTCGAAGCCAGTCGCGCGAGTGCCGATTTTGGACGGGCCGTCCTCTAATCCCGTGGGAAAGAAGAAGGCCGCGGACATTGTCCGGAGGGTAATGGGGAACGACTCACCAATACCCCTGACCCTACGAGAGCTAGCGGCGGTGTCCCCCGCGGTCGTCAACGAGATGGTCCAGGCCTTGAAAGATTGCGGTCAGGGTCGGGTGCCGACAACGGTTCAGCGGGTTAACGTGGCGGAGGAGGAAATGGATCCCGAGCCGTGCCGGTCAAAGTCGGTATCCGTCCCGCTTGCTTATGTCGCGATGACCATTGCCGGGCGGAAGGTGTGGGCGATGGTGGATAGCGGGTCGATGGTCAACCTGCTCCCATCAAGGTTAGTGGACGAGCTCGGTCTGGTGCGGAGGAAGTGTGCGATGGGTCTTTGGGCGTTAAATGGCGGGGAATGTCGCGTGGACGGGGTAGTAGAGGCGGAGGAGGTGGAAGTCGCCAAGGTCTGTAAGCCTCTGTCATTTCTCTCAGTGGAGTGCGGAGACGTGATTCTAGGACGGCCATTCATGTTTGGGTTCCGAGCCCAAATGGCCTTCAACGCCGAGGAAGGAACGGAGGCGCTGACCGTCAAAGACTTGCTCGGAGCACGGTTCGAGACGACGATCTGCGATCACGGGAGAGGGAAATGGGTACAGGACCCAATGTCTGGCGGCAACGAAGAGTCCGGCGCGGGGTTGACCGTAAGGGTTACCCTGCGGAGGATTTTTCCTAGTCGGCCGCGGGAACCGTGCAGAGCAGGCTCCGGCTCTGCACGGGCGGCCGACAGATGAGGAGCAGGCGGGGGAGGACGCGCGTGGGGCGCAGGTGCCGGAAGTAAGTCCCATTCCTCAGTATGCATCGCCGGAAGGCTCTACGCTTCGAAAACCCTATCATCGTGCCACAGTCGTGAGCAAAGGCAAAAGCCCCGGTCTGGTCATTACTAGGACTTACAACGGCGACAATCGGGTCTGGATGGCGCGGTGCAATGCGGGCAAGTACAAACCGGTAGCGCGGAAAGTCCGGCCGCGGAACGAGCCAATGCCTCAGGGGCTCAACGGACCCTTACGACCGATTGCGTGGTCCCGCGACCCGTGGGAGACGCCCCTTAGGAAGAATGGATGGGTAACGCGGTCGGCGCGAATCACGGACGAGCGGGTGGACGCCCTTAACTTCGGACCGACGGGATGGCTGAGTGCGGAGGAGATGGATCTGCTGGTGTCGGTATTGGTAATAAGGGAGAAGGCACTTGCTTTTGGACCGGACAAGCGCGGGTTGTTGAGAAGTGAGATTGGGGACCCTTACGTTATTCCCACTGTCCCTCACAAACCGTGGCAAATCAAGCCGATTCCGATCCCCCGTACCGTTCGGGAGCCCTTTCTGGAGCTGGTACGGGAGCGCGTGAGGACGGGGCTTTACGAGCAATCCACGTCAAGCTACTTGAGTCCTATCTTTGCAGTCGTTAAGCAGGACGGGAAGTCGCTAAGGATTGTTCACGACCTTCAGAGGCTAAATTCGTTCACTATTCGCGACGCGGGGCTTCCCCCGCGTGTTGAAGAATTTCTGGAGTCAATGGCCGGGCGCGCTTGCTACGGGCTGGTGGACGTGATGGGGGGATATGACCAGCGAGAACTCCACCCTGACTTGCGGCCACTGACGGCGTTTGAAACCGGGCTAGGAAGGATGCAGCTGACGCGGCTACGGCAAGGTGCGACCAACTCAGTGGCGGTATACCAAGCCCAAATGACCTGGATACTACGCGACGACCTTCCGGAAGGCGTGCAGATCTTCATCGACGACGCTGGCATTAAAGGCCCCAGAACGGACTACGAGGGCGCGGTCTTAGAGGATGCACCCGCGATCCGGCGATTCATCTGGGAATACGCGGAAACTCTGGAACGAGTCCTCTTCCGAATTGAGGAGGCAGGCCTTACTGTGTCCGGGAAAAAGTTGGCGGTCTGCGTTCCGGCGCTCGAAGTGCTGGGGCATGTCGTGGCCTACGACGGGAGGCAAATAGCGGAGAAGAAGCGGAATAAGGTTCTTGAATGGCCGACCCCTCGGACAGTGTCGCACGTCCTGCAGTTTCTGGGGTTGTGCAGCTACGTCCGCATGTTCATCGAGCGGTTCGCGGAAGTAGCGAGCCCAATGCGGGCATTGACGCGTAAGGGGGCGGAGTGGAAGTGGACCGAGGGATGCGATGCCGCTTTCGCGAAGCTCAAGGAAATCGTGGGGCGCAACATCGTCCTTTGGAACCTCGATTACGACGCCGGAGGGATACGCCTGGCGGTCGACTCTAGCGAGCTCGGCGCGGGGGGGGGGGGGTCTTGACACAGGAGGAGGACGGAAAAGATAGGCCGGTGCTCTACGAATCGGTCACCTTTACCGCGACAGAGAGTCGGTATTCGCAGCCGAAGCTGGAACTGTGCGGTGTCACCAAGATCGTACGGCGGTTGCAGCACCTTTTGTGGGGCGTGCACTTCGAGCTCCTGGTTGACGCGGAGGCCTTGGTGCAAATGATTAACTCACCGACGCTGCCAAACGCGCCCATGACCAGGTGGGTAGCGTTCCTCCAGTTATTCTCCTTTAACGTGGTGCACATCCCAGGAAAGGCGTTCACGATGCCGGACGCGCTGTCGCGGTACCCGCGGGACGACCCATACGAAGGGGCGGAACCCTTGGACGTGGAAGCTCCGGTCGTTCGGGTAGGAAAGACGGAGGCGGCGGTTTGTCTTCCGTTGCGCCAGTCGGGACGTTACGCGGTTTTGTGCTCTTATTTGCAGGATCTCCGGTTCCCCAAGGGCACGACGGAAACGGTGGCCCAATGGGTGAGGCCAAACGTTCTGAACTTCTTCTTACAGGAAGGTCAGTTATGGCGGCGGAGCGGCTCCGTGCCTCTTGTTGTTGCAACTTCTAGGGCCGACCAGGAGGTGATTCTAGGAAGTCTGCACGATGACCTTGGTCATCGGGGTGAGGTCAAGACGCGGAGGAGGCTGAAAGCAAGGTTTTGGTGGCCGGGGGTCGTTCGCGCGGTGCGCGACTGGGTAAAGTCGTGCGAGGCCTGCCAACGGCAAAGCTCGAGGCTGCCCAAGGAGGTCGGCCACCCCACGGGCGAGGACGCGCTGTTCGGGCGCGTTTCGCTGGACGTGGTCCACATCAAGGCGGGTAATTTTGCGTATTTGCTGGTTGCGCGCAACAATCTGTCTGGGTGGGTGGAAGCGAGGCCCCTGGCGAAACTATTGGCGGAAAAGGTGGCTCAGTTTCTGGAAGAAGACTGGTTCGCGCGCTACGGGTCGCTTCGCTTGGTCACCGTCGACGGAGGGGCGGAGTTTCGGGGACGCCTGATGACGCTGGTGCAGAGTTGTGGAGCAAAATTTGGCCGCGTGACGGAATACTACCCGGAGGGTGCGGGGATGATCGAGCGGGGGCATCAACCAATCAAGGATGCCCTGGTGAAAATGTGCGGCGAGGACGGCAAAAGGTGGCAGATGGCACTCCCCGCGGTCCTTTTCGCTGATCGGATCTCCGTGAAGCGCTCGACGGGGTATTCGCCTTACGAGTTACTCTACGGGCAGCGGCCCGTGCTTCCCGTGGACATTGAGCTGAACACGTTTTTGGGCGTGGATTGGTGGAAGGTTAAGACGTCCGCGGATCTGATTGAGGCGCGCGCGGAACAGCTCCTTAGGCGTGAGGAGACCTTGGGAAAAGCCGCGGAGCGGTTGAAGAAAACCCGGACGGCGTCAGTCCGCTATTGGGACAAGCGCTGTTCCCATCGGCTCCGGGATCCGCTGCGGAAGGGGGACCTGGTCCTGTTGTATAATCGGAGTCTGGAATCCCAGTGGGGCCGGCTTTTCGCCAACCGGTGGAACGGGCCGTACCGCGTGGCCTCTAAGTTTTTGGGCGGCAGCTACGGGCTTGAGGAATTGGACGGGAGGCCGCTTAAGCGGAAGGCCGCGGCTTTGCACGTGAAACGCTTCTTCGCGCGCGGTTCCACTTCCTTCGACAAGACGGCGAGCGATGATTTGGGGCCCGGGGGCGAGGCGGTCTTGGAGTCGGACGACGGCGCCGATCGTTTGGACAGCGAAGTAGCGGCGCGCGACGCGCAACCCCAGAGAAGTAGGAGGTTGCAGACGGCTGGGGAAAGCTGTCAAGCTGGGGGGGGGCGCTTGGTGGTTAAAGAATTATTTGGTAAGGGGGTGTTCTAGCCGGTTCACAGCCGGGACAACTAGACACCCCAGAATGTTTGTTTCCTTATGTTTTGGTTTGGGCTTGGCTTTGGATTGGTACTGGCTATGGGTTATTTATTGCAGGTACGCGGGCGCGGCGTGGTGTCGGGCCCGCAAACGCGAGGACGAGCCCCGCTCACGGATGGCGGGACGAAGAGCTAACTGTAAAAAAAAAAAAAAAAAAAAAAAAAAAAAAAAAAAAAAAAATGAATGAATGGAATAATAAATATAGGATATTCTCTTTCTCTTCTTTGGATTCGGGCTGTTTCCTTTCTTTTTTTTGTCTATTTCTCTCCTGTTTCTTTCTTCATCGGACGGGCGCGACGGTCGGGGATGGTATGGACGCGGATTTAAGCTTAGCTTGGTAAGGGGGTGCTCTAGCCGGTTCACAGCCGGAACGACTAGACACCTCAGAATGTTCGTTCCCATTGCCTCTCCCTTATACTCCCGGTTGTGAGCGCGCGCTGTCGGCGCGGTGTTTGTTTTGTTTTGTAGAACGGGTACGGGGAACTGTGTGGCAGTCCGTCTGGGGCGGTCCAGGTACCTCTTTTCGTTGGGATAACTGGTCACTTACGGTCTCTCACCGAGGTAGAGCGCGGACGCGGATCTCAACCTCAACCTCACTCACACTCACTTCTCACGCGGACGCGGATCTCGGCACTCACACTCACTTTCCACCCGGACGCGCGGACGCGGGCCTTTCGTTTCCTCGCGCAGCAGAATATATTTCTCCAACGAACGCGGTACAACAATGGGACAAGAAAGTACACGGGAAAGGAGAAAAGGAAGGGGGCGGGGACGTCTAAGCCATTCGCATCATCTCCTCCATGTACGCCCTTGATGAGGCCAGAAGGGCCCGGTAAGACGCCAAGAACTCGCGCCGGGATTCGGAGGATTGGGCTCCGGGGGTCGCCAGGAAGTTGCGGAGCATCGCGGTCGACCATTCCGCAAAAGCCTCGAAGCCAGCCGCCGGGAGTGCCATCACGACCGGGATCTCCGGGATCTTGGGGGAGTTGGAGGAAGGCGGTGCCGGTGCTGGGACGGGGCTTGATCCGAGCGGACGAGGAGGTGATGAGGGGGTCCCTGGGGCATCGCGCGGAGGGCTCGGTCCATCTGGGGGCGACAACGGAACAACGATCGGGGACGGCGGAGGAGGGACCTCGGGAGTAGTAGGCCTCCCGTCCGAGACCACTGGTGACGCGGGCGGCGGTGGAGTACCTTGTGGAGCCGGGGCGGAAGGAGCCGGTGTAGGTGCCGGAGGGGGAACCGGGGCTGCAGCAGCGCGACGCCGGAGAATCTCATTGAGTCGCGGGTCCCTCGCGCCTTCCCTCATCCAAACGCGGTCCGACCAGAATCGTACGGCCCTCCGATAGTCGTCAACAGACGAGAAATCCTCCTTCCGCGGCGGTCCCGCGCGGCGAAAGGGGGAAGCCGAGTTGTGATCCTCGCTCGGCGGAGGGCGGCGGGAAGGGGAGCCCGGCGGAGTCCACAAGTCCTCCGAGATGGTGTCGTCGTCCGAAACCACGAACGGGTCGGGACGAGCCCTTTTGCGCGGCCTGGGGCGGGAGCCAAAGTTGGGTGGAGCTCGGGGCATGCCATTGCTAAGCGAGCAACGACGATGGCTGCAACGGCAAGCGACACAGGTGCGTCAACCAGGAGCAATCAAGCACGCCTGCCCGGTCCGGGCGCAGAATTCGCAGGGGAGCATGACGGCGATGAGTGGGGAAGGGGAGTTGGTGGAGTGTGAAAAGAGGAGTGGGTAGGGAGGAGCGGGGTACGGGTAGTCGAGGTGGCGATGGGAAGGGACCTCTGGGGACAGAACTCAAGTTGGGGGGAGATGTGGTGTCATTATATAGCCTTGGGTCGGGGACTGTGTCGCGGCCTGCGCGCTCAGCATCTGGTAGGTTAGGCTCAGCAGTTGGGGTGCGCCGGTCCTCAGCAGTAGCCGCTGCGGGTTCAGCAGTAGCCGCTGCGGGCTCAGCAGTGGGCGCGGCGGGATTGAGCACGCGACTGCGGGCCGGGCCTGACTAAGGGAGGCGGGCCGCGACCCGCTTGGATGTCCGACTCATGGATGGAGCTGGGCCGACCGGGTTCTCGGAGCGGCTAGTCGGGGAAGGAAAAAGCGGGGCGATAGCGGGGCTATATGCGTGGCAGCCGCGCGCAAGCGCGGGCCGGCCACGGGACGGGAAATTCACGACGGCGCGTTGGGTGGATGCGCGCAAGCGCGGTGAATCTTGGGTATCGCGCGGCGGAGGGCCGCGCCACGAAAAGACGAACCGGATGCGCGTAATGACAGGCGAGCTGGCGGGGGTAGGGTATGGGTATGGGTTTAGGGATGGGTTAGGGTTCTGGGTCTAGGTTTCCTTCTTCATGGTTGTCAGTCTGTTTTTGTGCTTGTGCTTAGGTTAGGGTTGAGGGGGAGGGCTCAAACACCCTTCCCCTCGACTTCGGGTTGTAGGGAGGATTGGAGGAGGAATCAATCTACATATCTCATTTTCTCTCTCTCTCTCGGAGTAAAGGAAAGGAAGCAATCTCGGTCTTACAGACGCTAGAACCATCGATCCCGTAACTAGGGACAACTTCGTGAGGATAACCTCCCTAAAGTTTCCACACCGGGTGCACTTTGAGGTAGGTGGAGGTGGATGGTGAGGTGGTTGTGGGGGGTGAGGTGGAATGGTGGGGAGGAGGGAGGTGTGGAACAGTGGTTTGGTGGGGTCAGGTGGTTTTTTGAGGAGGAGGATTGGACAAGTGGTTTGGGGGGATGAGGTGGGTGTTTTGAAAGTTATGGTTCTGTTTTTGGTCTAAGTCCACCAAAAAAAAAAAAAAAAAAAAAAAAAAACTGATTCAGCCTAGGATTTGAACAACCAAAACCAAATAGATTCAGTGATGTGATATTTCACCTATTTAAAAGTTGAATGCTACTCATTAAAGTGAGCCAGTGTGAGAGGTAGAATCAGCTCTCTCATGGCAGAAGATGAGCAACAAGATGAGATAGGGATGACCTGAGGAAAATCAGGAGTATCTTCTTCAAATATTTCTTCCCATTCATATTTGGTATTGGCCAGAAGGTTGTGAAGGATTACACAAATGATAATCCAGTTGATGAGGATCTTCATGTCTTTGGAATTTTGAAGCTGGTTTTGCATTTCCCTTAAGCTGGCCCATCTTCCTTTCAGGAATCCTATGGCATGCTCAATCCAAACTTGGTATTGGGAAAGATGATAGTTGAAATCAGTTTTGGCTTGATTGTTGGATTAAAAATTGTGGTATTCTGGAACCACATATTTCCCACTAGCATAAGCTGAATTGGCCAAAAGTTATTGGTCTTGCTCAAAGTAGTTATCTGGTTGTTTGGAAATCCACATCCAATTGAAAACGTATGAAAAGTGACTAGAACCTGGAAGGCCAGCATGGAGGGATATGAACTTCTTGTTGTTATCAGAAACCAGTTTTAGTGACACAGAGTATCTATACAAACCAATAAAACATAATTGGTCAGTTTATTATAAAAGGCTTTCAAAAAGAAATGAATCAATTGCCTTTTTTACCAATCAAAATAGTGGTTTCAATCTATCTTGGGTTTTTGACTGAAGGGGATAGTGGTTCCATCAACAAAAACAATGCAACCCAGAAAGCCTTCAGTATCCATTACTTGAGATATCTCCTTGCGTTCTTCCTTGGTTGGCCAAAAAAGGACTGAGAGATGGAAAGATAGGATAGCAATCATGACTTTTTGGTGTAAAAGTCAATGGATCCATAACAAACTGAGAATAGATTTTCTAATTAATCTACAGCTGCTCCATTTCCATTTGATCCAAATCTACAAAGAGAAACAGCCAGTTGGATAGCTGGATTGTGTTGAGGATTCTGAGAATTGCTCTGGAAGATGTGGTGGTTTTCAATCATCTCCAGAAGTTGATGAATGAAGGCAAAAAAGTTTGGAACAGTTGCTGAAAGCTTAATTTGGGGAGTATATGAAACTTTTGAATTTCATACATAGGGTTGTGGAGAGTGTGTCTTTGTGGAACTATGTATTGCTTTTCAAAAAGAGAATTCAAAGCTAACCAAGTTGATTCAAAATTGAAGTCTGAATCAGAGTCAAATAATAAAGAAAGTTCAGTCAGCTTTTTTGACTTTTCAACTTGCTGGCGGGAAGTGTGATTGGACATGTTGAGGAAGATGGTGATGAGATGTGGGGTGATGATATGATGATGGGATGTGTGTGATTTGATGGAGAATAGATTTGTGTGATGCAATGGAGATGGTATTGGTATAGATTTGCTGAGGTGGAGGTGTGGATTGGTGTTTTGCATGCAATGGGATGTGTGTGATGTGATGGAGATGCGTAGCAATGGGGATGTGAAGCAATGGAGATGTGAAGTGATGGGGAGGTGAAACAATGGAGATGAGATGTGTGTGATGCAATAGAGATGGGAATGGTATGGAATTTCTGAGGTTGAGGTGTGGATGGGTGTTTTGCATGTGGATGGCGGATGGATGATAGTGGTGATTTTGATGTTTGAAATCCACCAGTTAGGGGGTATGTGTATTTCAGAAAACCTGCCCTTAAAAATGGAAGGTTTGGTCAAACAAAATGGCAGGTTTCTAATGGCGGGTTTGCTAACTCTGATACAACCTATATAATTTAATCAAAACAAAATAAAGATAAATTAAATTAACCAAAATAAATTTAAGCGCAGTGTTAAATTTGCAACCCAGGGGTCACAAACAGGCATGAAAAGGTGTGCATGACCCTTTTCAGTTGTGAAAAAAAATCAAAAAATAAATAACTCAGAAAATTACAAATAAATGAATAAGTCAATAAATTAACAAACAAAAAAAATGAATAAATAAATAAATAAAATATATCAACAATAAAAATATAAAAACAATATCAATTAATAAAATAAATAAATAAAAATTTGCAACCCTACACAACACATTCACAACTCAAAGCGGGTAGTGTGGCATCTTTTGCAACCCATCTTGGTTTTGGATGGCCATTCATTCCTCAGATGGATGGCAAACAGCCGTTCACAACCCAGATGGGTTGCAAACCGCACCACCCAACCAATTTTGAGCTGTGAATGGGTTGTGTAGGGTTAATAATTTGACACTCCCCTAAATTTAATTCATATCATTCCATTTTACCATTTCATTAATTCAATCATAAAGTCAATCAATAAATCCCCAAAAGAAGAAATTGAAGTCCAAATCAATGGACTAGCCCTAAAGTAAAAATACCAAAAAAAAGTTCAACTTGCGTTAAGCTGATCCCATCATAAAAATTAAAAATATTCCTTATGATGGGATTGGCCCAGCACAAGTTGGACTAAATTGCCAATAAAATATCATTCAAAACACTCAACATAATGATATTAAATCAAAACAATCAATATAATGATGTTCAAAATGTGATAACCCTTGATATTAACTGAAGTACAAGATCAGCATCATAATTAAATTTTAGACCAAACCCAAAAAATGAAATGAAAAACAAATGATGAAATGGTATGATTTTTCTAAATTAAAATATAAAGGCAGTTGATATTTGAGATTATAAACCCCACCAGAAGATTTATTTGAAGTAAAAGAAGAAGTTTTTGATGAAATGGGTGTGATTGGAATCATTTATCCCTCAAGTAATATATAAACTTTGTCAAAAAAGGAAATGAAGATGGCATCTGATGGTAATTTTACACCCATTTTCATAGGAGCATAAGTACAACATGAAGCCCATGAATTGAAAAAAAATTTGCCTTCCATAAGTATCTGCTTTATTTGACCCGTATCTAACTATGAAAGCCATTTTGAAGAGGGAAGCTTTTCATTTATTTCTTTGAAATCAAGTCTTTCTTCAATATTTTAAAAGTTATTGATATTCTCAAGTATCATAGCATAGCATGCATATGTTTCATCAATTTTTATACCATTTCCATTTGAAATTTGAAGCATCCATTTTCATTTACCCAAGTGATTTAGCAATTACTCTAGAACCACAATTACAATCACCAACAGGATCCCAAACCTCACCCAAGAACTTGCATAAGTTCTCAGGTATTTAATTGGGGTATTTCATGTTTTGTTCCTGCAATCAAAACTCACTTAGCCAACATTTTAATCACATAAATGAAATAAATACTCTTCAAATATAAGCTTCTTTTGGACTTCTCCACTTATTCTTCTTCCTCAAAAAAGGATCCTGATTCTAAATTAAGGGGGCTAATTCACTTCCAGTCTCTTCCTCTGAGCTATGAAATTAATATTCTGAGCCTGATTGTACTATAAACATCATCTCAATCAGTTCATTAAAGCCTAAAATATAAAACTTCTAAAAATGAAAGGATCACAATTTTTGGTCTTGTTAGTGCCCTTCTAACCCGTCTTTCCCTCTTAAGTTCCCTTTCAACAAGTTCAACTCTTGAATTTTCACCTGTTGTGTCTTTCAATTTGGTTTTGAAAAAGCTGGACCATAAGAATTCTGGCTTGAGCCTTGGCTTAGCAACAAAAGATTTTGAATGCTTGACCAGGGCCTCTAAAAACTGCAATTTAACTTCTTCAGGTTTTCCCATTACAATTTAAATGAGCTTCTGAAACAATTTAGAATAGTGTAGCATGGGATAAGTGTCAAACTTTCAAAAATCAAAACTATAACTCATTAGTAAACCCATTCATCAATCATCAATCAAAAAGCCTTCATCAAAAAGAAATTAAAACAATATAATAATCCAACTTAGTTAACTGGAAGGGTTATAGTCTGTCATCATTGTTTATCTGCCCATGTTCTACTACCCCATTTATCATTGCATACCTGCCCATGTCCCACTACTCCATCTCAATCCTCTGCTGCAAATGCTTCCACTCCAGAGTCTCACTTTTCACACAATCCTTTCTTGCCCTGATGCTTCCACCCATTTTGTCATTTCTAATCAGATCACCCTTCACTCCCCATCTTATCATCTGTCATCCTCCTCATCTCTTCTCTTCCCCTCTTTCCTCTTCTCTCTAACTTAAACTCATCACTCCTCCTCTCCTTACCACCTTGCTCATTTCACCTCTCTGTTCACTCAAGTCCTTCCAGCCAAGCTTTCATCACCTAAAAGATTTTCTCAGCATAATCACTCAATTGACTCAACTAAACTATCCCTCAATTTACTTAATCTACCTGCTTGTTTTTGTTCATCATCAAGCTTCATCTTCATCTTTCCACTGCTCAAGCTCTCCAACTCTTCTTCTCCACTTCATCCTTCAACCTCCCACCCCTCTTACGCTCTCAACCCTCCATTACTAACAATTAGTCAAACTACAAATTAGTCAAACTAAAAATTAGTCAAAATAACAATTACTCAAACTACCAATTAGTCAAACTACCAATTAGTCAACTCTTGATAATTTATCAGAAATGAGGAAATCAACCCTACAAATCAGTCCCACTTTTTCAGGACCATGATTTCTCTCATTCATACATTCATTTATTTTTAGTCTTTCCTCAATTTCCTTCACGCTTCTATTTCTTCTTTTTCTTGAATAAATTGTTCTATGCCCAAGAAAATCCAGGGTAAGATCTCCTATCTCTCTCATCTCACCTTTTTCATCCTGATCATAAATTTATCTGTTGTTGTTTGCTTTAGTTTTATTGGTCTCAGTTTGAAATATACTTTAGCTTTAAATTCAAAAGTTATCATAGTCAAAATATTCTCTAATCTTTCTAAATTTCATTTTGGGTTGAATTGTATTTGTTAGAATTTGAGTTTTTATATATGTGACTTTCACTGGAGTTTGAAGTATCTTTTATTGGATTGATTTGTTTCTTATTATTGTTTTTATTGAATTATCAAAATAATGGGTAAAATATAACTAGGCTGTGTTTTCTGTATTGTGATTGTCAGACTGTTCAATCATAGCATATCACATACCATGTCACTTAAATTTATTGTGTTCATTTTACTTTATTAATTTTGTAACCAACCACTTTTCAGCCAGTTTTGTATTTAGTCTATATAAACACTGGTGCTTTCAAGTGGAATTCATCATCTGTTCATTTACCAGATCAACTGGAGTGTCCTTTTCCTCCTCATCTCAGGTCCGTTACGCTTGATTTTACAAGCCCTTCTCACTCATTATATAATCCTTTCATCTCATTAGAGCTCTAGATCTCTTCAGTTCTACACTTTTAAAAGCCTCTGCTCAACCTGAGCCATATATCTTTCTTTCAACTTGTTTGCCTTCAACAGTCTCATCCAGAAATTGGTCTTCAACTCTTTTGGCGAGGGGGTGAGATGGGGATGAGCCTTGTCATTGACAATCAAGATCATCCTATCCCATCAGCATCTCAACAAGCATTCAATCAACATCCTCAAGATCATCAGACCAAATTTTTTTAATCAATGGATTGCTTGGATAGAAGCAAGTTGGGAGTCAAAGCGAGCCAGGAAACAGCCATTTGGGCATCAGACTATCTTGGAAGTGGTCAATCAATTCAAACATTGGAGTAATGAACCTTTTACAAGCAGGCTAGAGAGAGTCTAAAGCTTGAAAAAATAAAAGTAATCTGAGGAAGAAGTTGATAAAAACCACAGATCATCTGAAGAGTAAGACGTATTGAGTGAAGCAACCAAGCAAAATCTTTTGAACCCTGAGGGCAAACTTTTAAATCTTTTCAATTGAACAACCACAAAAAGCTCCAGAGCCAGAAAGTGGACCTACCAACAAGATGGGGATGAGCTTCAAAAATATATTTTATTCAATTGATCGGACTGGTGTAAATCAAACAAATTTTCAGCTCAAGATCTACCAGAATCAAATGACCAAATTAAATCAATGGATTTGAAAAGTGCGCAGACTGGTCAATTGAGTGGTTCAAGAATTGTTGGACACCAATCATCATCAATACCTCAGTGGCCTAGTTGATTTGTCCCAAGTTATCATAAACCAACTGGTTTTAGTATGCTGCTTAAGTAGGGTATTAAAATTATCCCTTACAATTGGTTCTTTTTCCTTAGCTTGGCAGTTTTAGTAGTTCTAGCTTTAACTTGATTGATTGGGAAGAACAAATCCACTTGGGAAGCGCAATGGATTTGATCAATATGCAATAAAATGCAATCCCGCTTCCTTGTTCCTCTCACATCCATCTACCGGTACACTCAAAGTGGTCAATTGTATGATCAACCATCAAGACTTCCGCAGAACTCAATCAGCAAGTCTTCTCAAAATCTGAAGCGGAATCAATCTCATGAAATAAAAACCGGTACTGAGGTTTGAGAATCAATCAAGCTGATCCAAAACGCAGGCAGTTGATTTGTTGGTGTTGTTGTCACCCTGGATTTTCAGGAGCAAATGAACAATTCCAATTTGAGTCCAATCAAGGCTGTCAAGAAGCATTTTGGATTCAAGGATTGAAGATTCAAAGAACAATTTGAGCAGCCACCATTTCAAATTCAATCCAATCTCCCCAAAGCCCAAGATTGATATCAGCTTTGAAGGAGGTAGAACCATGGTCAAGTACTCTTCCTGTAATTGTGGGCGCCAATTTTTCATTATGGAGTTGATAAAAATCAATTTGACTACCAACACTACCAATAAAGATTGAATCAAAAAAAGACAAATGCAATAATTGGGATGACAAGCAGTACTGTAGGGTACCCAATCAGCCTCAACTTCCACAAACCTCAAGAAAATTGATTAAATACTCAACCGTCATTGATTGATCAAAGAATTGGGATGAGAAGTAGTTGGACGATTGAGGAGAGCTTGAGATTCAGAACTTGGATCTGACCAAAAACTGCAGGCCAGCTTTCAGTTCTTTGCCGGTTCACCTTCCCACTCACCTTGTCAACCGTCTTCACCACCTTCATCCAGTCACCAGCGCTCTTCCTTTTGCCTACTTGTCCTGATCACCAGCATCTTTGAAATCTTGCTATTGACTTGACTTGGGAGGATTGGTCTACTGTCCAACAACTCAACCTGATCACCATCAATCTCGATATCTTTTCAATTTGTCCTGGGAGGATTGGACTATATACTCAACTCAAAAAATCATCCAATTCAATTTTTTCTATTCAACACAATCAAATAATAACTTGAACAATTCATTGCATCTTACAAGTAATTCACCATTTGAAATGAAGCATATTCCAGAAAATACTGGAAATCATTAAGATAGCAGTCAGAATCAAATATGCCCCAGGAAGCTTAAAAGTCATTCAGCTCATCTTATTAATCAGTCACTAACTTGTATGTAGAATCATTCCAGCAGTTAGTAGAACAAAATTTAATTGAAGAAAGAGAGTTAGATTCCTTTTTAGGACAGAAAATTCCTCCAGTGCAAGTCAAGCGGTTGTTTTAGAATTTCCGTTTTTATATATGTGAATTTCACTGGAGTTTGAAGTATCTTTGATTGGATTGATTTGATTTTTATTATTGTTTTTATTGAAGTATCAAAATAATGGGTAAAATATAACTAGGCTGTGTTTTCTGCATTGTGATTGTCAGACTGTCCAATCATAGCATTTCACATACCATGTCAATTAAATTGCTTATGTTCATTTTATCTTATTCATTTTGTACCCAACCACTTTTCAGCCAGTTTTGTATTTAGTATATATAAACACTAATGCTTTCAAGTGGAATTCATCATCTGTTCATTTTCAAAATCAACTGGAGTGTTCTTTTCCTCCTGATCTCAGGTCTGTTACGCTTGATGTTACAACCCCTTCTTACTCATTATTTAATCCTTTCATCTCATTAGAGCTCTAGCTCTCTTTATTTTTAAAGTATTGAACCCATCTTTCATGCCTTCCTCAACACCAGAGATTCTCCTCAGTTGAGGATGCACTAAGGGGTTTTCAGATTTTTGATGTTATGTTTCTCATTTCTAATGGAGAGATACCATGCAGGATATTCTAATGTCAAAATTGCATGGATCATGAATTAAAACCCAACCTTCCTTGTGCAAGCCTGCCTTTGCCATTAATTGAGAAAAGGACCTTTGTATCTTCCATTGCTGTTGTATGCTAGGTCTTCCTATTTTTCTCTCTTTGAATTGAATGTTGTCGGAGTGTAGCCATGCATGGATGCACATTTTTGGAAAATGAAAGCTGCTTCTTCCCTACTAGGAAAGGCTCTCACAGGATGAGAGAAAGGGGATTTGGCACCTCATAGTTGAATTAGTATTGATCAATCCAAATCAATTTAAACCAACAGTCAATCAAATTTGTGAGACATCTTGTTCCTAAACTGTAACCCTACATGAGGATGCAATTGGGGCTTCCAATTTTTTATTTACAAAATCCCTAACCAAGTACCTAGATTATCCAACAGCTTTGTTAATGGAAATATCAATTGATTCCTTCAATGCAGCCATGTTGAAACCAGGGGGGCTTGGGCTTGCCACTGTTCCTACAATCCAAAGTCAATTTATTATTCAATCCAATAGATTCAAAAAATCCAAAGTGTACTAACTTCTGGGTTGAGAAAAATAAAATCATCCAACTGACAAGTGTTTTGTGTGTATGGTTTGTGACAAGAATTTGTTTTTCCAATATGCAGAATGTGCAGGAAAGTTTACAATTTCTTTTTGTGGTCCAATGAGGGTTTCAAAAAGTAGTTCTCAAACCAAAAGAGTTTAAAACAAGTATTTTTTGGCCCCTTGGGGTTTGGGCAAGTCATAAAAAAATTCTTCTTGCAACTATTTGAGTTTTGAACCTCCTTTCAAAACTCATATGGGTTGTGAATGGTTTTTCACACCCATTTGCAACCCAGTTTTGTGAATTCAAAATCACCCTTTTTTATTTTTATTTTATCTGAATATAATTATCAAGCTTGTTTCAAGAAGATTTAGTTCATATCTTTATATATTTTTTATAAATTATACTTCTGCTCCATGGCTACTTTGAACAAACCTTAAATAAAATTTCCATCAAAATTAGATTTATTCAATATAGTGCTTCAGGAAATTATTGGTAATCTGTTTTGTTAATTATGTCCAAGGGTGCTTTTAAATTTTTTTCTTCCAAATAGTTTTTTATCTTTGAGTCATTTTTGATGTTGCTTCACAGCTACTTTAAATCAGCGGCAAGTCAGATTATTGTTTGAAATTGAATGATTTCTCACATTTTCTTTCCCTTTTCCCGTTTCTTTTTTTCTTTTTTTCTTTTTTTCTTTTTTTTCTTTTTTTCTTTTTTTCTTTTTTTCTTTTTTTCTTTTTTTCTTTTTTTCTTTTTTTATTTTTTTATTTTTTTATTTTTTTATTTTTTTATTTTTTTATTTTTTTCTTTTTTTATTTTTTTTCTTTTTTTCTTTTTTTCTTTTTTTCTTTTTTTCTTTTTTTCTTTTTTTCTTTTTTTCTTTTTTTCTTTTTTTCTTTTTTTCTTTTTTTCTTTTTTTCTTTTTTTCTTTTTTTCTTTTTTTCTTTTTTTCTTTTTTTCTTTTTTTCTTTTTTTCTTTTTTTCTTTTTTTCTTTTTTTCTTTTTTTCTTTTTTTCTTTTTTTCTTTTTTTCTTTTTTTCTTTTTTTCTTTTTTTCTTTTTTTCTTTTTTTCTTTTTTTCTTTTTTTCTTTTTTTCTTTTTTTCTTTTTTTCTTTTTTTCTTTTTTTCTTTTTTTCTTTTTTTCTTTTTTTCTTTTTTTCTTTTTTTCTTTTTTTCTTTTTTTCTTTTTTTCTTTTTTTCTTTTTTTCTTTTTTTCTTTTTTTCTTTTTTTCTTTTTTTTCTTTTTTTTCTTTTTTTCTTTTTTTCTTTTTTTTCTTTTTTTTCTTTTTTTCTTTTTTTCTTTTTTTCTTTTTTTCTTTTTTTCTTTTTTTCTTTTTTTCTTTTTTTCTTTTTTTCTTTTTTTCTTTTTTTCTTTTTTTCTTGTTTTCTTGATTTCTTTTTTTCTTTTTTTATTTTTTTATTTTTTTCTTTTTTTATTTTTTTATTTTTTTATTTTTTTATTTTTTTATTTTTTCTTTTTTTCTTTTTTTCTTTTTTTCTTTCTATTTTTTTATTTTTATCTTCAAAGCTCCTTTGGTAAATCCATAATTTCAATTATCTTTAATTTATCTTCATTTATTCAGCAATTTTACATGAATTTTGTCATTTTTATATTTTCTCCTTCAGATCTGTGTTGAAGACTCTTTCAATGAACAATTTATAGAATTTTTATAATTTATTTTTTCAATGAGTGAAATATATACCAAAAAACAATCTTTTAGTCATATTTTTTTACATTGGACTAATTTTAAACTTTTCAAGACTTCCCTAGCTCATATAGTTTAAAGGAGGAAGTCAATAAACCCCCACCCCCTGCTGCTCTTCTTGAAACACCACAGGACTGGAGATACACATTTAATACCCATGGAAAGCATTGAAAATTCAATTCATATTTGTCTCACAACTCTAACCACATGGAAAGTTTGGGAGACCTTAATTTGATTGAAAAGGAAAATACACAAAGCTTCCACTCAAATTAATTTTGAAATTTCCCTGGGATGGGGAATCACTCCCAAGAAAGGTTCTAATCTCCATGTTTTTTTTCCCTTTTTGAATTGACAATTTGTGAATTCATCAATCTCAGATGTATGAATTTATTTTTGGCTTTCAAAAAATGGTTTCACAGGTTTTGAGTATCACCAAGGAAAATTTCAATAAATTTTTCTTTCCTGAATGGAATCTTGTTTCTCACTTCATAACTATGTAAAAGGATCCAAAAAAAATGCAATATTGGTTAACTACCAATGAATTTTTAAATGAAAATAAAATAACTTAATATTTTTTTATCTAAGGTGGTTTAATCTCCTAAAGTCAACAGGAATTTTTATAGATTTTTTTTAAATCTACAGATATTTTAGGAAGATAGATTTGCTATCTCCCATAATTTATTGTGCTTTTCCAAAATTTTAAATTAATCAATAATGTTTTTTTTGAGGAATGATTTTAAAATAAGCTTATCAAATTGAAAAATGTTAAGGATTTGAATGCAGGTCTGAATTAGAGAGCCTAGTCTAGAGAGTACAAGAATGGAATGAGTATTTACAAACCTGTTACAGAAGCTCTTAATTAGAGAGGATAGTCTCTGGAGTAAAAAAACCAAAGGAGTATTGAAAAAAAAAAAAATTAGTTGAAGGAGAAAAGACAAAAAGAATCATGAGAAGAAAGCAATCTGTAATTTCAGTTGTATGATTAAATAGTATTAAATATCAACAGTTCTTCATACCTCATGCATTATATTTTGGTTTCCGCAACTAATTGCTGCATTATCACAGTCCCTGCATCTCATGCACAAAAATACAATAATTTTATAAATCCATTTTAATGATTGAATTTTGCCCTTATACATTTTCAAATCAAATCAAATCTCCATGAATTCCTATTTTATGAAAAATGGAAAAGTAATTTTACCTTTTGGAATAATTTCATCAGACAGGTTTAACTGAGATTTTGAAGAATTTTGAAATAAAAAAAAGGAGTCAGGGTGATTGATTTTGGGTTTAGAATAACAAATTCAAAAATTTTTTCTTTAAAATCAAGTAAAGAACAGGTTGATTCACAAAAGTAACTTTTGTATCTTAGAATTTATGAACTCAATTGAGGTCCTTCATTGTTGAATTTTTAAAACTTGAATAGTCAGAAACTAGGCCCTTATGGGGTTTCAATAGTGTCCTTGATTGGAATAAATGGAATATTCCCCATTTTTTCCAAATAACAAATTATGTAGACAAGAATAAAATTAATTATCTTATAAGATTAACTGTTTGAAAACCAAAATTCCCAACAAGAGTAGTATAAAATAACCTATCAAAACCACTCTTATTAAGGTGACTGTTTTAAAAAGACAAATTTTGAAAAGATTATGAACAAGAAAATTTTTGAAATCTAACTTGAAATGTGGAATAATCAGTTGATTAAAGTTATCAATTCTGCAAGGCAAGGCCATTGGCCAACATGAAATCTAACCTCAGATCTCATCTATGGGAACCAAAATCAAAAAGCATACCAGCAATTCCCAAAAAAACATTCCCTCCCCCATGTGTCATTTTAAATTTCTAAATTTTCTCTCTATCTCTTGCTTCCTTTTCAACCTCAAATGTAACCCAAGAGTTTCTTGAAGCAAGCAAGTATTTCTCACAGTAAACTTGGGAAATATCAACTCTAGTTTGGGAGTACTTGGGATGAATCTGAAGAACCTAGCTTTTTATTTTTTTAGGTAATTTTTTTATCCACTAGTTGTCTTTATTTTTTTGGTGATTTAGAATTCACAAATTGAAGTTTTTTTGGAGTTTTGTAGAGCCCTACACGGCCCATACAAGCGTCCAAAACTTGCATGCAGGAAAAAATAGGCGTCTAGACGTGTCCAAGGGGTTGTCTCAAACACGTGAAACCCCCAAGGGCCGTATACCCTCTGTAAATGGCGTATTTGGGTTGGTTTTGAGCCATTTTTTGGGGTACACGTCCCCCTGGGGGTTGGGCCAAGCTTTTTGGGACCCGCTGGACCACATTTGGGTTCCATCAACCCAAATTTGGTATCAAGGCTTACTATGTGGGACTGTTGTTCCACATCTAGCAATCCCAAAGTAATACCAAAGTGAAATTAAAGTGAAAGAAAATGAATCTGTAAACCAAATAATTGAAAATAAAGGGAAAATGCAAACATACATCCCACAAAATTAATCTTTGTCAACTTGAAAGTGAGCAAACTTTGTAGTTGTTTAATTGAAATTTGGATTGAATACTGAAGTAGCATTTCTTTTTTTTGCATTATGGGAACAGTGGCAAGCCCTCCTTTTAAAATGGCTGTAATCAAAGACTGGATTAGTGAAATGAAAAAAGCTGCAGAAAAGAAGGATTTGGGTAATGAAACATTGGAAGCCCAAATTGCATCCTCATCAAGGGTGACCATTAAGGAAACAAATTTGTCACAAATGGACACTACCTCTGGTGGTGAGTAACATTTTATGTTACTCTGATCTTTGGCAGATTTAATTTGATTGAAACTGATGGAGTTCATGCCATCAATATAGCCATGAACTTGCAACTATGACTATGTAACTATGACAGATTCACTTTCCCCACCTCCTGTGAGAGATTTTCCTACTAGGGAAGAGGCCCAAACATATTTTCAAACATGGTCAATGAAGCATGGTTAACCTTTAACATTTTTCAGCTCAAAGTGTGATAAATATGTGGATTTAGCCTGTGATAGACATGGTTTGTACACTGGGAAATTGCTCACCAAAAGGTCAAGGCAAACTCACACAAGGAAGGTTGGGTAAAATTTTTTAATAAATGCTAGTCATACAAAGGCAGACTCCTTGTGGCAAATCTCCTACAAGAATGATCAACATAACCATGAAGCATCTACACACCCCTCAGTGCATCCTCACCTGAGGAGCATCTCTGGGATAGCCTTAGAAAATCTAAAAGAAGGCATGAATGATGGGCTCAATACACTTCAACTCAAAAGAAAATTGAGCAAAATAAATGGTGACAAATATGTTGATGACCAAACAATCTATAACACTAAGCATAAGGTGGAGCTAGAAGAACTAAAGGGAAAACATTTTATGAAGGTCCTCTTTGAACAACTTGGTAATCCAGGTTGGGTTTATTGAGAAAAATTAAGTGGAGAGGGTCACTTGGAGGCCCTATTCTTGGGTCACCCCAAGTCATTTCAGCTTTGCAAGCAATTCCATCATATAGTTATGATGGATTGTACTTATAATAAAAATAAGTACAACATCCCCCTATTGCATGTTGTAGGAATTACATCCAAGCTGAAAACTTTCACAAAAGCTCTTGTTTTTATAGAAAGAGAAACTTTTGAGTTCTACAGTTGGTCTGTAAATGTGCTAAAGGAGTTGGCTTATGATCCTGAGAGACTTCCCAAAGTCTTTGCCATGGACCATGAAAAAGCTTTGATCCGGGCTCTAGAACAAGTATTCCCTGAGTCAACAAGAAAGTGCTGTCAATGGCACTTGTCTAAAAACATACAAAAAAACTGTAAAGTGAGCTTTAATAATGACTTTGAAGGGTGGAAAAGCTTTATGTCTCTGTGGGCTAAGTATGGGGCCTCAAAAACCAAGGAGGAGGCAGAGGTCAATGATGCGGAACTTAGAGTAAGTGCCAAATCACTGCCTCTACTGTTCATCTTCCTAGTTTTGGGTTGCTTACATTATGACTTGTATGAAGTGTTTTTTGGCAGACTGTGATGATGTACTTGAGTATAGGGATCATAATATCTTCCATATCAAAGAGAATTTTGTAATGGCTTGGACTTGCAAAAAAAAGACTTTGGAAATAAAACAATGTCTTGGGTTGAAGGGTCCCATGCTACTGTCAAACAATTCCTTGCAAAATTTTTGGGAAAAATGTTTGACTTTTGGCAAAGACTAGAGGGCACAGTTTCCAATCAAATTAAATTGGTTCAAGCTTGCCATTTACAACTCTTTAATAAAGATTGGAATAGTTATTCCTACTGAAATGTTACCATTGGGATACAATGTGTCTTTAAAAGCAATCAAACTTGTTGGGGATCAATTAGATAGGTTAAAGCAGAACCATGATGGGGAAGTGTGCACCAAGGCATACTCAATGACTATGGGTTTTCCCTGTTCACACCAAATAGGTGACCTACTAGCTTCAAGAGGCTACGTTGTGCCTGAAAATTTTCATCCTCAGTGGAGGTTGAATTATGAACCTTGCAGTCCTAGTTCTGTAAGTTGGTTTAAGTTGAATTGTTCAAATAAATTTGTGAGTAATGCTTTGTGATTAATGCCTTTTGATTAATGCTTATTGAATGATTATTCCTACTTGACAAAAATGATGATTCCTACTTGACTAATATTTGAGCCTTTTGAATTTTCAAAGGTCAATGTTGACAAAATTCTCAACAATTCTCAGTTACATGAGAAGCTCAATGCAATGATCTTGAATCATCCTGAAAAAGATTATTGCGGGCTGTTGAAGCCCTTGAGGGAGAATATGGCCAATTATCAATTAAAGCCAAGAATTGAACCTAAAGTCTTGCAATCAAGCAGAGGCCATCCAAAATTGACAGATACCTGGCAAGATCCTTCTTGATTAATTCTTTTCTTTTGTGAAAGGTTCATTTTTTGGTTTCATGAACTGATTGAGAAATTTTTATAGTCCAAGTAAGGCTCTTCATCTGAATTTTATAGCTCAGTGGAAGAGACTGAAAGTTAATTGGGTTAAGTGCCTTTGAAATCCAATTTCCTTTTGAAGGATGAAGCAGACGCAATGGAAGAGTCAAACAGAAGTTCATCTTTGCTGAGTGGCAATTCCTTTAATGAGATTGGAATTTTGGCTCACTACTTTTTGATTTTAGGAAGTAAATTACCTCAATCAAATACCTGAGAGCTTACATAAGTTCTTGGGTGAGGTTTGGGACCCAGTTGGTGATGGAAATTTTGGTTTTAGAGTCATTTCAAAATCACTTGGGTATGATGAGGATGGATGGTTTAAAGTTCAGAAAGAAATGCTTGAAAAATTAAAGAAAAATTAGGGGTGCTATTCTAAGATCCTTGGTGGCAGTCAAGATGTTGAAAAAATAGAACAAAAACTTGATGTTAATGAAATCAATGAAAAGATTACATCTTTGAAATGGCTTTCAAAGCTTGACATGGCTCAAATAATAGCAGATACTTATGGAAGACCAATATGTTTCATTTCATTGGATTCATGTTGTACTTTTACTCCTATGAAAATGGGTGTAAAAATCAATAAGATCCTATTTTAATTTTCTGTGTTAACAATAACCATTGGGCACAGCTTGTAATTAAGGGAGATGTGATTCCAATCCTGCCCATAGTTTCCAAACCATGTTCCATGATTTCTAAAAAAGCAGCTTTTTTTGTTGATCACCTCAAAGACCAAATTGAGTTGTATTCTAACTTATAGATTAATTTTATCATTTGGGTTTTGTCTAACATGCTGATATTATAATTCTATTAATAGAAAGGGTGATCAATTTTTGAACATCATTATGTTGAGTGTTTTGAGTTAACATCATTATGATGAGTGTTTTGAATGAGATTTTAATGGTAAGTCAGTTCAACTTGTGTTGGGCTGATCCCATAACAAGCTTGACTTGTGTTAAGCTTGTGATGGGACCAGCTTAAAACAAGTTGATTTTTTTTTTGGTGTTTTTACTTTAGGGTGTTATTACTTTAGGGCTGGTAATATTTTTTTTGGCACTTTCACTTTAGGGCTGGTCAAAAGACTTCTTGTATTTTTTGGCTTGTCAAATGACTGGTATTTTTTTGGCAATTGACCTTTAGGGCTGATCAAAAGCATTCTTGCATTTTGTGGAACTTTTACTTTAGGGCTAGTAAAGTTGAACTAAATCAACCTTTTTTGATCTTTTGGTTGATTTTTTTTGTTTATTTTAGTTTATTTTAGTTTATTTTAGTTTATTTTAGTTTATTTTAGTTTATTTTAGTTTATTTTAGTTTATTTTAGTTTATTTTAGTTTATTTTAGTTTATTTTAGTTTATTTTAGTTTATTTTAGTTTATTTTAGTTTATTTTAGTTTATTTTAGTTTATTTTAGTTTATTTTAGTTTATTTTAGTTTATTTTAGTTTATTTTAGTTTATTTTAGTTTATTTTAGTTTATTTTAGTTTATTTTAGTTTATTTTAGTTTATTTTAGTTTATTTTAGTTTATTTTAGTTTATTTTAGTTTATTTTAGTTTATTTTAGTTTATTTTAGTTTATTTTAGTTTATTTTAGTTTATTTTAGTTTATTTTAGTTTATTTTAGTTTATTTTAGTTTATTTTAGTTTATTTTAGTTTATTTTAGTTTATTTTAGTTTATTTTAGTTTATTTTAGTTTATTTTAGTTTATTTTAGTTTATTTTAGTTTATTTTAGTTTATTTTAGTTTATTTTAGTTTATTTTAGTTTATTTTAGTTTATTTTAGTTTATTTTAGTTTATTTTAGTTTATTTTAGTTTATTGTGGTTTATTGTAGTTTATTGTAGTTTATTGTAGTTTATTTTAGTTTATTTTAGTTTATTTTAGTTTATTTTATTTTGGCCAACCAGACTTTTAGCCGTGTGGCATGGCTCAAATGTCGTTGTGCGGCCCCCACATGGCAGCTTGGTGCCGTGTGGAGTACAGCCCAACCAAACTTGGGTTGTGTGGGGCTCTGCATGGTATAAGACGCCAAATGGTACTGAGCCTCAGGAAGTTCTGTGGAGGGCAAAAGTTGCTGTTTAGGCTTCCCTGCTGAGTTTTACAAAAATATTTAAGTGTAACCGGAATCAAGGACCAGAAAATTATGGACAAGGAATCAATGGGATAGATGAATTTTGATAGTATTTGGTAGAGATGGAAACAAAACTATCTGAGACAAGATGGTGCAAGAAAATACTTGAACAAACAAGCCAAAGTTTGGTTCAGAGTTCATTAGAACAAGGCAGTTGTAAGTAACAACACCCACAAGCCAATAACTCTGGTTTTCAGAAGAAGATTAGGAAAGATCAACTCAATCCCAACCAACCTACAGGTTCTCAATGAACCTGCCCAACTCTCTACAATCAAGCGCTTGAAGGGGACCAGATAACTGTGGGTGGCTGTTCAAAACAAAGAAATTTTTTTTATGAAGATCTAGAAGCAATGCAGTAACAAGTTTAAACAAGATTAACCCAGAACCTCTCAAGGAATTCAAGAATAGCATGGCAGAATTTAACTTCAAAGAAATAAAGGGAGGTTTAACACTCCAGGTTTCAAGCTTAAATAAACCTCTCAGTCAAATGTGACTGGCTCTGCAAAGGCAATCAAATGAATGATCAAGACCAAAGTGGTCAGAGAAAGGGATCAAAGGAGTGGCTGGACACACTCAAGAATTGAACCCAATGAATTCTTCTTCAACCAGCCAGGCTATTAGTTGATGATAAGGATCAGGTCACAGAGGATGGATCAAAGGGTTTGAGTATGGAGGCACAAAGATCAATGGGCAATAAAAAGATATAACCAGGATGAGGATGCTTGGATAAAAGGGGAAGGGCCCCACAGATCTATTACTTAGATGATGATGGATGATTCAATGATTCCATGATATGATGGGGCAAAAAGGCAGGGGAGAGACCCTCCTTTAATGGGCAAGAGGCCCTGTAGACTATTTACAAGTGATACTACAGATGAGCGCGGATTTTTTTTTTGATGGTTAAGATCAAAAACTAAGAATTTTTTTTTAAATTTTTGCCCCCTTTTCTTGAGGTGCACCAAATTGGTCACCAGATCTCTCCCCAACTTACAGACTGTCCCTAGTCTGCATCCAAAATTGGGCAATATTGAGAAAAAGGAGCAATACAAAGGAATTGAGACAGAAGAATGGCCATTTCTTGATCTTGAGAGTGATTGAAAATTTGAAAAAATATTTTGATCCATCCAAAAGAGCCCTAAGAGTGGCAGGATCAAAACAAAGAGGCCATCCCAGTGTTGGAATGTTGGATTCCTGATAATGCTGAGAAAGTGCTGTTTACTAATCTTTTGTTGATCTCTAATGTTGTTTGTTGTGTCTTGGTTTTAGATCTCTTCTTATTAGATCTCTTCTTCCTTCTATTGTGTTAACTAAATCTCAGACTGGTTACTCAAACTCACCCTTGATTCAGTAACACCCGCACAACCTGACTAGGTGCTTGAGTGTGGAAACTCCAACTTCAAGACCAGCAACCAGCCCCAAAATTATCTTGCTCACTGATCCTAGATCCTGGGTGTCTCTTCTCCTCGTGCAACCATGAGATTTCACCACCGGCACCCAGGGGACTAGGATCAGGTATGCTGCTCATTTTACTCTCAGTATCTTCCAACTGAACAATCTGACCAAACCTCCTCCAGCCGCACTTCAAGTCAAGCTACTCCAACTTTCATTCTTCATTGAACATCCACAGCAATCCTGTCAGCCCTGCGCCAGACCTCAAGATAGATCAATACCTCTCATCAGCTATATTTTATACATTCATTCTTTGTCTGACCTCACTTGTAATCTGGTTTTATTAGGTTCATTAATTCTCTGTTCTTCCTTCATTTTTCTGTTTCTTTTGCTTATTGATGATTGAAATCTACTGGTTTTATTAGCCAAACATTTTCTTGACTTCACCCAGGTGCTCATGTATGTGGCATAAAGTAGAGTTTCACAACAAAAACACAGCAAATGACCCTGGAAGTTCACAATTGGGAGGACTTAATTCAACCCCAAATTGCCCCAAAAACAATGAAACCTCTTGACTTGATCAGCAGAGATCCTTCTGGCAAACCAAGTACCCTCCAGTCCTTCCAAAACATAGGATCCACCTCTGACTTGAAGGTGTGGAAAGAGATTGTGTGTTTGGTAAATTCCCCGCAACAATATAAAATTCTCTGAAACAATCCCTCTCCATGTTCCAGAAAGCCCACTAGACCTTGAGTCACACTCCTTTACCTCTGCAATTCCTAACCAAACTCTGCTTCCGCACCTGAGCTGGAAACCACTAAAGCTAACTCGCAATGAAATAATAGTAAATAAACAAGTTGGACTCCCCGAAAAGCTCTGCACTTGAACTATTTCCCTAAATATGACCTCCAAGAACTCTTGCTGGTTACTAAAATCCAAATTAACTGAAGAAAAGAATCAAGCTATACTTTGCCACAAAAATCTCCAATAATGATGATAAACTCTGATAATGGTAAACTCCAATGATCATAAATTCCTCCAATGATAAACTCCTCCCCCAATTGTAAAAATCCTCTCCAACAAAAGAAAAAGCTTCTTTATATATAAAAAAAAGAATGCAAGGCGCAAATGAAAGACCCCTCTTGTCTCCGTGCATTCCGCACTGACCCGCCTTAGCTACTCCAAAAAAAAAGGAACATGAACTGCTAATGAAATACCCCTTTTCCCACTTCCTCTGTGCGTTTGCACTGATCCTCCTCACCAATAAGTATGATCCTTACCCAATCCAATGATTTTCAGTAGATTCAATGATCCTGTTGCCAATTCCCCCTAAAAGTTGAGTAATGCCAATGCATAACTAACAACAGATCCTTGTTGATCTTCCCTAGCGGATCACTCCCAATCCCGCATGCGGCATAACTAGGGATCCCCAACAATCTGCATGTGGCCTCCTCAACTTTAGCGTTCATTGCCAAAAAGCTCTCTGAAATCTTGGTGCATATCCCATAATTGGCCTAATCCATGCTAATTAGCTTCAATCACTTGCTTTTGCATTGGTAAACCCACCACTGCGCAGGGAAAGTTATGTTTGACCATGCTCAATGTCTGCAAAAGGCAAAACCCCAGCCCATTCTTTTCATTGTTCCCACAAAAAGCGCGCGCCGCACCAATGCCAAGCCTTGGGAATAGAAAGTCTGCCAACACACTTCATCCTGCCTATTGTCCTGAGGACTTTCACCCACAGCTGAGCCGCTCCAAGTCAAATGTCCAGTGGTGAGCCTACTTGCCTCTGTGTCTATAAATAACCACCACATCCCCCCACAACTTGAATTCTTTCCCCAGGATTCACATGCTCCACAAGGCCAGAACGTCTTCCAAACCCTTCACCTCAACTCCTAAACACCCTCCAAACTCCAAAAGAACAAAAATGCCCCACCATGGGAACATGCAAGTACTGCGCAAAAATGTGGAGGATGTGCACCCAAACTGCTGGTTGCCCAGCCTGCAACACCTGCCATCTAGGCCACCACAGGTGTTTGTTTGTAGCTCTGACCCCTGGATCCTTGCAAACTTGCCCTCCTCCCCATCGTTGCTCCACCTCCGGTCCCCGTTGCAAATGCCGCCACCACGGACCAATGGCCAACTTTGTGGCGGACAATGACAAATCAATCAAGACCAAAGACTGGAATCTGGAGCCAGACCGCGCCGCCTCCTTGTTGCCTGTTGCAGAGGCCACAGACCACCTATCCCCCCCTCCTCAACGCATGGACAACCCTACCGCGACCGCCTGGGGCCAAGACCATAACCTGAATGTCAGACTTGGCCAAGTACCACAAGGGCCCAACACTGCTCCCATCTTTGTCCACGTAGCCACACCTCCAATACCCCTGCCAACAGCGCCCAATGGCCCACTATTCCGTCCACCACTCCAAATGCGTCTCCTCCAACTACAACACCTCTTGCAGAGGTTGAGTTTCCGCACTTAGTCATTGCAATTAGCTCTCATTTACCACCTGTACCCCATGAGTTTTTTTTGGGTGATGTTAAATTCATGGCTCCAACTGTGTGGTAGTTTTGTAGGGCCCCACACAGCTCAAATGAGCTGTGGGGGCCCATAGACAACTAAAAAGGGTTGTTTCAAACAAACGCAACACCAGGTGGGTTGTGTAGGAGCCATTTACCCCCTGGAAGTTGTGCCAGAATTTTGGGCACCCCCTGGACCACACTTGGGTTCCGTCAATCCAAATTTGGGATCAACACATAATTTTTGGGACTTTTGTTCCACACCTAGTGATTCCAAAGTGACTTTAAAGTCAAACCAAAGTGACTTTAAAGTGAAACCAAAGTGGAAGTCAAGTGAAAATTGAAATCATATAAAAATCTGCAAACAATTCTTTCTCAACTCAAAAGTGAGAAAAATATGTTTTTTCAATTGAAATTTGGATTGAATACTGAACTATACCATTGCATTTTTTTGCATGGGAACAGTGGCAAGCCCTCCTTCTTCTGAAATGGCTGCGTGGAAGGTCTACATTGATAGTGCCATCAAAAAAGCTTTGGAAAAAGAAAAAAAGGATTTGGGTAATGAAACACTGGAAGCCCCAATTTCATCCTCATCAAGGGTGACAATTGAGGAACAAAATGTTTCACAGTGGGATTTGACCTCTGGTAGTGAGTAACATTTTATTTAAATGGTCTTTGCAGTATTTAATTTGATTGAAACTGATGGAGGGCATGCAATCAATATAACTATGTAAATATGACAGATCCACTTGACACACCTCCTGTGAGAGCTTTTTCTACTAGGGAAGAGGCACAAAACTATTTTCAAACATGGGCTATGAAGCATGGTTATGCTGTGAGGGTTTTTAACTCAAAGAAAGATAAATATGTGGATTTGGCCTGTGATTGCCATGGTTCCCCTTCAGGAAAACTTCTTACTAAGCAGTCTAGACAAACTCACACAAGGAAGGTTGGGTTCAAGTTTTTAATCCATGCAAGTTGCACAAAGGCAGACCTCTTGTGGCAAATCTCCTATAAAGAAACCCAACATAACCATAAACCATCTGAAAATCTCTCTGTGCCTCCTCAACTGAGGAGAATCTCTGGGCAAGCCTTGGATCTACTTAAGGAAGGCATGAAAGATGGGCTCAATACCATAAAAATTGAGGAAAAATTGAGCAAGATTGGTGGGAGGGATTATGTTGATTACTGAACAATCTATAACACTAAGCAGAAGGTAACACTTGCAGAAGTAAAGTTTAAAAGTGTTATGGAGGTACTCTATGAACAGCTTGAAGAAAAAAGTTGGATTCACTGGTCAAAGTTCAGTGGAGAGGGTCACTTGGAGGACCTGTACTTAGCACATCCTGGGGCAGTAAAGCTTTCACAACAATTCCATCATATTGCTATGTTGGATTGTACTTATAAGAAAAATAAGTTCAAAAACCCTCTATTGCATGTTGTAGGAATGACAGCCAATTGTAAAAATTTCACAAAAGCTGTTGTTTGTATAAAAAAAACCCTTTGAGTTCTAAAGTTAGTCTGTAAATTCATTCAAGGAGTTGGCTTATGATCCTGAGAGACTTCCAAAAGTTTTTGTGACGGACCATGAAAAAGCTCCAATTTGTGCTATTGAATCTAGTTTCCCTGAGTCACCAAGACAATTTTGCACTTGGAACTTGTCTAAAAACATACAAGCAAACTGTAAAGTGATCTTTGTTAATGACGTTGAAGGATGGAAAAGCTTTATGAATCTTTGGGAAAATTAGGGGGCCTCAAACACCAAGGAGGAGGTGGAGGTCAATGATGCGGAACTCAGCGTAGGTCCAAATCACTGCTTCTTATATAGTGTTTCTTGAAAGAATATGTGGATTTAATTGAGTATATGGAAAATAATATTTTCTCTATCAAAGAGGCATTTGTAACAGTGTGGACTTGTATAAAACCAGATTTTGGAAACAAAACAACATCTTGGGTTGAAGGGGCTCATGCAACTCTCAAACAATTCATTGAAAAATCTTTGGGAAACCTTTTGGATTTTTGTAAAAGCCTTGAATGAAAGTTTTTGAATCAAATTGAATCGGTTCATGTGTCAATTTATAGCTCTCAAATTAAGTTATGGAATATAATTTGACCTGAACTGTTACCTTTGGGTTAAAAATTGTCTTTAGAGTCAATTCATCTTATTAGGGAAAAATTTGAGAAATTCAAATGTGATCATGATGGCAAAGTGAGCATCAAGTCATATTCCAAGACTATGGGTTTGCCCTGTTCCCACCAAATAGGCTACCATCTAGAATTCAGAGGATCTGTGGTACCCAAAGATGTTCATCCCCAGTAGAGGTTGGACTACAACCCTTGCAGCTCTAGTTTTGTAAGTCTTGCAGTTCTAGTTCTGTAAGTTGGCTTAAGTTGGATTGTTCAAATCACTATGTGATTGATGATTCCTAATTCAATAATGGTTGATCCTTTTGAATTTTTCAAGTGCAATGTTGATGAAATGCTAAGCATTCCTCAGTTATGTGGAAAAGTGAATGCAATGATATTGGAATATTCAGATCATGAGCAAAGCAGCCTATTGAAGTATAACATTCAGAAGATAAAAAAAAATTGTTAGAAGCCAAGACTTGAACCTAAAGTCTTACAATCAAGCAGGGGAAGGCCAAAATTGACAGATATGCGGCAAGAACCATGTTGGTTTGAACATGTTGAAAAACAACTAAAGGGGGAAAAAAGGACTAGAAGGGCTCCAAACAAGAAAAGACAAAAGATTGTAACTAATGATGAATTGTTAGTCAAATTTGGCAGAATCTGAATCTGAATTTCATAGTTCAGTGGAAGAGACTGAAAGTGAATTGGGATCACTTAATTTGGAATCAGAATGCTCTTCAGAGGAAGAGAATGTGCAGCAAAGCTCAACCAGAAGCACATCTTTGGTGAGTATTCATTTAATTGATCTGATTAAAGAAATGAATACTAAGTTAGTTTTCATGATAGGAACCAAACGTGAAATTCCTTATTCAAATAACCAAGAAATTCCAAAAGTTCTTGGGTGAGGTTTGGGATCCAATTGGATATGGGAATTGTGGATTTAGAGTCATTGCTAAATCTCTTGGTTATGAAGAACATGGTTGGTTTGAATTTAGGAAGGAAATGATTGAAACATTAGAGAAACATAAAGCATTCTACATTAAGATGCTTGGTGGTGCAAAGGAGGTTGAAAAGATTAAACAAATAATTGATGTTGAAGGCATCAATGAAAAGATTACCTCCTTAAAGCAGCTGGCTAAATTAGATATGGGTTGAATCATAGCAGAACATATTTCAGACCTATATTTTTCATTTCATTGGAGTCATGTGATACTTATACTCCAATGAAAAATGGTGTTACTGATAAATCAGATCCAATTTTAATTTCCTTTGTAAACAATAACCACTGGGTTCTATTAGTACTTGAGGGATAGATGATTCCAATCCCGCCCATTTTAGCAAAACTGCATTCCGTGATTTCTAAAAAAGCATCTGGTTGGGTTGATCATCTCAAAGATCAACTGCAAATGTATTCTAGATCATAGAGATTATAGAATTTGACTTCATTTCATCATTGGGTTTCATACAAATTGTAATTCTGATGCAGCTGACAAGTTCTATTACTATAAAGATTTATCACATTTTGAACATCATTATGTTGAGTGTTTTGAGTTAAAATCATTATATTGAGTGTTTTGAATGCAATTTTAATGGTAGATCAATTCAACTTGTGTTGGGCTGATTGCATCACAAGCTTAACTTATGAATAATAAATAATAAATAATAAATAACAAATAACAAATAATAAATAATAAATAATAAATAATAAATAATAAATAATAAATAATAAATAATAAATAATAAATAATAAATAATAAATAATAAATAATAAATAATAAATAATAAATAATAAATAATAAATAATAAATAATAAATAATAAATAATAAATAATAAATAATAAATAATAAATAATAAATAATAAATAATAAATAATAAATAATAAATAATAAATAATAAATAATCAATAATCAATAATAAATAATAAATAATAAATAATAAATAATAAATAATAGATAATAAATAATAAATAATAAATAATAAATAATAAATAATAAATAATAAATAATAAATAATAAATAATAAATAATAAATAATAAATAATAAATAATAAATAATAAATAATAAATAATAAATAATAAATAATAAATAATAAATAATAAATAATAAATAATAAATAATAAATAATAAATAATAAATAATAAATAATAAATAATAAATAATAAATAATAAATAATAAATAATAAATAATAAATAATAAATAATAAATAATAAATAATAAATAATAAATAATAAATAATAATGAATAATGAATTATAAATTATAAAGTATAAATACTAAATAATAAATTATAATAAATACTAAATTAAAAATTATATGGAGTAGTGTATGGGCCCTACACAACTCAAAAAGGTTGTTTGGGGCCCTACACAACTTCCACAGGTTGTGTAGGACCCTACACAGCTCCCACAGGTTGTTTGTGGCCCTACAAAACTCCCACAGGCCATGTGGGGCCCTACACAGCTCCCACACGACTGGAGCCATGAATTGAACAAGACCTTTGTCTTTTTTTTGGTGTTTTTAGTTTAGGGCTAGTCCAGTTACTTGTGTTTATTTTGGGTCTTTTTAATTTAGGGCTAGTCCATTGGATAGTCCCAGTTTTTTCTGTTTTTTCTGTTTCTTATTTATTTTTTTGTTTTTTTTAACCAAAAAATCAACATTTTTTGATTTATTTGATTTTTTGGTTGATTACTGTTTTTTGGAAGGTTTATTTGATTCATGGGTTATTTTAGTGCCCTTTCATTCCGTTTTTTTTACTGACCCCTCCACATATTCACACAGCTCCCGCGCCTCATTTTGAGTCACTGTTGCCTCCATTGCCGGTCCAAACATCTCCGCGTTGCTTGTCTCCAATCCAGACCCCATCACCTTGGCTCTTCTCACAGAACTCTGAAGCCCCCCCTTCTAGGTCAACCCAATTCTTCCTAGTTTCTCTGTACCACGGGGCCATCCAAAGCAACAACAAAGAAGGTGGCCAAGGAATCAAGGAACCCAAATTAACCAGTACCTCCACAAATTGGATGAGCAAATACTGGCAATCCTCCGAAGTTTGGTTGGGATCCCAGCCGCGGAGCATTGCAAGCTCCTCTGCAGGCATCATTGTGCCGGTGGTGAGCTCTGCTGCAAGCTCCACCATGCCATCTTCCTTAGATTTCTCCCTCCTCTTGAATTATCGCCACACCCCTAAATATTTTATATAAATAAATATGATGCCTGGCCCGCCCCAGAAAGGAATCCTCTTGATTCCCCGCAACATCCTACAAAATGAGAAACACAAACAAAAGAAAATCCGCAACCAATAGTGAGAAGCCCTCCAAGTCTGAGAATGAGACAAAGAAAACACTCAAAACTCCGCAAATAAATATCACCTAAGGGACCTGGACCACCCAAGACAAAGGCCTTTAAGACTAGACCTTCCACGCTGCTCCAGTGATCTGAGCTTCCCCATCCCCCTAAATCTTGTATATAAAAGAAAGACTAATACTAAAAGAAGGTATATCTCTGCAGATGGTACCAGGTATTATAACAGAGAAAGGACATTCCCATCCAGACCCCCAATTTTTGGAAAGAGATTGTGTGTTTGGTAAACCCCCGCAACAATATAAAATTCTCCGCAACAATCACGCTCCAAGTTCCAGAAAGCCCACTAGCCCTTGAGTCACACTCCTGTACCTCTGCAATTCCTAACCAAACTCTGCTTCCGCACCTGAGCTGGAAACCACCAAAGCTAAATTGCAATGAAATAATAGTAAATAAACAAGTTGGACTCTCCAAAAAGCTCTGAACTTGAACTATTTCCCTAAATATGACCTCCAAGAACTCTTGCTGGTTACTACACTCCAAAGCAACTGAAGAAAAGAATAAGGCTATAATTCTCTGCAAGAATCTCCAATAATGATGATAAATCTGATAATGGTAAACTCCAATGATCATAAAAAGAAAGCCCACTAGCCCTTGAGTCACACTCCTGTACCTCTGCAATTCCTAACCAAACTCCGCTTCCACACCTGAGCTGGAAACCACTAAAGCTAAATTGCAATGAAATAATATTAAATAAACAAGTTGGAATCCCCAAAAAGCTCTGCACTTGAACCATTTCCCTAAATATGACTTCCAAGAACTCTTGCTGGTTACTACACTCCAAAGTAACTGAAGAAAAGAATAAGGCTATAATTCTCCGCAAGAATCTCCAATAATGATGATAAATCTGATAATGGTAAACTCCAATGTTCATAAACTCCTCCCCCAATTGTAAAGATCCTCCCCAACAAAAGAAAAAGCTTCCTTATATATAAAACAAAAGAATGCAAGCCGCAAATGAAAGACCCCTCTTGTCTCCATGCATTCCGCACTGACCCACCTTAGCTACTCCAAAAAAAAAGGAACGTGAAATGCTAATGAAAGACCCCTTTTCCCACTGCCTCTGTGCGTTTGCACTGATCCTCCTTACCAATAGTCCAATCCTTACCCAATCTGATGATTTGCAGTAGATTTGATGATCCTGTTGCCAATTCCCCCTAACATTTGAGTTGTGCAGGTGAATAACTAACAACAGATCCTTGTTGATCTTCCCTAGCGGATTGCTCCCAATCCCGCATGCAGCATAACTACGGATCCCCAACAATCCGCATGCTACCTCCTCAACTTTAGTGTTCATTGCCCCACAGCGCTCTGCAATCTCAGTGCATATCCCATAATTGGCCTAATCCATACTACTTAGCTTTGATCACTTGCTTCTGCATTAGTAAAGCCACCGCGGCGGAGGGAAAGTTAGATTTGACCACGCAATGTCTGCAAAAGGCAAAAAATCCGGCCCATTCTTGTAATTGTGCCCACAAAAAGTGTGCGCCGCACCAATTCCAAGCCCTCAGCTAATGTACTCCAGAATGGACAGCCCATCAATGCGCTTCTCTGTGCCTATTGTACTGCGGGTTCCACCCACAGCTGAGCCTCTCCAAGTCAAATTTCCAGTGGTGAGTCTACTTGTCTCTGTGTCTATAAATAACCACAACAATGGACCACCCAATAAGGACCATTCCAGCAATTTGAAAAGAGCTTTCCCCACTGAGTCTCCAAGGATCAATTATAAGCCAAGACTAGATCACCAGGATTCAAGGGATCCCTGATTTTATTTGCATGCTTATCTTCCCAATACTGAACTGATTTTCGTCTTGATTCCATCATCTTCTGATAAACTTTGTAATGAATGTCTTCACTTTGCTCCAGTTGCTTGGATCTGGCAACTAATAGATAAGTGGTTGAGGAAACCTGATACCATGAGATACCCAGGAAAGATTCCATTTCAAGATCAAGAGGAAGGACAGCCCTTTGGCCAAAAATGATTTTTTAAGGTGAGTAGCCAGTGGTCCAATTAGTTGAGATTTGATTAGAGAAGAGGACCAGAGGAAGAAATTTGCAACTATTCTCTCCAAAATCACCAGCAATTTTGACAAGAGCAGCCTTCAAAGGAGCATGGCCTCATTCAACCATGCCTTGGCCTTCCAGATAATAAGGATTAGTAACCCAATGTTGTCCAGGAAGTGATTGGATCATTTAAGCAAGTTTGGCACCAAATTCAGAGCCACCATCAGTAGAATAAGATCAAGCCAAGCCATAACACATTGTCCAGTTCTCATAAACAAAAGCTCCCACTGATTCAGAGCTGAGATTCTTAAGGAATTTCGCTTCAACCCATCCATAAAAATCATCTCTAGCCACAATGAGATACTTAGAACCACCTTCCTTAATATGAAACACATCCATAGCAATCCTTCCAAAGACAGTGAACTTCCCAGTAGGATAACAGATCTCAGATGTGTGCCTAAGATCATGTTTCTTAAAAGCTTCACAACTCTGGCACCATTGAGAGATGGATTTCTTCAGAAATGGCCACCAAAATTGTTTGGATATGCGTTGAAAAGTTTTGGTTTCCCCAAAATGTCCAAGACCCTCATGGAGATTTTCAAGGATTGAATCTTGCTTAAAAGGGATAGCAAAAACAATAAGAGCACAAGTATTTCCTCTTTTCATAAGCCTAGAACCTTGGAAAAACAAATTAGAGGACTTTTTTTTAAGGGATTGAAATTCTTTGGCAGAAAGATCAGGGGGTCTTTGGAGAGTTGAAAGGTACTATTATAATTTAATCCAGAAACACTTCTGAAAGCTAGAATAATCTTGAGAGGAGAAAGAGAAGACAGGTTTAATTATAGGTTCCTCCTTGTGAAAATCCACTCCAAAATCCAATTCATTATCTCCCCAAGGATGTCAAGATAAACCATCAGGCATGGTGAAAGATTTTCCAGGCCTGTGAACAATATCAAAAGAGAAAAACTGAATAAAAGCCACCCAACAAGTCATAAGAGAATTTGGAAGGCTGCAAGCATTGATTATTTCAATGATTGATCAAGCGTCTACTTTTAATTTGAAATGTTGAACCCAGAGGACTTTTTGAAGTTTCTTCAGCATCTGAGCTACACTGAAGAGTTCCAGTTTTGGTTGAGATTATCTGGATTCTACATCTGAAAATAGCAAGGATTCATAAAGAGTAGGATCTTCTCTACCATTTTCATCTTCCTGAGTAATAAAAGCCCCAACAGATTAATAACTAGAATCAAGAGCCAGCTTGATCTTTCCAGCTCCAGGTCCATAAGAGATCTTTTTCAAGACTATGTCTTTACCAACAATTATTTTGAGCTACTGAAAAGAATGTTCACAATATTGGGTCTAAATTCATTCAGATTCTTTACTGTTTAGACAAAGCAAAGGGGCACAGATTGTGGATAAAGATGGAATGAAGATTTGAACATAAGTGACCACACCCAGAAAGCCTCTAAATGCAGTGAGATTGATTGGAGTGGGCCAAGAGATGATCTTGTTGAATTTGGATGGTTCCATCCTTCTTCCTTCCTTGCAGACCACACGGCCAAAAATTTCCAGAGAAGGGACACAAGCAGCCAATTTGGATCCAGAAAAAGTCAGTCCCAATTCCTCTATTTGAAACAGAATCCTTTCCAAAGAAGTAACGTATTCCCAAATGAATCAAAAAATCCCTGAATGCCAAGATAAGAGCTTGTTATCATAATAAGAAACCGAACTTTAATTCCGCCATTTTCAATAAAGATCCCAGCATGATCAGGGATTTCATCCTGGAGGATCCATATCATCTGAGCCTGATAGACTGCAACCAAATCAGTGGAACCTTGAGGCAATTGATTAAGCTGAAATTGACCAAGAGGAGTATCAAAAGTAGTGAGAGGAAAAGAGATAGGATTTAGAGATTATTTGTCATAGCCACCCATAATGTACCCCAGACCATAGCAAGCCCTCCCAGAAAAAGTTTCCACCAATTCTTCCGTAGCAGGAGGAACACCAGAGTCTTTGATCTTAAATTTTTTGAGAGGTTGGAGATCATGAACTACTCTAAGTTTACCATTACTTTTAAGGACACAGAAAACAGGGCTGGAATAACTAGAAGTTGACTTTTCATATAGACCAGTAAGGACTTTTTTCAGATCAACTTGATAAATTCATTGATTTTAGCAGCAGGGATTGGAATCTTTTTCTTTTGCCAAGGATTGTGCTCAACTATGGGGATAATTCAAGGGAGACCATAGGATTCTTTCAAGAGTGTTAAATGCTGAAGTTACAGGCTGTCTCAATACTTTCTTTTCTTCTATTTTAAAGTCTCTTGTCTCTCTCTGTTCTTATCTATTTCTTTTACTCTCTCTTTACTCCTCAATTTATCTCAACCACCCTATTTCTACACCACTACCAAGAGCTAGGACAGAAGGCGCAGGATACTCCATATCAAGAACACTCAAACCAAGGAGAAGGATCAACAACTTCCTTTTGACCTTGTCTTGGATGGTGCTCATCAACTTATCAATCCATCAATCCTCCAACTCTTTTCCCACCAATATCAACAAGGACTCTCCATAACTCATTAATCATTATCAACTACAAAGACTACATCAAAACTCATCAATCAATCAAACCTGGCAGCCAGCTCAAACTTAGTAAGAGAGACCAAGACTCAACTCCTCTCTCAGTCAAAGTCCACTAAAAACCACATACTCTTTTAGTTCTTTCAAGGTGCTGCATTCAACCCTATCAATTTTGTCACAGGTATTGCCTTCACAAAACTGGCTACGGCTACTCAAGTCTATCCTAATCTCTCTCATTCTCTGACTCTTGCCTTCAGCCAGTTTCTCCACTGTTGGTTCTGTTTACCTTTTGTTTCCTTTTTTTTTTGATTGACTGTTTCTTTGGCTCATTGTTTGCTTCATCTGTGAAATCTATTCAGCCTAGTCTTGGTAACAAACCATCATTTCTCTCACAATTAAAAGCCTTCTTTTCCGCAATGAATCAACTGGGGCCATCCTCAATGCCAGGACCAGGGGGGGAAATGAATTACAAGTCTCTTGTAATCAAATCCTTAATTGAATCCACCCCTCAATTAACAGCCAACAAATACAGCATTTGGAGGAAGAAATTTGAGAAACTCTTCAAATTGGAAGAAATATTAAAAATAATCAACAATCCTGAAAACAACATACGCCTAGACAAGGATGTCAATAAGGAATTTGTTGCGCAGATCATGGCCAAATTAGACTCAAACACTTATGACAATGTCATCAAAAACGTCAACAAGGACAATGCAAAATTGATTTGGATTTCAACTCAAACCCACTTTGCCTCATCAAAATCAGCAAATAGAGCACGGGTCTTCAACAGATTCCTCCACCTAACAATGGGAAAAGACATAGAATTGTTTGTCACATTGGTTAAGGTGCACTTGAAGAAAATGTCCAAGGTTGGGATTGACCTACCCTCAGACATAGTTGTGTACCTGGTTCTCTTCAATTTTCCCTCAAGCATGCAGTCCATGAAGTCCCAGATCATGCACTCATCAAGCAAAATGAAGGTCAAGATAGTCCTAAATCACCTGATTCAGCACAAAAACAAAGCAATTTCTCAAGCTGATCAAGCGGAACCTGTCAGTATAGCACTATAAAGGGGACCTAGGTGTGAAAACGGCAAACATAATTCAGCCGTTACCTCCCATCCTGCAAGCTTGTGCTGGTTTCAATTCCCAGAGCTAAAGCCTCCAAATGTTCACAATTGGAGCAAGAAAGGCAAACCTAAAGGCAAAGACAAGGCACATTTTAACTTTTACTCCTACTTCTGCGGGACCAACTTCACCAACAATTCACTCTTGAGGAGGTTCATCCTGGATTCTGGGTGCTTGGTACACTTGATTGTCAATGCTGATTTGTTTATCACACTGAAAAGGAGTAACAGGGCTGATAAGATCCAAACGGAAAAGAAGAATGCTGCCATCACCATTGAAGGAACTGGCAATGTTGCGCTCCCAACCACAAATGTAAATCTTAAACTTTCAAATGCAGCATGGGCACCTAAGTCCACTGTCAACCTAATCTCACTTGGCCCTCTTACGGCACAGGGAGCACAACTTCAGGTAGACTCCAAACATCAACCAAATATCTTCTTGTTGGTTGTTGAAGGCACAACCATTCTCTCCGGTTCCATTTTCAACAACTTGTTTGTGATAGACATGAAGACTGAATCAAAACAGCCCCACTATTCAAATGACAAACTTCTGTCTTTTCACCATTCCTTGGGACATGCCGGAATTGAGCGTATGGAAAAATTCCTTAATCACAACATACTGGTTGCTCAAAAGAATGTGTTTGAATGTCTCAGCTGCTACAAAGCCAAAATCACCCAAAGATACTTTACCAAACAACAGCAGATAGCTAGTAGATGCTTTGAAAAAATTCATTTAGATCTCATGGGCCCTATAAAATCCTATGTCAAAGCAAGGATACAGATACGTACTCAATCTCATTGACTCATACTCTGGATAAATTTCTTGCTTTCCCCTAAATTAAAAAAGTGATACAGCAGAAATTCTTATCTTCATTATCAAGAATCATCACAGAAAAACCAGTAACTATCCTGCTGAGGTGTGCTCAGATGGAGGGGGGGAGTTTGTAAAAAAAAAAATTCAACAGTACTACCAAGCTCACCATATCAACCAAATCATAAGTGAAACGTATAACTCACAACACAATGGAAGAGTCAAACAACCTAATAGAACAGTGATTGAATCCTCCAGGGCTATTACATCCAACGCTAGATTGCCCAAATCTTTCTGGCACAAGTTTATAAGAGGAGCATCTCTCATGCTTAATTGAATCCCCAAACATAAAGGCAATGACTCTCCCTGGAAGGAAATGCACTCAAAGGACCTACCAAAGGACTATGTCAAGCCTATTGGCAGCACATTCAACTACCGGCTCAAAAACATGGAGATCAGGTAAAAACTGGATGAAAAAGGCGCGTCTGGAATTTTGATTGCATTCAATCTGGCTCTGCTTTTTTACAAAATAATGACGGACACTGGGAAAATCATCAACACAAAACATTTAATCTTTAACCTTCAGAAGTCCGTTGAAATATCTCTCAATTATGATCCGGAAATAACAGCCCACACCAATTTTCAATCCAGTTCTCCTGCTCCTCTCGCCTCCCCTTCTACTTCAACTGTTGGTGACACAATTTTGGATGAAACTGACTTGTTGCCTGCAATCAAAACAGAATCCAATTTGGATTCCAACAGCAAATCAGCATCTGAACAAAAACTCTGAAAAAACTTACAAAAACGGAACACCATCTCAAAACCAAATTGTTACAGCTTTGTGGGTGAAAAATTGCCAACAAACCTAGAAGAAGCAATGAAAATTACTGAGTGGAAGGAGTCGGCAATGAAGGAATTCAATACAATTGAAGAAAAAGGAGTGTGGGAGGAAGTAGATGAAAGTTTAGTCAACAATCCACTTATAACTGTAGCGGTATTCAAAATCAAGACCAACACTCACGACAAGGCACCAATCTTCAAAACTTGCCTATGGGTGAAAGGCTTCAATCAACAATATGGTCTTGATTACTTTGAAAACTATGCTCCCACCGGCAAGGTGGCCTCCTTGAGGGGGTTTCTAACTTTTGCAGTGGACACAAATCTTGAGATTCTCCAGCTCAACGTCAAGGGAGCCTTTCTTCACTCAGAACTTGATGAACAAGTCTTCATCAAAACTCCACACGGATGCAACAGAAAATAAAAGTATCTCAGACTGAAAAAGTTGTTGTATGGCCTGAAACAAGCACCTCAGAACTGGTACCAAATTTTGAGTGAATAGATCAAGTAACAAGGCTTCAAAGAATCAGACTGCAACCCATGTCTGTACATCGGCAATGACAAGACTATAATTGTCTTCTTTCATGTCAACAAATTAGTTGTGACAGGAGATGTCAATAGGTTCAAAGAGGCCTTCCTCAGTAGGTTCAATAATTCCTCTGCTCACCCGCCAAACACACTCCTGGGAATGAAAGTAGTGCGCATGAGTGGTCTTATTCATTTGCATCTACCACTCCACATCAAAAAAGGGCTCTGGGAGCTTGGTCTCATCAACTGCAGGCCTGTATCAACTCCTCTCACGCCTGATAAACACCTCAGAAAAGCCAATGAAAATGATCACAAGGAGTTCCTTTCACTCAATGTGCAGTACAGGAGGCCAATTGGATTTCTGAACTTCCTTGACTGGCTTGGCCAGACATTAATTTTGCCTTTTCAATTTTAGCAAGACACTGCAAGAAACCAGGCCTGAGCCACTGGGAAGAAGTTTGTCATGTCTGGAAATATCTTGCGGCCACCAAGGACCTAACACTTACAATTGGGCCGCGTTCCATTTCCACTCAGGTTATCTGTTTCAGTGACACCACTTGGGCTGATGACCCAGATTCTCAAGTATCAAAAAGCCAATACATCTGCTTGTTCAAAGGAAGTCCTCTATATTGTACTAGCAAAAAACAGAAAAGTATCACCCAATCATTGACCAAATCCAAATGCGTGGTGTTGTACAGTTGGAATCTGGAAGCTTTATGGCTGCAAAAACTTATTGAAGACATATATTGATGCAAATTCAGCTATCCTCTTCATCTGATTGACAACAAGGGGCTGGATGACAAAATAAAGAAATCTGGTTCATGCTCCAAAGCCAAACACATTGATAAAAAAGCCAAGAGTCTTTGAGATGACTTCAAACATGGCCTTATCAACATCAAGATGATTCCTTCCTTATCCATGACAGCCAAGGCACTCACCAAGGCAGAAAAGAAAAGCTCAAACACTTGTCTTGTAAATGCTTTCAATTATCTGTTTCACTGACCTTGGAGTTGTGGGGGTGTGTTAAATGCTGAAGTTATAAGCTGTCTCAATACTTTCTTTTCTTCTATTTTCAAGTATCTTGTCTTTCTCTGTTCTTATCCATTTCTTTTACTCTCTCTTTACTCCTCAATGTATCTCAACCACCCAGTTGCTACACCACTACCAAGCGCTAGGACAGATGGCTGAGGATACTCCATATCAAGAACACTCTAACCAAGGAGAAGGCTCAAAAACTTCCTTTTGACCTTTTCTTGGATGGTGCTCATCAAATTATCAATCCACCTATCCTCCAACTCTTGTCAAACCAATATCACAAGGACTATCCAGAACTCATTCATCATCATTGACTACAAAGACTAAATCAACGCTCATCAATCAATCAAAACTGGCATCCAGCTCAAACTTAGTAAGAGCAATGTGTTACCCAATCTGGGACACCTGTGGACCAGTACGGGAAAAGTAAAATTTTTATGAATTTTTTATAGCCTCCATTTAGATAAAAAAAAAAGGTTTTTTTCAAAATCATTGCTCAGTTCAGTTCCCAGTTATCAGCCTTCCCTTCTCCTAGTTGTCTAGGAAGATCTCTCAGTGCCTAGACCCCTGTGTCCGGTGTTCAAGTCCTTCCTGCTTCACTCCTTATCTTTCATCTCTCTTTTTTTCTTTTTATTTTTTTTGCCAAACGTGCGCGCCAATGGCCATTGACCCCAATCATCATCTGGTAGATCATTTTCATCATCATCCATCATTCATTCAAAGCTCAACTCCATCAACATCAAACGGTCCAATCAGTCCAATCAAATCAAACCTATCTAACTCTGACCAAGAAGATCAAGACCAGACTTCCACTTCAGTCTAACCCAAGATCATCAACCAGCTCATCAACCTACTCAATATCCCAATTCAATCAACCAACAACCTCCATTGGCAAAGTTAACCAGGATCCCAACAAGGTCAATTGTCCATTGCTCCATCAATCAGATAGATCCCATCATGATCATTGATTCCCAACCATCCCAACCAGATTCATCATTGAACCTTCCTCATCTCAATCCCAATCTCGTCTTGTTCTCTACAACCTATCTCACAAGGAACAAGACCTACTCTGGCAGATATCAATCAAATCAAATCCATTGCAATCCAATCCTAATCTATTCCAGGATCATCCCAACCCATCAGTCTTATCCCAAAACTCTCTCCCATCTTACTCACTACTACCCTTGATGCTAACAACCTCAATCCCACTCCCCAAAGCATCATCATTGCTTTCCAACAGTCTTCAAGGCAGCTTTCCCAATCAATCCCCCCTTGTTGATTGGGCCATCCCAAAAAAACCATCATCACATCATCCTTCCAACAATCCATCCAATCCACTCCCAAGATTTGATGACTTGTAGCCAGGTTCAATGTGTCCATCCCCAACCAATCTGATGATGATGATGATCATGAAGAGCTCCTCCTTGATCTGACCAACAGAACTCGTCAAGATTGGTATAGAATACACATCAAGCAGAAGACTTGCTTGGAACTAGACTAGATCTGTCAATTGTTCCATCATTCTCCCTTGTATCCATTGATCCTCCACCCATCAATTACTGGTCTCCCGCGCGGCTTGTCTGTTGCCTGCGCGGGTCTCAACTGTCTCCCGGGCCTGTCAGCATGCCCCCGGGCGTCTCAACTAGCTAATCTCTTGCCCATGCCCATCATTGGCACGGGCCGGTGTTTTGATTCAGTTCTTATTTTTTTTGAGTGATTGTTGTTTCTTTTTTTTCCTTTTTTTTTCTCATGAAAATCCTAAAAAAAGAAAGAAAAAAAAACTTTTTTTCCCGCTCTATTTGTGGTATCTCTTGTAAATAGTCTACAGGGATCCATACTCTATAAACGGAGGGGCTCTCCCCTGCCTTTTCCAAATCATCCATGGGAGTGTGTGCTTATGTCCCCCCCTTGATCATTGAAATTGAATCCTGATTCTCATCCTGGGTATATCTATGATTTCCCCCTGATCCATTGATCCTGAGCCTTGCCCCTCCATGTCCTGATCCTTATCAACAACCAATAGCCTTGCTGGTTGAAGAGAATTCTTTCTTTTGGAATTCTTGAATGTGTTATACCACTCCTTGATCCCTTTCTCTGACCATACTGGTCTTGATCCCTCCTTGATCATCTTTCTGGAGCCAATCACAATTGATTTAAGAGGTCTTATTAATTTTAATTCCTGGAGTGTTATACTTCCCTTATTTTTTTGCGTTGCATTCTGCCAGCCTACTATTGAGTTCCTTGAGAAGTGTTGAGGTCATCCTTGCTTCAAATCAGTTACTGTTTGCTTTTAGAGCTTCTTAAACATAGTGCTTTGTCTTGTACGGCCACCCTCAGTTATCTGGTACCCTTCAAGCTCCTGATTGCGGAGAGTTGGGCAGGTTCATTGAGAACCTGGAGGTTGGTTGGGTTTGAGTTGATCATCCCCAATCTTCTGTTGACGACCAGAGTTATTAGCTTGTGGGTGTTGTTTACATACAGCAGCTTTGTTCTTTGAAGTTTAGACAAACTTTAGCTTCTTTTGTCCACGTTTTTCCCACATAATTTTTGCTCAGATAGTGCTGTTCCATTGCTACCAAAATACTATCATCTTTATCCTCTACTACTTGATTTCTCATTTACCAGGTTCTGGACCTTGATATTGGTTACATTTAAATATTTTCGTAACACTCAGGAGGGAAGCCTAAACAGCACCTTTCCCCTCCACAGAACTGCCACGGGCTAGCACCGTTTGGAGTCTTACATTTGGTCCCCCGGGCCCGGATCAAACCAGCAACCTTGGTATTTACAGTCCCAACTCAAAGAATCAACTCCAAAATCCAATCCAGTCCTTTTCTTTTTTTTATTTTTTTTCTGTCATCATTCAGATCTGATCCAAGGAGGCAACTTGTTCCAGAAGTAAGTCCTCCCAATTGTGCACCATCAGGGCAGGATTCTTGTTGTTTTTGTGAAACTCTACCCTTGCCACGCTTGTGAGCCACCTTGGAACTCTGCTTTTTGGATCCCCTTAGGAACTCTTTCTTCAAATGAAATCTTTTCCCTCCACCACTGTTTGGGCCAAGATGGTCAAGATCAAACCCCAGAACAAGAAACTAGGCTTCAATGGAACAAACGTGGAACAATTTTTGGAATCCTATGAAATGGCTGCGGAAGTGGATGGTGCAAGTGAACATGATATGGCCTATCAGTTACAATTTTTTATCTCCTCTGATGAAATTATGGAAGTGATTGAATTGTTTGATGTATTCAAAACTAATAACTGGAGGCTCTTGAAGGAGGCTATGTTGGCTTATTGGGGAAAAATAAATGTGGCTAGGTTTACCTTACAGGACTTGGATGCTCTGGTTTCTCAATGGATTTCCAATGGCGGTGTCTCTTCAGCTTCTGATTATCAGTCTTTCAGAAATTTTTGGGATCCTATTCAGTCTTATCTTATCAGGAACAATCACATTGACACTGTGGAAAAAATTTGAGTTCAATTTTTCCAATCTTTTTTGCCAGGAGTGCAGGACAGGATTAGGGATGAATTGGTCAACTATGGATCTATGATCACTACTAGGGATAATCCATTCAAAATCCCTGTCTTTCTGGTCCTTAGGGATGTGGTAGACAAAGTCATGAAAGGTCAAACTGCTTTAACTTTTGAAAAGCCCAGGATCACTGAACCAGTCCATGCTCCTTCTTTCCAAGAATCCAAGGAAATCATGAACAAGATGGAAGCAAATTGCAGACCTAAATCAAGCCCTCAGGCCAACAAGGATGCTGCTACCATAGATGAGATTACCAAGCTACTTCAGGCTTTTGAGAATAAAATAGATCAGAAAATATCCTCTTTAGCTACCCCTCAACCTGCTAATTCCATTCCTAAATCCACCTTAGTCTGCTATTACTGTCATAGGGAAGGCCATGGTACTGGTAGGTGTCATGAACTCCAGAAGGACAAGGAGGAGAAATTAGTAGAGCAGAAGGGAAATAATTTCTTTCTTTGTAATGGTGCTTTGATACCTTTTTACTCATCTTGTCCAATCCGTCATGTGGTGGCTTCTTACCAACCACCAACTCCCAAGAAGGCATCTCTGGTCTCCTTGGATTTTCAATCATCCTGTGGCACTCTTCAACCTTGGTATCCTCCAGCTATCACTTCTTCTAGCTTCTCTGGTGCTTATCAAGCTGATCCAGCTAGGAAACGTCATGAGGAACCCAAACCTCTCAAGTCTCCTCCTTTTCCATCTTCAAAACTTCAAAAACCTTTCAAACGTTGATCTTTGCCTGAGCCCCCTCCCTCTGATGTGGAAGACATGGAAGTATAAAGGAAACCACTCATGGAAAGGTTCCAGGACTTCTCTGATCCTTCTCCTCCTCTTCAATCTGTTCAACCCCCTCAATCCTCTGATCCTCTTCCAGTACCTGTCTCACCTGATCTTCCTCCCTCCACCCAGCACAAAGTTTGGTTTGAGAGGAGCATTTCCAAGGACTACCCTAATGCTGTGGAAGGAGTATTAAAGAAAATTTCCAATCTCAAAATCCCTGATCTGTCTGTTTCTGAACTGCTGTCTATCTCTCCATCTGTGGCTAAAGGCATGAAAAAATGGGTTTCTTGTTGTCATGTGGAAATTGGTCCTGAAGAATTGAAGGTCTCTTATGGCACTTTGATGGAGGACTCTGGTGGAATAGATCCCCCTTCAGATGCTAATCTGTATTCCTGCCCTCTTGGATTTCTTCCCTGCTATCTTGGTGAATTGGCTAAAACAGTTTCTCTTCTTGTGGATTTGGGTTCTCAGCTCAACTTGATTTCAGATGCTATGGCCTGCAAACTCAAGCTTATCCCAAGGGTCAGTTTTACTTCTGTGGTCTATGGTATAGGGAATCAGTCATGTGAACTGGTTGGTATTGCTGAAGATGTCCCTGTTTGAATTAGTCAAAATATTTTGGAACTTGTCACTTCTGGATCACTCGTTTAGAAGCTCCTATGATCTTGGGCCAACCTTTCTTAATGGATTTTGGTAATACCCTTATTTTTTCTGATCAAGTTGGGGAGAGAATCCTTCTCCCTGATACTGATGGCAGAAAAATTGAAGTTTGGCTTTGTTCCTTGGATTCTGGTTTTTGGGAACAAGATTTCCCTGGTCATTCTCCCAAAATAGTTCTAAAGTGAAAGCAGAAGGAGAACTCTCATTCCTTTCAGCCTCATTTTTTATTGGATTAGTTGATCCTACTGATAGTTGTAGTTTCTCTCAGCCTCAGACTTCAACTTATGGATCAACTTCAATCTCAGAGGCATATTTTTTGTTTTCCTCATCATCTCTTCCTCATCTAAATAAGATCAAAACTCAAAAACATAAAAAATCCAAAAATTCCAAAAATATTCCTTCTCTCTCTGGGTCTGTTGTATCTTCTTTTCTTTTTTCCCTTCAGCCTGATCAATTATCCTCTACTCTGGTTTTGAATCTCCGCAATGAGTCTAAAAAAGATCCCAATCTTGATTCTTTTCTTTATGGTTTTGGTATGAAGGAGTATGGTTTTAAGTGGAGGCAATGTGGGGTAGAAGTAAGTCCTCCCAATAGTGCACCATCAAGGGCCTCTACTACTGTCATTTTCAAAACACTACCCTGTGCCACACATGTGAGAAATTTGTTAGCTTTTGGAACCGCTTTTATGGAAAAGGCACCTTTCAAGGACAAGGCGGAACATTGAACTTGGAATATGTTGGAACTTGGCCTCAGTTTTTGTAGTCAGGTCTCACTGGTGAATGCTTGGAGGAAGAAAGGATTCCTCTATTTTGAAACCAAGTATAAACCAGTTGCAAAAAAGGTTCAACCAGTCAACCAACCAATGCCTCTCAACCTAAACCCTCCTCTTATGCACCCCCTCTATCCCGCAATCCTTACTGTGGTTTACCTCAATCCCTTACTGGTCCATTCATCCCCTCTGGTAGTGTCACTGAAGAAAGTCTGAAAGTGGTCAACTTTGGTCCAGATGGATGGCTCCTTCCTGATGAGTTGAATTTGATGAAAAATGTGTTATCCCTTAGGGAAAAATATATTGCTTTCTGTGAAGAAGAGAGGGGTCTCTTGAAAGAATTCTATGGCCTCCCTTACATTATCCCTGTAGTAGAACATGATCCCTGGCAAAAGAAGAAGATAATAATCCCTGCTGCTAAAATTGAGGAATTCATCAAGTTGGTCTGCAAACAAGTCCAAACCGGTTTATATGAAAAATCAACTTCTAGCTATTCCAGTCATGTTTTCTGTGTTCTCAAGAGTAATGGTAAACTTAGAATAGTTCATGATCTCCAGCCTCTAAATAAGGTTACTATTAAAGACTCTGGTATTCACCCTGCTACTGAAGAATTTGTCAAATCCTTCTCTGGGAGAGCTTGCTATGGTCTAGGTGACATTATGGGTGGCTATGACAAACAATCCTTACATCCAATTTCTTGTCCTCTCACTACTTTCAATACTCCTCTTGGACGTTTCCAACTTACTCAATTACCTCAAGGTGCCACCAATTTGGTTTCAGTCTATCAGGCTCAGATGGTTTGGATCCTCCAGGATGAAATCCCTGATCATGCTGGTATCTTTATTGACAATGGCGGGATTAAAGGTCCAGTTTCTGATTATAACAATGAGCTCTTACCCTGGCATTCAGGAATCCGTCAATGCATCTGGGAATATTCAACCAATCTGGAAAGGATCCTGTTTTGAATTGAGGAGTCTGGTATCACTGTCTCTGTATCCAAATTGGCTGCCTGTGTCCCTGCTTTGGAAATTGTTGGTCATGTGGTCTGCAAGGAAGGAAGAAGGTGTTGTCTTTTTCTGTTCATATTTTGTAACTGACAAATTTAGTCAGCTTTATTTCTATCTTACTGCTTTCACTAAGATATTATTCCTGTCTCAGGCCCCCTCTGGGGGCTCTCTAGTTGTCTTAACCCTGCTACCTCAGGCCCCCTCTCGGGGTTCTCCAGTTGTCCATAAATACTGGTCCTTCCCTGGGACCAGGAATGAAAAACATCTGATTACCAGACAACTAAACCAGAGTGTCCCTTCCTCCTTTTCAGATCAGTTACACTTGACTATACAAGTATTTTCCCTTTTCCCTGGCTCTTGTAGCCTCATTATTACTCCTCATTAGACTCCTCAATAGCCTAAAACCATCCGTTCATCTCTCCATGGCATCATAGCCTTTCTTCAACTTTTCACTGTTAAAAGCCAAATCTCATCCCGCCAAGCCTTCCGGTCAACTTCATTGTTCCAACTGGTTGTGCCACCGCAAATCTCATCCATCCCACATTTCCATCTCGTCTCAATCTCTTCTCTCTTCTTCTCATTTGACCCTCTACACTATCTCCAATATTTGTCTTCAACCTTCATTGCTATCCCATGCGCTTCCCACACTCACTCCTCCAATCATCTCCCATCATCAATCTCAATCTCTCAATCCTCAACCCTGACCTCTTCTCCCTCGATCCCATCCAGATCGACCACCAGCCTGAGCTTCTTCTTCTTTGTCATCATCATCCCTTCCCCTCATCCGATACTCTCAACCTCAAGCATCCCACCGATTGTCCCATTCACTACCTCACCCACCTCCCCAATCCAAAGCTCCAACTCGTCCAACTGATCTCCATCCAATCCCAGAGGCTTGACAAACTCCTGTCTCAACTATCTTGCCTCCTCTCTCAGATCCATTCATCCCATCCTCTATTCTCCCTAACCTTCCCCTCACCATTGTCCAATTTGCATTTGTCGCCCTCTGATTGTCAAGTGCGCTCAGCCATCTCTCCTTCAGATCCCTAAGGTCCATCAACAGTCAAATCAAACTCAGTTCTTGTTCCATCTCTCGTTCCTTTGACCCTCCTTGTCATCAGGCACCCAAACCTGAATCACTCAATTGGTCATCCATCTCATGCTCATCCATCCATCATCCCCAATCCTTCGGATCCTGGCTGAAGACTTACTCGACCATACCTCTTCCTCCGATTGTTGGGTCTCCTTCAATGGCAAGGTCTACAACATCTCGTCCTTCTTATACGACCATCCTTGTGGTGACAAACTCCTACTCTGTCATGCCGGCAAGGACCTAGGCCAGCTCATGGATGACCCAACCCAACACTCTCACTCCAAGGCTGCCTACGAGATCTTGGCAGACTTTCAAATCGGTATCATTGGATCCCCCGAGACCATCCTTGATCCCAACCTCCTCATCAATGATAACTTCCAACCCACCAAGACTGACCTTGGTAAGGATTACTCCAGGAATCAATTCTTGGATCTCTCAAAACCGTTGATTGTTCAGATGTGGAACTGTCAATTCTCGAAAGCCTTCTACCTCCAACAGGTTCATCAACCCAGGAATCTCTCCAAACCGGCTAGGTTGTTTGGCGCTTGGTACTTGGAAATGTTTACGAGGACGTCCTGGTACGTCGTCCCGATGATCTGGTTACCGATCGCCTTCGCCCTCTTTCATCGATCCCTCCAACAACTCCAACTCGATCATCTCCTATCCCTCTCCTCCGCCTGGTCAATTGCTATTGGCTGTTTCTTGTTCGGTAACTTGGTCTGGACCTTGCTCAAATACTTCCTCCATCAATTCCTCTTTCATATTGAGGGCTTCCTACCCAACAGACCCTTCTTCCTCCTCCTACACTTCCTACTCCATGGTGTTCACCATTACCTACCCATGGATTGATTGAGACTTGTCATGCCACCAATCCTCTTCACCCTCCTCTTCACATCCACGACCATCCCTCAATATCCCGCTTGCAACCTCAGTCACCTTTCTCTCCACCTCACTCGCGACGCTGTTGCTGCTTCTCATCTTTCTTCCTCCTCGCTCGTCCACTCCTTCTCTTGCTTTCCTCTCCAACAACTAGCCACCTTGGTCGCATCTTCTCACACTATCACTTGCGATTCCAACCACCACTGATTCCCACCTTGCTTGCGCCATCGATCGCCTCCCAGCTTCCCACTTTCCAACCCTGCTCCTGCAACTTCTCCTCCACCTTTGCGCGCTTGCTCACGCCACCTCAATTCTCCCATCGCTCCATCAACTACATCTCTACTCACTCCTTCTCCACCAATACATCCATCACCCCTAACTGCTCAATCTCCACCATCCATCCAAATAAATCATTGCTTCTCTTCTCCATCTCAACTGCTCCACCCGCTACATCACCACTTGCTTCATCTACACCATCAATATCATCCATCAACAACATTAACAATCAACTTCAACAACAAATCAATGTTCCTTCCCATCTAGTATTGAACAGGCTGGTGTGTTGGAATCTTTTCCTCCTTTTGTTCAATACTATCTGTTTATATCTTCCTATTTTCCACCCTCATTCATTACAATAAACACATTCATTATTATCCAATACTGTCATCACCCACCATTATCCTATAACTTTCACCAATCCATTTCAACTCCATCACCATCACCATCACCAACTCCATCACCATCACCATTACCATCACCATCACCATCACCATCACCATCACCATCACCATCATCATCCCATACCCATCACCATTACCATTACTCTCATCATCATCATCATCATCATCATCATCATCATCATATCATTCTCCCATTAAGCTAGGCAACTATGCCTGAGGTCCTTGTTGCTCCTCTTAAAATAGGCTATCATTCCTCCCATATTAAGCTAGGCAACTATGCCTGAGGTCCTTTTTGCTCCTCTTAAAATAGGCTTTCATTCCCCATCTCATATGCTGACAAGGTGGTGTCTTGTCATCCTTTCTCAAATCTCATATCTCTCATTCTCATATTCTCTTCTCATATTCTCCTCTGAAATGTTGATTGGTCTCAAATTGGTTCCTAAATTTGTCAGTTAAGGTGGTGTGTTGTCTTTTTCTGTTCATATTTTGTAACTGACAAATTTAGTCAGCTTTATTTCTATCTTACTGCTTTCACTAAGATATTATTCCTGTCTCAGGCCCCCTCTGGGGGCTCTCTAGTTGTCTTAACCCTGCTACCTCAGGCCCCCTCTTGGGGTTCTCCAGTTGTCCATAAATACTGGTCCTTCCCTGGGACCAGGAATGAAAAACATCTGATTACCAGACAACTAAACCAGAGTGTCCCTTCCTCCTTTTCAGATCAGTTACACTTGACTATACAAGTATTTTCCCTTTTCCCTGGCTCTTGTAGCCTCATTATTACTCCTCATTAGACTCCTCAATAGCCTACAACCATCCGTTCATCTCTCCATGGCATCATAGCCTTTCTTCAACTTTTCAGAAGGATGGCTCCATCCAAAGTCAACAAAATTCTCTCCTGGCCTACTCCCATCAATCCAACTGAAGTCAGAGGTTTCTTAGGTGTTGTAATCTATGTTCAAATCTTTATCCCTTCTCTATCCAAAATTTGCATTCCCTTGCATTGCTTAACCAGGAAGGATGCTGAGTGGTCTGGGAACCAAGCTTGTGAACAATCATTTCAGATGCTCAAAGCAATTGTTGGAAAAGAAATTGTTTTGAAGAAGATCACTTATGGACCTAGGGCTGGCAAGATCAAGCTAGCTGTGGACCCTAGTTATCAATCTGTTGGGGTTTTCCTTACTCAGGAAGGTGAAAATGGTTTGAATTTTCCTGCTCTGTATGAATCTCTTCTTTTTTCAGAGGTGGAATCCAGGTACTCCCAGCCAAAACTGGAACTTTGTGGTGTGGCTCAAATTTTGAAGAAGCTCCAAACTGTTCTCTGGGGTCAAAACTTTGAGTTAGAAGTCAATGCACAATCCATTATCAAAATGATCAATTCCCCCAGTCTTCCAAACACTCCAATGACTTGTTGGGTGGCTTTCATCCAGCTGTTCTCCTTTGATATTGTTCATAGGCCGGGAAAATCTTTCACCATGCCTGACCGTTTATCTTGAAGCCCTCTTGGAGATGAAGAATTGGATGTTGGAGTTGATTTTGACGAGGAGAAACCCTTAATCCGTCCTGTCTTCATCATTTCCTCTCAAGATTATTCTGGCTTCCAACAAGGCTTCTGGCTTAAATTAGAGCAGTATCTCTCCACTCTCCAGAGCCCTCCTGATCTCTCTGCTAAAGATTTTTGATCACTTAAAAGGAGGTCCTCCAATTTCTTTGTCCAGGGTACTAGGCTCATGAAAAGAGGCAACCCTTGTGCTCTTATTGTTGTCACCATCCCTTCTAAACAAGATTCAATCCTTGAAAGTCTCCATGAAGGCCTTGGTCACCATGGGGAAACCAAAACTTATCGTCAAAGATCCAAAAAATTCTGGTGGCTATTCTTGAAGAAATCAGTCTCTCAATGGTGCAAGAGTTGTGAAGTATTGTAGAAACGTGATCTTAGGCGCCCAGAAGAAATTTTTTATACCACTGGAGAGCCCACTGTCTTTGGAAGGGTTGCTTTGGATGTGGTTCATATTAAGGCTGGTGGAGCTAAGTACCTCATAGTGGCTAGAGATGATTTTTCTGGATTTTTTGAAGCTAAATTCCTTAAGAACCTCAGCTCTGAATCAGTAGAAGCCTTCCTTTATGAGACTTGGACAATGCGTTATGGTTTAGCTTGATCTTATGCAACTGATGGTGGCTCTGAGTTTGGCGTCAAACTGGCTGAAATGATCCAATTGCTTCCTGAAAAACATAGGGTGACCACTCCTTATTATCCTGAAGGTCAAGGCATGGTGGAAAGAGGCCATGCTCCTTTGAAGGCTGCTGTTGTCAAGCTGGCTGGTGAAAGTGGAAAGAATTGTTGCAAATTTCTTCCTCTGGTCCTCTTCTCTGATCCAATTTCAACTAAACAAACCACTGGCTACTCACCTTATGAAATTATCTTTGGGAAAAGGGCTGTCCTTCCTCTTGATCTGGAGATGGAATCTTTCTTAGGTATTTCTTGGGAAAAGGTTTCTTCCACCAATGATCTATTAGTTTCCAGATCCAAGCAACTGGAGCAAAGTGAAGATGTTTGTGACAGATCTTATCAGAAGATGATGGAGTCAAGCGAAAAATAAGTCCAGTATTGGGAGGATAAGAACTACAATCAAATCAGGGATCTCTTGAATCCTGGGGATCTAGTCTTAGCTTAAAATTGATCCTTGGAAACTCAGTGGGGAAAACTTTTCTCTAACCGCTGGAATGGTCCTTATCAAGTGGTCCCTCAAGTCAGAGGTGGATCATATGTTTTGGAGGAGCTGGATGGTACTCAGATGACTAGGAGGTTCTCTGCTGATCAGGTCAAGAAATTTCATTGTTGAGGAGGCAGCTTTTCCCAGAAGTAAGTCCTCCCAATTGTGCACCACCAGGGGTCATCTGCTGCGTTTTGTTGTGAAACTCTACTGTATGCCACATATGTGAGCACCTTGGACGACTTCTTCATTCTGCTATCTCAGTCAATTCCAGGACCTTTTCCTTGGATGGATCAAGCTCCCTTTTTAATCACCCTCAAGATCAAACGGGTGTTTTTCTGTTTCAATTCCTCAGTTTCTTATTTTATATATATCATCAAAGATACTCAGATGCAGACTAGGGGTGGTCTGTAAGTTGGGGAGGGATGTGGTACCAAATCTGGGACACCTGTGGACCAGTACAGGAAAAGTAAAATTTTTATGAATTTTTTATAGCCTCCTTTAGATCAAAAAAAAACTTTTTTTCTGAAATCATTTCTCAGTTCAGTTCCAAGTTCTCAGCCTCCCTTCTCCTAGTTGTCTAGGAAGATCTCTCAGTGCCTAGACCCCTGTGCCCGGTGTTCAAGTCCTTCCCGCTTCACTCCTTGTCTTTCAGCTCTCTGTTTTTCTTTTTTTTTGCCAAAAGTGTGTGCCAATGGCCATTGACCCCAATCATCATCTACTAGATCATTGTCATCACCATCCATCATCCATTCAAAGCTCAACTCCATTGACATTGAACGGTCCAATCAGTCCAATCAAATCAAACCTATCTTGCTCCGACCAAGAAGATCAAGACCAGACTTCAACTTCAGTCTAACCCAAGATCATCAACCAGCTCATCAACCTACTCAATATCCCAATTCAATCAACCAACAACTGCCATTGGCAAAGTTAACCAGGATCCCAACAAGGTTGATTGTCCATTGCTCCATTGATCAGATAGATCCCATCATGATCATTGATTCCCAACCATCCCAACCAGATTCATCATTGAACCCTCCTCATCTCAATCCAAATCTTGTCTTTTCCTCTCCAACCTATCTCACGAGGAACAAGACCTACTCCCACGGATATCAATCAGATCAAATCAATTGCAATCTGATCCTAATCTATTCCAGGATCATCCCAACCCATCAGTCTTATCCCAAAACCCTCTCCCATCTTACTCACTACTACCCTTGACGCTAACAATGTTGATCCCACTCCCCAAAGCATCATCATTGCTTTCCAACAGTCTCCAAGGCATCCTTCCCAATCAATCCCTCCTTGGTGATTGGGCCATTTCAAACAAACCATCATCAAATCATCCTTCCAACAATCCATCCAATCCACTCCTAAAATTTGGCAACTTGTAGCCAGGTTCAATGTCTCCATCCTCAACCGATCTGATGATGATGATGATCATGAAGAGCTCCTCCTCAATCTGACCAGCAGCACTCGTCAAGATTGGTATAGAATACACATCAAGAAGAAGACTTTCTCGGAACTAGACTAGATCTGTCAATTGTTCCATCATTCTCCCTTGTATCCATTGATCCTCCACCCATCAATTACTGGTCACCCGTGCGGCTTGTCTGTTGCCTGCGTGGGTCTCAACTGTTGCCCGGGCCTGTCAGCATGCCTGCGGGCGTCTCAACTAGCTAATCTCTTGCCCATGCTTATCATTGGCACGGGACAGGGTTTTGATTCAGTTTATTTTTTTTTTGAGTGATTGTTGTTTCTTTTTTTCCTTTTGTTTTCTCATGAAAATCCTAAAAAAAAGAAAGAAAAAAAAACTTTTTTTCCCGCTCTATTTGTGGTATCTCTTGTAAATAGTCTACAGGGATCCACACTCTATAAAAGGAGGAGCTCTCCACGGCCTTTTCCAAATCATCCATGGGAGTGTGTGCTTATGTCCCCCCCTTGATCATTGAAATTGAATCCTGATTCTCATCCTGGGTATATCTATGATTTCCCCCTGATCCATTGATCCTGAGTACTTGCCCCTCCATGTCCTGATCCTTATCACCAACCAATAGCCTTGCTGGTTGAAGAGAATTCTGTCTTTTGGAATTCTTGAATATGTTATACCACTCCTTGATCCATTTCTCTGACCATACTGGTCTTGATCCCTCCTTGATCATCTTTCTGGAGCCAATCACAATTGATTGAAGAGGTCTTATTAAGTTTAAGTCCTGGAGTGTTATACCTCCCTTATTTTTTTGCGTTGCATTCTGCCAGCCTACTATTGAGTTCCTTGAGAAGTGTTGAGGTCATCCTTGCTTCAAATCAGTTACTGTTTGCTTTTAGAGCTTCTTAAACATACTGCTTTGTCTTTTACGGCCTCCCTCAGTTATCTGGTACCCTTCAAGCGCTTGATTGCGGAGAGTTGGGCAGGTTCATTGAGAACCTGGAGGTTGGTTGGTTTTGAGTTGATCATCCCCAATCTTATGCTGATGACCAGAGTTATTAGATTGTGGGCGTTTTTTACATAAAACAGCTTTTTTCTTTGAACTTTAAACAAACTTTGGCTTGTTTTTTCCAAGTTTTTCCCACATAATCTTTGCTCAGATAGTTCTGTTCCATCGCTACCAAACTACTATCATCTTTATCCTCTACTAATTGATTTCTCATTTACCAGGTCCTGGACCTTGATCTTGGTTACATTTAAATATTTTTGTCACAATCAGGAGGGCAGCCTAAACAGCACCTTTCCCCTCCACAGAACTGCGACAGCCTAGAACTGTTTGGAGTCTTACAGCAACCAAGAATCAACTCCTCTCTCAGTCAAAGTTCACTAAAAGCTTACATACTCTTTCAGTTCTTTCAAGGCACGGCATTCAACCCTATCAATTTTGTCACAGGTATTGCCTTCACACAACTGGCTACGGCTCCTTGAGTCTATCCTAATCTTTCTCATTATCTGACTCTTGCCTTCAGCCAGTTGCTCCACCGTTGGTTCTGTTTACCTGTTGTTTCCTTTTTTTTTTGATTGAATGTTTCTTTGGCTCATTGTTTGCTTCATCTGTGAGATCTATTCAGCCTGATCTTGGTAGCCAACAATCATTTCTCTCAAAGAGAACTATCTCTTCTTCACCAAAGGCAATAGACTTTTCCCTCAGAGATAAGACATTTTTTTGATCAAATTCAACTCATCAGGAAGAAGCCATCCATATGGACCATAGTTGAACACTATCATACATTCTTCAGTGACATGACCACAAGGCACAAAGGGCCCAGCAAGAGATGAAGATAAACCACAGTAAGAATCACGGGATAAGGGAGGGCGCATGAGAGGAGGATTAAGATTGAGGGGCATGGGCCAATTGATGGGTTGGACCTTTTTTGCAACTGGTTTATACTTGGTGGCAAGAGAGAGAAGCCCCTGTTTCCTCAAAGTGTTCACCAGAAAAAATTTATCACAAAAACTGAGGCCAAGTTCCAATATTTTTCAAATCCTATGTTCTGAAACATCCTTGAAGGGTGCCTTTTCCATAAAAGAAGAACAAATGGATAATAAGTTGCTCACAGGTGTGGCACAAGGTAGAGTTTCCAAAATGATGGTAGAATAATGCCCTAGTGGTGCATAATTGGGAGGACTTATCTTGACCCCTGAGTGCCTCCACTGAAGTCCATATTCCTCCATACCAAACCATTAAGAAGGGGATCTAGATCAAGATCTAGTTTATAATCATTGTGGAGAATAAGATCAGAACTGAAAGAAGATTGAAAAGGATTAAGAGAAAAAGGAAAAGAAGAAAATACAGATCCAGAGAGAGAGGAAATATTTTTGGGATTTTTTATTTTGACATTGTGGTGACCAAATCTGGACACCCTGGACCAGATGCAGAAAATTCAATTTTTTTTTTCTACAATTCTTTTATTTAGGTGTCTTTTATCTGAAAAAAAAAATTGGAATTTTTATGTATCAGTATCACTCCTCCAATTTCCTCATCCTGCCAAGAATTCCTCTGTCCCAGTGGTCTAGGACAGGCCTCTCTTGGTCTCATCACCTAGGCATCACGTTTGATTCCTTCTCTCCTTGTTCCCCCCCTTCCTTTTGGCCAAAAGCGCGGGCCAAGACCCGCTTGGCCCAAACTCAATCCTCATGCTCATCCTATCATCCTCCCATCCCCCCACCAAATTCCAATCTCATCATCATCATCAAGCCAATAGCCCAAAGCTTGACCTAGGATCCCTATTGCACTCACTCAATAACCAATCCACCTTTTCAATCTTGAAGACCGAGGAGGATCCCATGCATCAGACCTTGGGTCATGGTCTCATCAATCAGGAACTTGTCAAGCCACCCATTGGTTTACTTTTGTCAGAACAGTAATCCAATGATCATCGTCACCCACCAGCTCACAAACCCTCAAGCCAATCCAACCAATTTTGGGCAGGAACAATGGATTCGACTTGATCATCCATTCACGCCTTATTTGCCAAAATGGAAAGCCCCACAAAGGAGACCCAATCAACCACCCAGTCAAGAGATCTGGTCATTCAACTACCTCTACCCGGCACCTCTTTCCAATTGACTCCCTCCTCTACTCTTGCTACCCCCGTTGACGGTCCCATCTTTACCTCATCGTCAACTCCCTATCCTACTCATCCACACAACAATCAACAGACTTTACTCTCTCAAAGCTCCCCTAGTGTCCCCACCTATCCCGCCAACTTCCACTCGCACCCCCCTTCCATCTTTGGGTGGGGGTGGGAAAGTGTTGTCTACCGCCCGCAGACATCCACGGGTGGTCTGGTTCATTTTCTTTCCCACCCCTTCCGCCTTCAGGTGAGGGGTGGGTGATCCCGGTGTTGTTGCGCGCGCCCGTCCGCGGACGGACGCAAGAGAGGTGAAGGGATGAGTATAGATCTGACCCCAGTCAGGGAGGCCGGATTTCCACCGGCCTGCGTGATCAATTTTTCTGATCATCTGAAATCAAAAAAAAAAAAATTCCGCTCTATTTGTAGAATCAGTTGTACATAGTCTAACAGGGCCTCCTGCCCATATAAAGAGGGGCTCTCCCCTGCCTTTTGGGAGGGGTATCATATGGTACCTTACCAGAGAGGAACACCATCACTACCATCTTGAAATATGTAATCTGTGGGGTCTCATTCCCCTTTATCTGAGACTAAAATTTGGGTATATCCATCATTTCCCCTTGATCCTTGAGCCTCCATACTCAAACCCTGATCCTTTATCTTTATCACCAACCAATAGCTTTTCTGGTTGAAGAAGAATTTGACTGATTCAATTCTTGAGTGTGTTACACCACTCCTGATCCCTTTATCCAACCATACTGGTCCTGATCATCCTTTGATTATCTTTCTGGAACCAGTCATGTTTGACTGAAGAGGTTTTATTAAGCTTAAAACCTGGAGTGTTAAACCTCCCCTCACTTCTTACAAAGTTGAATTCCGCCACGCTATTCTTGAGTCCCTTGAGAAGTGTTGGGTTATTCTTGTTTGAATCAGTTATTGTTTTGCTTCTAGAGCGTCATCAAACAATTAGCTTTGTCTTGTGCAGCCACCCACAGTTATCTGGTACCCTTCAAGCGCTTTATTGCGGAGAGTTGGGCAGGTTCATTGAGAACCTGGAGGTTGTTTTTGGATTGAGTTGATCTTTCCTAAGCTTCTGCTGACAACCAGAGCTATTAGATTGCGGGCGTTTTTACTTACAATTGCCTTGTCTTGTTGAACTCTGAACAATCCTTGACTTCTTCTATTCAAGTTTTCCCTGGTGTAAGCCTCCAAACAGTGCTAGGCCGTGGCAGTTCCGCGGAGGGGAAAGGTGCTGTTTAGGCTGCCCTCCTGAGTGTTACAAAAATATTTAAATGTAACCAAGATCAAAGTCCAGAACCTGGTAAACGGGGGACCAAATGTAAGAGGATGAAGATTATAGTGGTTGGTAGCTGGTAAACAACACTATCTGAGGCAAGATGGTGCCGGGGAAAACTTGAATAGAAGAAGTCAAGGTTTGTTCAGAGTTCAACAAGACAAGGCAATTGTAAGTAACAATGCCCACAAGCTAATAGCTCTGGTTGTCAGCAGAAGCTTAGGAAAGATCAACTCAATACAAAACAACCTCCAGGTTCTCAATGAACCTTCCCAACTCTCCGCAATCAAGCGCTTGAAGGGTACCAGATAACTGTGGGTGGCTGCACAAGACAAAGCTAATTGTTTTATGACGCTCTAGAAGCAAAACAATAACTGATTCAAACAAGAATAACCCAACACTTCTCAAGGGACTCAAGAATAGTGTGGCGGAATTCAACTTGACAAGAAGTGAGGGGAGGTTTAACACTCCAGGTTTTAAGCTTAATAAAACCTCTTCAGTCAAACGTGACTGGTTCCAGAAAGATAATCAAAGGATGATCAGGACCAGTATGGTTGGATAAAGGGATCAGGAGTGGTGTAACACACTCAAGAACTCAATCATTCAAATTCTTCTTCAACCAGAAAAGCTATTGGTTAGTGATAACAATCAAGGATCAGGGTTTGAGTATGGAGGCTCAAGGATCAAGGGGCAATCATGGATATACCCAAATTTTAGTCTCAGATAAAGGGGAATGAAGCCCCACGGATGATGTATTGCAAGGTGAAAATGATGATGATCCTCCCTGGTATGGTAGGATGTGATGATGATGGTGTGATCTGATCTGATGTGATGGTGGGATCCACTGATCCCGGATATCCGGTGCTGATCCCTGTACAAAAGGCAGGGGGGAGCCCCTCCTTATATGGGCAGGAGGCCCTGTTAGACTATGTACAAGGGATACTACAAATGGAGCGGAAAAAGAAAGGAATTTTTTTTTGATTTTCAGATTTTAGGCAATCATAAAAATTTTATCACGCAGGCCGCTGGAAATCTGGCCTGCCTGACCGGGGTGGGATCTATCTTCATCCCTTCACCTATCCTGCTTCCGTCCGTGGACGGACGCGCTCAACAATACTAGAATCACCCACCCCTTGCCCAAAGGCGGAAGGGGTGGGAAAGCAAAACAGATCAGGCCTCCTGCGGGTGTCCGCGGGCGGTAGACGACACTCTCCCAGTTTTAGATCAAATTTTTGCCCAGATTCAAACCAGGATTAACTTCATTCAAGTCATTGATAAGAACTCTGATCATTTTGAAATCACCATCCATAAATTCACAAAAGGTTGAATACAAAACGCCGTTCAGGTTTTCATCAGCATTGAGACCATGAGTCAGAGCGGATCAAGTGGATTGATTGGATGATGGTCTGGAGGAGTTGAAGCTACTAGGGGTTGAAGTCGTAAAGTTTGCTTTGCAAGAGCCACAAGAGCTGGTGGATCGACTGGGGGTGTCTTGTTGATTGTAAAAGCTGAAGGCATGGTTGGTTTGACCACTGAGATTGTATAATCTCCAACTAGAAGGTTTTGAAAGCTTCTCGTACGCAAAGCTAAGTTTCTGGAAGGCAGCCATACAGGGTTCATACTGTAGTAGTTTATTGGGATGACAGAGTCTTGATTGAGTGATGTAAGCTTGGAGGATATCCTCAAACTTGAACTGGTGATGATTGCAGTAGCTGTAGCCTGTTAGGCCTAGGATATGGTAGAGGTTGTTGTGACAATTGATATGATTGACCAGTTTGTAAGGGTTGCAGTTTCCATTTAACCGTTCACTATCCCCTGAGCAAGGTTTGGATGGGGAGGCGTGGGGATGATGAGGACAAGAGGCAGAAGCAAAGGATTGGCTGGACGTGGATTGATGAGGCTGGGAGGAATTAGGAGGAAGGAGAACTGGATGAGCTGGTTGGAGACAATGATGGATGATGGTCCGTTGAAGGTGTGGTGATCTTACTGAGAGCCATGGATCGGACTGAAATGAGATCTCGGGCCGAGTGGGTCTCGGCCCGCGCCTTTGGCCAAAAGGAAGGGGGGGAACAAAGAGAGAAGGGATTGGACACATAAATAAAAGAATTGTTAAAAAAATTTTAATTTTTCCACATCTGGCCCAGGGTGTCCAGATTTGGTCACCACATGGGCATCATCTTGCCTCAGATAGTGTTTTTTGCCCAGCTACCCACTACTATCATCTTTATCATCTTACATTTGGACCCTTGTTTACCAGGTTCTGGACTTTGATCTTGGTTACATTTAAATATTTTTGTAACACTCAGGAGGGCAGCCTAAAACAGCCCCTTTCTCCTCCACAGAACTGCCACGGCCTAGCACTGTTTGGAGTCTTACAACATGTTTTTGATTTTCAATACTTTCCAGATCAGAATAAAATGATGAGAAAAAAATAAAAATAAGCCTCTGTGATGAGAGTTGATCCTAGATTTAAATTTTGAGCCTGAGAAGAACTACAACTATTAGTAGAAGCAACTACTCTGCGAAAAAAATGAGAGGAACCAAAAGTTTCCTTCTGCTTCCCCTTTAGAACTGATTTAGGAGGATGACCAGGGAAATCTCTTTCCAAAGGACCAGAATCCAAAGAGCAGAGAGGGAATTCAATCTTCCTTCCATCAGCATCAGGGAGAAGGATTCTCTCCCCAAATTGATCAGAAAACATCAAGGTAGCACCAAAATCCATTAAGAACGGTTGACCCAATATCATAGGTCCTTCCAAACAAGTAATCCAAAAATGACAGGTTCCAACAATGTTTTGACAAATTCAAACAGGAAACTCTCCAGAAATACCAACTAACTAACAAGCCTGATTCCCTATTTTATACACTTCAGAGTTGAAGCTAACTCTAGGACTGAGCTTGAGTTTGCAGGCCATAGAATCCAAAATCAGGTTAAGTTGGGAACCAGAATCAACCAGGAGAGAAACTGTTTTATCCCATTTTTCAAGAGAAAAAGGAAGAAAACCAAGCGGACAAGAGTACAGGCTGGAATCTAAGGAAAGATCAGTTCCACCAGATTCCTCAAACAATGTTCCAGAGGAAACCTTCAATTTGTCCAAGCCAATTTCCCCATTTCAACGAGAGAACCATTTCTTCATCCCTTCAGCAACAGAGGGCAAAATTTTAAGGAGCTCAGAAACAGGTAAATCAGGAATTTTAAGATCAGAGATTTTATTTAATAACCCTTCCACAGCATTGGGGTGATCCTTAGAGATTCCCTTCTCAAACCAAAATTTGGGCTGGGTGGAGGGAGGATGATCAGGTGAAGCAGGGATTATGACAGGATTGGTAGGTTGAGGTGTTCCAACAGGAGAGGGATCAGTTTGGTTTTGAAACCTTTGGATTAGAGGTTCTGTTTCCAAGTCCATGTCTTCCACCACAGAGGAAGGGGTTTCAGGGGAGGATTGACGTTTTTCCAGTTTACAAAGGATAGTTGACAGCATAGGAGAAGCTTTGTGAGTTTTGGGTTCCTCATTTTGTTTCCTAGCTGGATTGTCTTTATAAGCCCCATAGAAGCTAGAGAAAGAAATAAAATTAGGATACCATGGTTGAAGAGTACCACAGTAAGATCAAAAATCCCAAGAGGCCAAAGACACTTTCTTAGTAGGAGATGGCTGAAAAGAGGCCACCACATGAAAGATAGGGTGTGATGAATCAACAGGGATCACAGCACCATTAGGAAGAGAAAAATTATTTCCATTTTGTTCCACCAACTTTTCCTCCTTATCCTTCTGGAGTTCTGGGCATTTTCTGGTTCCATGACCTTCCCTATGACAATAATTGCAAACCAGAGTGGATCTAGGAACAGAATTAGAAGGTTTGGGAGCAGGAAGAGCAGAAATCTTTTGATCCATTTTATTCTTGAAAGCTTGGAAATTTTGGTGATTTCATTGATATTTTCTGTTTCTTTGTTTTCCTGAGTATTTGATTTAGGAAAATGACCAGCCTCCATTTTCCTCATAATTTTGTTGGACTCAGAGAATGAGGGAGCAGGAACAAGTTAAGTGGTGCGGGGTTTCTCAAAATTTAGGGCAGTTTGACCTTTCATGAATTTATACACCCCACTCCTAAGGACAAAAAAATCAGGAAGCTTGAAAAAATTATCCCTAGTTGCAATCATAGACCCAGAATTAAATAATTTGTCCCTTATTTGCTCCTGCACTCCTAGCAAAAAAGATTGGAAAAATTGGACTCCAAGTTTGTCCAAGGTGTCAATCTCATCATTTCTAAGGAGATAGGATTGGGTAGGATGCCACAATTTCCTAAAAGATTGGTACTCAGAGGCTGAAGAAATACTATCCTTTGAGATCCACTGAGAAAAATAATTGTCCAAGTCCTGTAGCATAAAATGAGCTATGTCTATCTTTCCCCAATATGCCAGCATTGCTTTGTTTAGAAGCTTCCAGTTATGAGATTTGAATCCATAGAAAGACTTGATTACTTCCATAACTTCACCAGAGGAAATAAAGAATTTTAACTGATAGGCCATATTGTATTCACTAGCTCCATCCACTTCCGCAGCCATTTTGTAAGAATCAAGGAATAGTTTGAAATTTTTGCCATTGAAATTCAAGTTCTTGTTCTGGGGTTTGATCTTGACCAGCTTAGCACAAACAGAGAAGGAGGTAACATTAGATTCCATTTCAAATAACAGAGTTCCTAGAGGATCCAAAGAGCAGATTTCCAAAGTGGCTCATGATTGTGGCAAGACTAGGGTTTCACAAAACACAACAGGAATATTGCCCCAGGGATGCACAATTGGGAGAAATTAATTCTGAGATACGTTACCTCTACAGATCAGATATAAAAAAAGAGAAACAGAGAAAAAAGAAAAAGAGACCAGATCTTGAAGTTGATTTCAAACGTATTGAGACTGTAAATCCCAAGGTTGCTTGTTTGATCCCAGCCCAGGGGAGAAAATGTAAGACTTCAAACCATTCTGAGACGCAGGCAGTTCTGTGGAGGGGAAAAGGTGCTGTTTAGGCCACCCTCCTGAGTGTTACAAAAATATTTAAGTGTAACCAGAATAAAGGACCAGAAGCTTATGGACAAGGTATCAATGGGAGAGATTATTTTTGATAATATTTGGTAGCAATGGAAACAAAACTATCTGAGACAAGATGATTCAGGAAAATACTTGAACAAACAAGCCAAAGTTTGTTTCAGAGTTCAATAGAAAAAGGCAGTTGTAAGTAACAAAAACCACAAGCTAATAACTCTGGTTGTCAGCAGAAGATTAGGAAAGATAAACTCAATCACAACCAATGTCCAGGTTCTCAAGGAACCTGCCAAAATCTCCGCAATCAAGGGCTTGAAGGGTACCAGATAACTGTGGGTGGCTGTTCAAAACAAATCCATTTGTTGATGAAGCTCTAGAACCAAAGCAGTAACAAATTTGAAAAAGAATAACCCAGCACTTCTCAAGGGACTCAAGAATAGCATGGCAGAATTTAAATTCAAAGAAATAAAGGGAGGTTTAACAATCCAGGTTTCAAGCTTAAATAAACCTCTCAGTCAAATGTGACTGGCTCCGCAAAGGCAATCAAATGAATGATCAAGACCAAAGTGGTGAGAGAAAGGGATCAAACTAGTGGCTTAACACACTCAAGAATTCAACCCAATGAATTCTTCTTCAACCAGAAAGGATATTAGTTGGTGTTAAGGATCAGGTCACAGAGGATGGATCAAAGGGTTTGAGTATGGAGGCTCAAAGATCAATGCGCAATAAAAAGATATACCCAGAATGAGGATGCTTGGATAAAATTTGAAGGGCCCCACAGATTTATTACTTAGATGATGATGGATGATTCAATGATTCCATGATATGATGGGGAAAAAAGGCAGGGGAGAGCCTCGCCTTTTATGGGAAAGAGACCCTGTAGACTATTTACAAGTGATACTACAGATGAGTGTGGATTTTTTTTTCTTTTTTCTTTTTTCTTTTTTCTTTTTTCTTTTTTCTTTTTTCTTTTTGCTTTTTTCTTTTTTCTTTTTTCTTTTTTCTTTTTTCTTTTTTCTTTTTTCTTTTTTCTTTTTTCTTTTTTCTTTTTTCTTTTTTCTTTTTTCTTTTTTCTTTTTTCTTTTTTCTTTTTTATTTTTTCTTTTTTCTTTTTTCTTTTTTCTTTTTTCTTTTTTCTTTTTTCTTTTTTCTTTTCTTTTTTTTGATGGTTAAGATAAAAAACCAAAAAAAATTTTTTGAATTTTTTCCCTCTTTTCTTGAGGTGCACCAAATTGATCACCACAATGGCTCAAATTTAGCCGTGTAGCCATGAACTTATCATCACCCTTATTATCTCTAGGTAATATTTCCTCTTGATACTATTTTTAGAATTATCTATCACTTGATTCAAAGCTTCCTATCTTTTCTGGTGCACCTGTTAGCTTACAAACACTCTATGGTAAGTGATTCATATGTTTGAAGGCTATTTTTTCTATTTCATATTCTCTCTGAGATTGAAATTCATAGTATTCCTTGGAAAAATTGTATTTTAATTGATTTTGAATCTCTTTTCTTTGTCTTTTTTTAATGATTTTCCATTTTCAATAAAAGAAGCTTCTCTCTCTCATAAATTACACAAACTATGAGCTTCCAGGAGGAATAGTAGCACAGTGAATATTAGTAGTGTTGACAAAAATATAACAATTGGTTCAACAGTCTATAATACCTTCTCTTATTACAGTTTCTGTATTAAAAATACAACGCTTAACAAGATTAGGGTAAAAATGGCTAAAAATTTGGTGGAGGAACATTAGAAAAATAAATAAGACAATGGAAAGCCATAATTGATTATGAAGAAAAAAAGCATTCAGGACCATCTGCAGAAAATTAAAAAAATGAATTAGGTTTTTCCTGCTTTGATGGTTGCTGCATTATTCTTGTTTCTGCATCTCTAGGACATCCATCATAAATACTCAGGATTGGTTGATTAAGAATTTTAATATGGTTAAATTGTGCCATATAATTTCAATTGTATTCAGCACACACCAAAAAAGAAATATTTCTTGAAGATGAGTTGTTTTTACTAGTACTTGTTTCTGCTCAATACACTTGTGGGGGGTGGGGGGGCTGGTGGAGCAGGGATTGACCAGAGTGGGAGAACTGATAATAGAAGGATGTCAAGAGTTCAAAATTTGGTTAAGAAGACAAGGATTAGAGATGAAGGAGGCTTTCAAATGCAGTAGAAATCCCAATAGGTACGTGAAATCTGTTGTGGTTTGTTGCAGCCTGAGCCAGCAGCTGGTGAGGAGCTGCTGTGTCAAGTTAAATACTAGCTAAGTAGTAACCTGTATTTGCTGGGCAAGCATGTAGCTTTCCAGTCTGAGTTTGGCTATGCTGGTGTCTACCGCTGGAATACTGGCGGTTAGATATCAGGGCCAGCCTTAGAAAACTGGTGATTGAGTCTTGTGTTGGGATAAAAAATGTTTTGCATTTGGGTGATGTTGAATTCACAACTCCCAGTTGTGTAGGAGTTGTGTAGGGCCCTAAACGTCCCAATGGACGCGTGGGGGCCCATACACCTGTCCAAGACGCACGTGAGGGCAAAACAAAGTGTCTAAACGCGCCAAAGGGGTTCTCTCAAACATGCCCCACCCCTGGGGGTCCATATACACCCCGTAAATGGTGGTTTTGAGCTGTGTTCAGGGGTATGCAGCCCCCCAGGGGTTGTGCAAAACTTTTTGGGTCCCCCTGGACCACATTTGGGTTCCATAAAATCAAATGTGGGATCACAATTACTATGTGGAACTGTTGTTCCACATCTAGCAATCATAAAGTGACACTAAAGTGAAATTAAAGTGAAATCAAGTGAAATAAAAGTGAAATAAAAGTGAGATTGTAGGAAACTGAAAATACAAAACCACTTAAGATTGATCTTTCTCAACTTGAAAGTGAGCAAACTTGGTAGTTGCTCAATTGAAAGTTGGATTGAATACTGAATTAGCATTGCATTTTTTTTGCATTATGGGAACAGTTGCAAGCCCTCCTTTTAACATTGCCGCATTCAAGGACTACATTAGTGCAATTAACAAAGCTTCAGAAAAGAATGATTGGGGTAATGTATCATTGGAAGCCCCAATTTAATCCTCATTGAGGGTTTCAATTGAGGAACAAAATGTTTCACAAATGGACATAACCTCTGGTGGTGAGTAACATTTTATGTTACTTGTCTGTGCTGTATTTAATCTGATTGAAACTGATGTAGTGCATGCCATAAATATAACTATGTAACTATGACAGATTGACTTGCCCCACCCCCTGTGAGAGCTTTTCCTACTAGGGAAGAGGCAAAAACGTATTTTCAAACATGGGAAATGAAGCATGGTTAAGATTTAACAGTTTTCAACTAAAAGCGTGATAAATATGTGGATTTAGCCTGTGATAGACATGGTTTGTTCTCTGGGAAATTGCTCACCAAAACTTCAAGGCAAACTCACACAAGGAAGGTTGGTTGCAAGTTTTCAATCTATGCTAGTAACACAAAGGCGGATCCCTTTTGGTGAATCTCCTACAAGAATGATCAAAATAACCATGAACCATCTCCACACCCCTCAGTGCATCCTCACCTGAGGAGAATCTCTGGGGTAGCATTAGAAAATATAAAAGAAGGCATGAATGATGGGCTCAATACAATTCAACTCAAAAGAAAATTGAGAAAAATAAATTGTGGAGAAAAGGTTGATGACCAAACAATCTTTAACACTGAGTGGAAGGTAGCGCTAGAAGAACTAAAGGGGAAAAGTGTTTTGGAGGTCCTCTTTGCACAACTTGGTAATTCAGGTTGGGTTTATTCAGCAAAATTCAGTGGAGAGGGTCACTTGGAGGCCCTATTCTTGGCTCACCCCAAGGAATTACAGCTTTGCAAGCAATTCCATCATATAGCTATGATGGATTGTACTTATAAGACAAATAAGTACAACATCCCCCTATTGCACGTTGAAGTAATTACATCCAAGCTGAAAACTTTCACAAAATCTCTTTTTTTTATAACAAGAGAAACTTTTTTGCTCTAAAGGTGGTCTGTAAATGTGCTAAAGGAGTTGGCTGATGATCCTGAGAGAAATCCCAATGTCTTTGTGATTGACCATTAAACAGCTTTGATCTGTGCTCTAGAAAAAATATTCCCTGAGTCAACAAGACAGTGCTGTAAATTGCACTTGTCTAAAAAAATCCAAGCAAACTGTAAAGTGCACTTCAAGAATGACTTTGAAGGGTGAAAAATCTTTATGTCTCTGTGGGCTAAGTATGGGGCCCCAAAAATCAAGAAGGAGGCAGAGGTCAATGCTGCAGAACTTAGAGTAAGTGCCAAGTCACTGCTTCTACTGTTAATTTTCTTAGTTTTGGGTTGCTTTCATCATGACTTTTATAAATTGTTTTGCGGCAGACCTTGATGATGTACTTGAGTATATGGATCATAATATCTTCCGTATCAAAGAGACATTTTTAATGGTTTGGACTTGCAAAAAACCAGACTTTGGGAATAAATCAACATCTTTGGTTGAAGGGGCCCATGCTACCCTCAAACAATTCCTTGCAAACTTGTTGTTAAAAATTTTGGATGTTTGGCAAAATCTAGAGGGCACAGTTTCCAATCAAATTCAATTTTTTCAGGTTGTGCTTTAAAACTCTTGGATAAAGATTGGAATAGTTCTTCCTACTGAAATGTTGCAATTGGCATACAAGGTGTTTTTACAAGCAATGAAACTTGTTGGGAATGAATTAGAGATGTTAAAGTGGAACCATGATGGGGAAGTGTGCACCAAGGCATACTCAATGACTATGGGTTTTCCCTGTTCCCACCAAATAGGGGACCCACTAGTGTCAAGAGGCTCTGTTGTGCCTGAAGATGTTCATTGTCAGTGGAGTTTGTATTATAGAACTTGCAGTTCTAGTGATTTAAGTTGGTTTAAGTTGAATTGTTCACATCACTTTGTGATCAATGCTTTGTGATTAATGCTTTTTGAATGATGATTTCTACTTGACTAAAATGATGATTCCTACCTGGATAATATTTGATCCTTTTGAATTTTTAATGGTTGATGTTGATGAATTGCTCAACAATTATAAGTTACATGAGAAGCTCAATGCAATCATCTTGAATCATCCTGATCACGATTATTGCGGGCTGTTTAAGCAATTGATGAATGAGAGGGCCAATTATCAATCAAAGCCAAGACTTGAACCAAAAGTCTTTCAATCAAACAGAGGCTGTCAAAAATTGACAATTACCTGCCAAGATCCTTCTTGATTTGAACACATTGAAAAGGAAATGGAGTGGGAAAAGAGAATTAGAAGGGTAACAAAGAAGAAAAGACAAATTATTTTAAGTCTTTTCTTTTGTGAAAGGTTCATTTTTTTGGTTTAATGAACTGATTAAGAAATGTTTATAGTCCAAGTAAGGCTCTTCATCTGAATTTCATAGTTTAGTGGAAGAGACTGAAAGTTCATTGGGTTTAGTGCCATTGAAATCAAATTTCTTTTTGACGGATGAAGCAGATGCAATGGAGGAGTCAAACAGAATCTCATTTTTGGTGAGTGGTGATCCTTTTAATGAGATTAAGATTTTGGCTTACTACTTTTTGATTTTAGGAATAAATTACCTCAATCAAATACCTGAGAACTTACATAATTTCTTGGGTGAGGTTTGGGACCCAGTTGGTGATGGAAATTGTGGTTTTATAGGCATTGCTCAATCACTTGGGTATGATGAGGATGAATAGTTTAAAGCTCAGAAATAAATGCTTGAAACATTGAGGGAAAATAAGGTGTGCTATTCTAAGATCCTTGGCAGCAGTAAAGATGTTGAAAAGATAGAACAAAGACTTGATGTCTATGACAAAAATGAAAAGATTACATCTTTGAAATGGCTTTCAAAGCTTGACATGTGTCAAATGATAGGTGATAATTATGGAAGACCAATATGTTTCATTTAATTGGAATCATGTTTTTCTGTTACTCCTATGAAAATGGGTGTGAAAGAAAAATCAGACGCTATTTACATTTGATTTCTTAACAATAACCATTGTTTCCAGATTGTAATTAAGGGAGATGTTATTCCAATCACACCCATAGTTTTCAAACCATGTTCCATGATTTATAAAAAAGCAGCTTGTTGGTTTGATCACCTCAAAGATCAACTTGATTTGTATTCTAACTTATAGATTAATTTCATCATTTGGGTTGGGTCTAACATGCTGATATTTTAATTCTATTAATATAAAGGGTTATCACATTTTGAACATCATTATGTTGATTATTTTGAAATAAAATCATTATGATGAGCGTTTTTAATGAGATTTTCATGGTACATCAGTTCAAATTGTGTTGGAATGATCCCATAAAAAGCTTAACTTGTGTTTAGCTTGTAATGGGGTCAGCTTAACACAAGTTGAAATTGTTTTTTTGGTGCTTTTACTTTGGGGTGTTTTTACTTTAGGGCTGGTCATATTTTTTTGGCACTTTTACTTAAGGGCTGATCAAATGACTTCTTGTATTTTTTGCCTGGTCAAAAGACTGGTATTTTTTTTGGCACTCTTACTTTATGGCTGGTCAAAAGATTTCTTTAATTTTTGGGTCCTTTTACTTTAGGGCTAGTTAAGTTGGATTTACTTTAGGGCTTGTCAAGTTACTTGTATTTTTTTTTGGTGTTTTTACTTTAGGGCTTGTCATGTTACTTGTCTTTTTGTGTTTTTAATTTAGGGGTTGTCAAGTTACTTGTATTTTTTTGGTGTTTTTAATTTAGGGCTTTTCAAGTTACTTGTCTTTTTTTGGTGTTTTTAGTTTAGGGATAGTCCAGTTACTTGTGTTTTTTTGGGTCTTTTTACTTTAGGGCTAGTCCATTGGATAGTCCCAGTTTTTTTTTGTTATTTATTTATTTATTTTATCCAAAAAATCAACATTTTTTGATTTCTGTGATTTTTTGGTTGATTCCTGTTTTTTGGAAGGTTTATTTGATTCATGGGTTATATTAGTGCGCTTTCATTCCATTTCTTTTTTTGGCTCACCACAGTCAGGTTGTGTGTGGGATGCCACATGACTACATTTGAGCCATGTACAACCCCACACGGCTCAAATGTAGTTGTGTGGAATCCAACACGCCATTGGACCAGGCTGGGTTGGCCAAGCAACTCTTTGAGCCATGGGGGTTTTACATGGATTGGATTGGGCCATGTGGCGTGCCACACGGCCCCTTTTGAAAATTTTCCACGGCTCAATGAGCTGTGAATTTAAAATTTCCCATAAAAAAAATAAAAAAATAGAAAAAAGGGTGATTATAAATTCACAACTTCAGTGGTGTGGGAGTTGTGTAGGGCCCCACACAACCTGTGGGAGTTGTGTAGGGCCACCACAACCTGTGGGAGTTTTTTAGGGCCCCACAAAACCTGTTGGAGTTGTGTAGGGCGGATCAATGCATGGGGGTCCATAAACTACTCCAAAGGGTTGTTCCAAACACGCACAACCCCTGGGGGGGCATATACCCCCCATAATGGGAATTTTTGATTTTTGTACCCAAGTAAACAACCATTTAGACTTGTGTACGGGGTATAAAACCCCCTGGGGTTGTTCAATAATTTAGTTATTTTATATTTTATATTTCATATTTCATATTTTTGTTTTTGTTTTTAAACCAAAAAATCAACATTTTTTTATTTTTTGGTTGATTTGTGTTTTTTTATTTAGTTTATTTTATTTTTATTTTTTAAGCTTGCAATTCTTTCAGTTGTGTGGCACAGAACACAACTATATTTGAGTTATGTACAACCCTACACAACCCATTTGAGCCGTGTAGCACGCCACATGGCCCATTTGAGTCATGTACACGACTCAAAGAGTTGTGAATTTAACATTACCCTAAAAAAATAAAAATAAAAAATAGAAAAAATAGAAAAAATTAAAAAAATTAAAAAATTGAAAAAATTAAAAAAATGAAACAAAATAAAAAAAGTAAAAAAAATATTAAAAATATTAAAAATATTACAAATATAAAAAAATATAAAAATACAAAAAATATAAAAAAAATAAAAAAAATGAGTCAGCCCAGGATTTGAACAACCAAAACCAAAAAAATTCTGTGATTTGATATTTCACCTATTTAACAGTTCAATGCTACTCAACAAAGTGAGCCAGTAAGAGTGGTAGAATCTGCTCTCTCAACGCAGAAGATGAGGTACAAGATAAGACCGGGATGACTTGAGGAGGATTGGGAATATCTCCTTCAAATATTTATTCCCATTCATCTTTGATGTTGGCAAGAGGGTTGTGAAGGATTACACAATTGATAATCCAGTTGATGAGGAACTTCATGTCTTTGGAATTTTGTAGCTGGTTTTGCATCTCCCGTAAGCTAGCCCATCTTCCTTTCAGGAATCCTATGGCATGCTCAATCCAAACTCATGATTGGGAAAGCTAATAGTTGAAATTACTTTTGGCTTGATCATTGGATGAAAAATTGTGGTATGCTGGAACCACATATTTCCCACTAGCATAAGCTGAATAGGTCAAAAGGTATTGATCTTTCTCAAGGTAGTTATCTGGTTGTTGGGAAATCCGCATCCAATTGAAAACATGTGAATTGTGACAAGAACCTGGAAGGCCAGCATGGACAGATATTAACTTCTTGTTGTTATCAAAAACAAGTTGTAGTGACACAGAGTATCTATACAAACCAATAAAAAATATTTGGTCAGTGTTTTATCAAAGGATTTATCAAAGGCTTTGGAAAAGAAATGAATCACTTGCCTTTTTTTCCAATCAAAATAGTGGTTGCCATCCAGGTTGGGTTTATGACCCAAGGGGATAGTGGTTCCATCAACAAAACCAATGCAACCAGGAAAGCCTTTGGTCTCCATTACTTGAGATATATCCATGCGTTCTTCTTTGGTTAACCAAAAAAGGACTGAGCAACAGAAAGATAGAATAGCAATCATGACTCTTTTGGTGTATGAGTCAATGGTTCCATAACCAACTGAGAATAGATTTTCTGATTGATGAATTGCTGTGCCATTTCCATTTAATCCAAATCTACAAATAGCAACAGCCAGTTGTATAGCTGGATTGCATTCAGGATTCTGAGAATTTTTCTGGAAGATTTGGTGGTCTTCAATCACTCCAGAAGTTTCATGAATGAAGGAAATAAAGTTTGGAACAGTTGCTGGAAGCTTAAGTCAGGGAGTAGATGAAGCTTTTGCCTTTCATACATATGTTTGTGGAGAGTGTGTCTTTGTAGAACTATGTATTGCTTTTCCAATAGAGAATTCAAAGCTAACCAAGTTGATTCTACATCAGAGTCTGAATCAGAGTCTGAATCAAAGTCAAATAATAAAAAAAGTTCAGTCAGATTCTTTGTGTTTTCAACTTGCTGCTGGAAGTTTGATTGGACATAATGAGAAAAATGATGATGGGATTTGTGTGAAGAAATGGAGATGTGAAGTGATGGAGATGAGATGTGTGGGATGCAAAGGAGATGGGACTGGTATGGATTTGCTGAGGTGGAGGCATGGATTGGTGTTTTGCATGCAATGGCGTGTGTGTGATGTGATGGAGATGCAAAGCAATGGAGATGTGAAGTGATGGAGATGTGAAGCAATGGAGATGAGATGTGTGTGATGCAAAGGAGATGGGACCGGTATGGATTTGCTGAGGTGGAGGCATGGATCAGTGTTTTGCATGCAATGGCATGTGTGTGACGTGATAGAGATGTGAAGCAATGTAGATGTGAAGCAATGGAGATGTGAAGCAATGGAGAGGAGATGTGTGTGATGCAATGGAGATGGGATTGGTATGGATTTGCTGAGGTGGAGGTGTGGATGGATGTTTTGCATGCAATGGATGGTGGATGGATGATAATGGCAGGTTTGATGTTTGAAATACACCAGTTAGGGGGTATGTGTATTTCAGAAAGCTGCCATTAAAAATGGCGGGTTTGGTCAAAAAAGAATGGTGGGTTTCTACTGGCGCTTTTGCTAACTTTGATACACCCTATTGTCAGGCAATACAACATAAGACTAGAATTCTAACACTGGCAACACACCAACAACATCAAAAAAATAGTTTGGCCAACTCAACAACCTGACCTCAAACCAATAGAAAACTTGGGGAAAATTTGAAAAAATAATATTCAGCAAATTTATAAACCCAATTCAATCCCCAAATATGTCATTTTTACTTGTTTAAAAAAAAATTCAAACTTATTGTACACAAAAATTGAGATTCTCAGCTAGTAAAGTACATCTTTTTTTTTTTAGAAATCCTTTCCTTTTATTTTGTCAGAAAGCAAAAATTGAAACAAGCTTGAAAGAATGGGTCGACAAAAATAAGGGGATAAGTCCCCCTATTTTTGTCCACCCTCTGTGCGGAGGCTCCAAACATCACAAGGCTTGTTATCTGAAGATGTTGGTGAATCATTATTGGCCTGGTTCGGGAGGCCCTCTAGTCACCTTGCGAGGCTGTCTGATCCATCAAAAGTTTAAAAACGTCCGCTGCTCATTGAGCTCGTTTCCTTTCGAGATGCGTCGGAAGCCATCATCTCGAATCCGACCATGTGGTATTTCTTTGATTCATTGTACATATGTATGTATCCTTCCCCCTGACGGCGATACGTAGCCAAGGATTAATGACTGATGGAGATGAACTTGGACGACAACAAGGTGATCTTCATTGAAAGCAGCGATCCTGCTGTTTCCACTGGCGGAGTGAGTCATGCGATGATATTGAATTAAATTAGGCTTCCAAACAGATCGGTCTGCAGGAAAGGTTCGATCCTCAATAAATATAAGCCAGATGATTATCTTTCACTTGTGACAAGTCATTTACACTCTCCATCTCTCTTTCTTCCACCCTTATCATTATGAAGTTGTGTCTCAGATTTCAGTTTTTAATCAAGGAATCATTGAACCTTAGTCCTAGAGCTGAGATTGTGATACCAGACATCTCTAGTCGTATCCATAGAGTCCTAAACCCATTCAAAATTTGAAAAGTTGGGTAAACCCGATGGCCAGTGAACAATTTACACTGGAGTGCTGGACTTGGATGTCGTATAATTAGAACGGCGCGGATTCCGCACGACCTCCGGTTTTGCCCAGGACGATTCAAAACTTGGCCGAAGGCCTAGGTCAAGTTACTTACGAAGACTGTCAACTTTCAAGCTAGTGAAGAAGGCGGTCCGAGTTCAAAACGTGATGGAGAGACCAGCTGGGCTGGATTTTCCCGCCGGGATCGAAATGAGGGATTTCAAGACACTTTACCATTACCAATGGAATGGCAGATCGTCAACCAACCTACCAGCAGCTGCGAGTCCCATCGATCACTAAGCCCAGCAGAGGCATTTTTTGTGGCGCACCATATCTCCTCACAAGCACTTACAGCCATAGTAACTCGTTGGACTATCGAATTATCTGAGATGGCTGGATGACCGGCCAAGTCAATCGCCATTTGGTTCTGGAATCGATGCATCATTAAATGGCTAATGAAGCACGCTTTTTTTGCGCGTTAAGCACAGAAATAGAGCTCTACATACGTATAGGTATAAGTATTTTCAAAAAGAAAAAAGATATATAAAGGGCTTCTGCAACAACCTCAAAACGATGTCAATCAAACCACACACAACAGCCGAAGATAAAATTCAAGCAATTGCACATCTCTGAGACTCATAATCAGCCTGCTTGACAGACGTACAAAAGCGATTCTGTCGGAAATTTACCCATATCTTGAATCGGACCGATAACCTATAACATTCTGAACCAATCCATACAACTATCAGACACAGCTTCATCGCCAGCTGCTAACTTTCCCGCATCATTAGAAGCTTTCTACCAAACGAGATGCTTTTCCGCAAAAACAGCGTCAAATCCGAGGGTTCATCCAAAAAAAATGGAAAGGTTGCCTGTAAGTCAAGAAGAATTCCCAACTTGCATCGGCTCCCATGCCATCGATTAATATCTGCAAGAAAGAAATGTCTGATAGTCTTTCACAAACCTACCACTTTGTAGTCTACGACGATGCGCTTGGAATCTCCTGTTTCAAGATCAACCATCAACATGGAAAGGTTGAAAAAGAAGCGAAACGACTGTCTTCGCAAAGAACTGCTGTCACCACCACCTCGTGCGTTTCCGAGGGTGCAAGATCAGGCGGAATGTTTGACGCTGTCGAGCGCGGCTTTGTGGTCATTCAGGTACACGGCATTCCACGGCCATCCAACGACAGCGTAACAGGGTTGTAATTTGGAACACCAACCAATGCTCATAAAGGTATGAGGTTAACGATCTTGTGGCGAGCCTGAAAGCTGTAACTTACTGAGCTTGCTTTTCACCACGTACGCAGCTCGAGCCTAATTAGTGCATGATTGTGATCAAAAGAAAAGGTGGCCGCATCTACGGCGAAGGTGCTTCGGATTTGGTATGTGCTTCATGTGTAAAGATGCAATTGATCGTAAGCGGAAAGATGACTATCGACGGAGCAGCCAAGTCATGTGATTTTTTCGCTTCATTACCTGATGTACCCAAACAATGCGGTGTATCGATTTCGGCGGCTATCTTAATCCCTGTTTACCTGGAATCATAAATCAAACCTACATTGCTTGCTTCTAGTTTTTATTCTTAACATTTTTGCCTCGTATTTTTTTCTATTATTGCATGTCTGTGTATGGGATTCATGTGTTGTTTCCGCCGAGTTCGACCCTACTCTCATCGTTAAGTTGTCACCCAATCCCACCTCTTGTTTTAAATTCGGCAGTTGATGACCAGCTACCGATCATGCAATAACACTTACTCTATTTTTCTTGGAACTTCAAGGGTTCTCCCTAGAAGTAAAACATTAAGGATGACAATAAGGAAAATCAAAAAATTGAATGAGTCCTCTGAATGCAAAGGGTGATGTTAAATTCACGGCTTAAATGAGCCATTCAGACCCCACATGATTTGAGTGTGGTTGGGCTGTACTCGACATGGCACCGGAACGCCGTGTGGTGGCCGCACACCTGAATTTGAGCCATGTAGAGCCCCACACAGCTCAAATGTAGTTGTGTTGCTGTGCCACACGGCCAGCCCAACCACATTTGAGTTGTGTGGGGCTCTACACAGCTCAAATGTAGTTCTGTAGCTGTAAGGCTGGCGGGAAACAAGATAAATAAATAAAGGGTGTAAAATAAACCAAAATAGACTAAAAAATACAAAAAAAACGGAAATCAACAATAACATCAAAAAAAGTTGATTTTTTGGTTAAAAAAAACAAAAAAATAAGAAATAAAATAAAAATAAGTAAAAACAAATAATTAAAAATGAATAAAAATAAGTAAAAATAAATAAATAAAAATAAAACAACAATAAACACTGAAGACAAATCGTTGGTTGTCTTCAGATTCAAGTAAAAAATTCAAGTTCAACCTGACTAGCCCTAAAGTAAAAGGGTCAAAAAAATACCAGTCTTTTGACCAGCCAAAAAATACAAGAAGTCTTTTGACCAGCCCTAAAGTGAAAGTGCCAATAAAAATATGACAAGCCTTTAAGTAAAAAAACCCTAAAGTAAAAGCACCAAAAAAACAAGTTCAACTTGTGTTAAGCTGACCCTTGACCAGCCCTGAAGTAAAAAAACCAAAAAAAACAAGTTCAACTTGTGTTAAGCTGATCCCATCCCAAGCTTAACATAAGTTAAGCTTGTGATGGAATCATCCCAACACAAGTTGAACTGAATTACCATTAAACTCCCATTCAAAACACTCAATATAATGATGTTAACCCAAAACAATCAACATAATGATGTTCAAAATTTGATAAACCTTTATATTAATAAAACTTGTTAGCTGCATTAGAATTACAATTTATATGAAACCCAATGATGAAATGAAGTCAAAGTCTATAATCTCTATAATCTAGAATAAATTTGAAGTTGATCTTTGAGATGATCAACCCAACCAGAGGCTTTTTTAGAAATCAAGGAACACGGTTTTGCTACAATGGGCAGGATTGGAATCATTTCTCCCTCAAGTACTAATAGAACCCAGTGGTTATTGTTTACAAAGGAAATGAAAATTGGATCTGATTGATCAGTAACACCATTTTTCATTGGAGTATAATTATCACATGACTCCAATGAAATGAAACATATAGGTCTGGAATATGTGTCTGCTATGATTTGACCCATATCTAATTTAGCAAGCCCTTTTGAGGAAGGAATCTTTTCATTTATGTCTTCAAAATCAAGTCTTTGTTTAATCTTTTCAACCTCCTTTTAACCACCAAGAATCTTAATGTAGCATTCTTTATGTTTCTCTAATGTTTCAATCATTTTCTTCCCAACTTTAAACCAAACATGTTCTTCATAACCAAGAGATTTAGAAATGACTATAAATCCACAATTCCCATCTCCAATTGGATCCCAAACCTCACCCAAGAACTTTTGGAATTTCTTGGGTATTTGATTGAGGTATTTCACATTTGGTTCCTATCATTAAAACAAACTGAGGATTCATTTCTTTAATCAGATCAATTGAATGAATACTCACCAAAGATGAGCTTCTGGTTGAGCTTTGCTGCACATCCTGTTCCTCTGAAGAGGATTCTAATTCCAAATTAAGTGATCCCAATTCACTTTCAGTCTCTTCCTCTGAACTATGAAATTCAGGTTCATATTCTGCCAAATTTGGCCAACAAGTCATCATTAGTTAGTAACTAGGTTCATTAAACCAAAAAAAATAGAAAAACCAAAAGAAAAGACTTACAATCTTTTGTCTTTTCTTATTTGGAGCCCTCCTAGTCCTTTTTTCCCCCTTGATTTGTTTTTCAACATGCTCAAACCAAGATGGTTCTTGCCACTTTGTGGTGACCAAAACTGGAAACCTCAGGACTACTGCAGAAAAATTCAATTTTTAATGATTTTTTATATTCATCATTTGCCTGATAAAAAAAAATCAAATTCCTTTTTTCCTGAATCAGGTCCTTCCAACCTTCAAATCCTCCAGCTTCCCCATCTCCAAGAGGTTCAGGGATGGGTCCCTGGGGTGTCTAACTCCCCAGGTCTTGTGTTCAATCCTTTTCCTCCTTGACCCAGTCCTTTGTTTTGCCATTCACGCAGTTGAAGACCCAATTGGCTTGATCTTGTACACCTCCCACACCGGCATTGCCGTTGGCATCAAGGGCAATTGGGAAGCTCACTCCCAATCATCCCCACCTGTCCCATCATCAAATCCCAGGAACCAGCCATCAAGCTCCAACTCTCCCATCCATGCAACTTCCTTTCTCTACCCTAGCTCCACCAATCATCATCCAACGTCCCCTTACCCAACCTCCATCTTCTGACTCAATTGGTTGTTCCCACAACCAATCTTGCAATCCCATCTCCCACCTTGGCCAGTCATCCAACCAACAAACCAACAATATCACTCAAGCATCCTCCTCCAATCATCACCCTCCGCTTCCACTTCCATTTTGACTTTCTCCAGCCGCCATCCAAACAATCTCACCCAACGCTCACCTCCAGACCCTCTCACACAATCATCCGCAGTCAGCAATTGCCAGGGCCCATCAGCCTGTCTGCAAAATTCCCCACCCCCAGCTCTCCTGCCCATGCCCATCCAAGATCTTCCTATTATTTCAATTATTTTTTTTGTCTGTTTTCTCATCAGTTTCTCTTTTTGTCTTTTTTCTCATGTCCTTTTAAAAAAAAAATTCAAATTGTGTTTTTTTCTGCTCTATGTGTGTTATCACTTGTACATAGTATATAGGGACCCGTGGCCCATAAAAGGAGGGGCTCTCCCCTAACTTTTTCAAAATCATCCATGGGAGTGTATGCATATGTCCCCCCCTCATAACAGTAATCCATAATCATTATCCTGGGTATATCTTTTGATTGCCCCCTTATCCATTTTATCCTGAGTCTTTTGCCCCTATGAGGCCTGATCCTTATCACCAACCAATAGCCTTGCTGGTTGAAGATAATTCTAGAGTGTGTTAAACCACTCTTTGATCCCTTTCTCTGAACATACTGGTCTCAATCCTTTCTTGATCATCTTTCTGGAGAAAATCAAGTTTGATTGAAGAGGTTTTATTAAGCTTAATACTTGGAGTGTTATACCTCCTTTTATTTTTCAAAGTTGAATTCTGTCAGCCTAATCTTGAGTTCCTTGAGAAGTTTTGAGGTTATCCCTGTTCAAATCAGTTTTTGTTTTCTCTTAGAGCTTCTCAAAAAATTGTGCTTTTGTCTGGTACGGCCACCCTCAGTTATCTGGGACCCTTCAATTGCTTGATTGCAGAGAGTTGGGCGGGTTCATTGACAACCTGGAGGTTGGTTGGGGTTTGAGTTGATTATCCTCAATCTTCTGCTGACAATCAGAGTTATTAGCTTGTGGGCATTGTTACATACAACAGCTTTTTTTTTGAACTTTAAAAAAACTTTAAACTACTTTCTTTCAAATATCTCCCATGTAATCTTGCCTCAGATAGTGCTGTTCCATGCTACCAACTATTATCACACTTTATCCTTACTACTTGATTCCTCAATTAAAAGTTCTGGACCTTGATCTTTGTTACATTTAAATATTTTTTTAACACTCAGGAGGGCAGCCTAAAAAGCACCTTTCCCCTCCACAGAACTTCCACGTCCTAGCACTGTTTGGATTCTTACATTTGGTCCCCCGGGCCGGGATCAAACCAGCAAAATTGGGATTTACAGTCTCAAACTTGAAGAATCAACTTTGAAATCCAATCCAATTTTGTTCTTTTTTTCTTTCTTTTATTATCATCCAGAACTGATCCGTGGAGGGAAATTGTTCCAGAAGTCAGTCCTCCCAATTGTGCACCATCTGGGCAAGATCCTTGTTGATTTTTTGTGAAACTCTACTCTTGCCACACCTGTGAGCCACGTTGGAATTCTGCTCTTTGGATCTCTTAGGAACTCTGCTTTTCAAAATGGAATCTACTGTTACATCCTCCTCCTCTGCTTGGTTCAAGATGGTCAAGATCAAGCCCAAAAACAAGAAATTAGGCTTCAATGGAACAAATTTAAAAAAATTCTTGGAATCCTATGAGATGGCTGCTGAAGTGGATGGTGCAAGTAAAAATGATATGGCTTATCAGTTACAATTTTTTATCTCCTCTGATGAATTTATGGAAATGATCAAATTTTTCAATTTATTTGAAACTGATAACTGGAGACTATTGAAGGAGGCTATGTTGGCTTATTGGGGAAAAGTAGATCTGGATAGGTTTAACTTACAGGACTTGGATGCTCTGGTTTCTCAATGGATCTCCAATGGTGGTTTCTCTTCAGCCTCTTATTATCAATCTTTTAGAAAATCTTGGGATCCTATTCAGCCTTAACTCATCAAAAACAATCACATCAAAACGGTGGACAAAATTTGAGTTTGGTTCTTCCATTCTTTTTCTCCAGGAGTGCAGGAAAGGATTAGAGATGAATTAGTTAAATCCTGATCTATGATTACTACTAGAGATAATTGGTTCAAGCTCCCTGCTTTTCTGGTCCTAAGGAGTGCAGTGGATAAAGTGATGAAAGGTCAAAAAACTCTTAATTTTGAAAAAACTAGAGTCACTGAACAAGTACATGCTCCTTCCTTGAAAGAGTCTGATGAAATAATGAACAAGATGGAAGGAAATTGTAGACCTAAACTGAATCCTCAGGCCAATAAGGAAACTGCTTCCATAGATGAGATCACTAAGTTACTTCAGGCCTTTGGAAACAAAATTTATCAGAAAATTTCTGCTTTAGCTACTCCTAAACCTTCTAACTCTGTTCCTAAAACCACTCTAGTCTGCTATCACTGTCATAGGGAAGGCCATGGTACTGGGAGATTTCCTGAACTCCATAAGGACAAGGAGGAAAAATTGGTGGAGCAGAAGGGAAAACTTCTTTCTTCCTAATGGTTCTTTGATCCCTTTTGATTCATCTTGTCCAATCCGTCATGTGGTGGCCTCTTATCAACAACCAACTCCCAAGAAGGCATCTTTGGTCTCCTTGGATTTTTGATCATCCTGTGGCACTTTAAAACCTTTGTATCCTCCGGCTTTCACTTCTTCCAGCTTCTCTGGAACTTACCAGTCTGATCCAGCTAGGAAACTTCATGAGGAACCAAAACCTCACAAGTCTCCCCCAGTTCCATCTTCAATCCTCCAAAAACCTGTCAAACGTTGATCTTCACCTGAGAACCCTTCCTATGATGTAGAAGACATGGAAGTGGAAAGGGAACCACTTATGGAAAGGTTCCAGGACCACTCTGATCCTCCTCCTGTTCAATCTTTTCAATCCCCTCAACCTTCTGATCCTGATCCAGTACCTGCTCAACCTGATCATCTTCCCTCCACCCAGCCCAAAGTTTGATTTGAGAGGGGCATTTCTAGGGATCACCCTAATGCTGTGGAAGAAGTATTAAGAAAAATCTCTTATCTAAAAATCCCTGACCTGTCTGTGGCTGAACTACTGTCAATCTCTCCATCTGTGGCTGAAGGGATGAAGAAATGGGTTTCTTGTCAACAAGTGGAGATTGGTCTGGAAAAATTAAAAGTTTCTTCTGGTACTTTGATGGAGGACTCTGGTTGAACAGATTGCCCTTCAGATGCCAAATTGTATTCCTTTCATCTTGGTTTCCTCTCCTGCTATCTTGGTGACTCTGCTAAAATGGTTTCTATTCTGGTGGATTCTGGTTCCCAGCTCAATTTAATTTTGGATGTCATGGCCTGCAAACTCAAGCTCAGCCCAAGGTTCAGCTTTAACTCCGCTGTATATGGTATAGGGAATCAGTCATGCAAATTATTTGGTATTTCTGAGGATTTCCTGGTTCAAATTGGACAAAATATTGTTGGCACTTGCCATTTCTCAACAACTTGTTTGGATGGACCTATGATCTTGGGAAGACCTTTCTTAATGGATTTTGGTGCAACCCTAATGTTTTCTGATCAAGTTGGGGAGAGAATTCTTCTCCCTGATGCTGATGTCAGGAAGATTGAAGTCCCCCTTTGCTCCTTGGATTCTGGTCGTTGGGAACAACATTTTCCTGGTCACCCTTCTAAATTTGTTCTGAAAGGGAAACGGAAGGACACCTGTTCTTCCTCTCATTTTTTAGATTAGTTGGTCCTACTAATAGCTTTAGTTCTTCCCAGCCTCATGCTTCAACTCAAGGATCAAATTCTGTCACAGAGGAATATTTTTCTTTTTCCTCATTGTTTCCTTCTCATCCAAATGAAACTAAAAGTCAAAAACAAGAAAAATCTGAAAATACTAAAAATATTTCTCCTCTATCCGGATCTGTTGTCTCCTCTTTTCCTTGTTATTTTCAGCCTGACCATTATTCTCCTATTCTGGTTTTTAATCTCCTCAATGAGTCTAAACTAGATCCTGATCTTTATTCTCTTCTTGGTAGTTTTGGTATGAAGGAGTATGGCCTTAGGTGGAGGCAATTTGGGGTAGAAGTAAGTCCTCCCAATTGTGCACCATCAGGGGCTCCTACTAATGTCATTTTTGAAACCCTACCCTGTGCCACACATGTGAGAAATGCATCATCTTTTGGATCCTCTTTTATAGAAAAGGCACCTTTCAAGGACGTTGCGTAACATTGAACTTGGAAGATGTTGGAACTTTGTCTCAGCTTTTGTAGTCAGGTCTTGCTGGTCAATGCTTGGAGGAAGCAAGGATTTCTCTCTTTTTCCACTAAGTATAAGCCAGTTGAAAAAAAGGTTCAACCATTCAACAACCAATGCCTTTCAACCTCAATCCTCCTCTATCTTGTGATCCTTACTATGGTTTATCTTGATCTCTCACTGGTCCCTTTGTTCCTTGTGGTTGTGTTACTGAAGAACGTCTGAAGGTGGTCAACTTCTGTCCAGATGGATGGCTTCTTCCTGATTAGTTAAGTTTGATAAAAAATGTCTTAGCTCTTAGAGAAAAATCTGTTGCTTTCTGTGAAGAAGAGAGAGGTCTCTTGAAAGAATCCTATGGCCTACCTTATATCATTCCAGTTGTAGAAGATGATCCCTGGCAAAAGAAAAAGATCCCTATCCCTGCTACTTAGGTCAATGAGTTCATCAAGTTGGTCCACAAACAAGTACATGATGGTTTATATGAGCAGTCAACTTCCAGCTATTCCAGTCCTGTCTTCTGTGTCCTCAAAAGTAATGGTAAACTTAGAATAGTTCATGATCTCCAGCCTCTAAATAAGGTTACTATTAAAAACTATGGTATTCCCCCTGCTACTGAAGAATTTTTTGAATCTTTCTCTGGGAGAGCTTGCTATGGTCTAGGTGATATTATGGGTGGCTATGAAGAACAACCCTTACATCCAATTTCTTGTCCTCTCACTACTTTCAATACTCCTCTTGATTGATTCAAAATTACTTGTTTGCCCCAGGGTGCCACCAATTTGGTTGCAGTCTATCAGGCTCAGATGGTTTGGATCCTCCAGGATGAAATTCATGATAATGCTGGTATCTTTATTGAAAATGGCCAAATTAAAGGTCTAGTTTCCGACTATAAGGTGTTGTCATTTATGTTTGGATCTTAATCCCTTCTCTGTCTGAAATCTGTATTCCCTTGCATTGCTTAACCAGGAAGGATGCTAAATGGCTTTGGACCCAAGCTTGTGAAAAATCATTTCAGAAGCTCAAAACAATTGTTGGGAAATACATTGTCATGATTAAGATCACTTATGGACCTGGAGCTGGCAAGATCAATCTGGCTGTCGATTGAATTTATAAATCTTTTAGGGCTGTCCTTACCCAGGAAGACAAAAATGGTGTGGATTGTCCTGCTCTGTATGAATATATCCTCTTTTCAGATGTGGAATCTAGGTACTCCCAGCCAAAACTGGAATTTTGTGGTGTGGCCCAAATGTTGAAGAAGCTCCAAAATATTCTCTGGGGTCAACACTTTGAGTTACAAGTTGAAGCACAATCCATCATTGAAATGATCAATGCCCCAAGCCTTTGGACTGCTCCAATGACTCTTTGGGTGTATTAAAAGACGTATGCACTGACGCGTGTGCCACGCATGAGTGTAATCCAAATGGGATGGACATGTGGGCCTCTGCGTCCCATTGGACACACACACGGACCATACGTGCCTGTGTGGATGTCACAGATTTGGGGAAACTGTCCTCAAAACACGTGAAACAGGCCTATTGGTACATGTGCCCTAATGGGCCTGGTGGGGTATATGGGCAAATACAGCCAGATGGGCTTGTATGGGCATAATTGGGCCCAAGGTTTATTTTGGACATACTTGGCCAGACGGGCTAGCCTGCCAAAGTATGTTAAACTCACTTTTTGGGCTTGGGGAGGCCCATTGAGGGCTGCCTCCCGTGTTGCAGCCCATTTGGGGCTGCCGCCTGTGTTTCAGCCCATTTGGGGCTGCTGACTGCGTTGCGGGCAACTCAGGGCCGCTGTTTTTACTTACGGTCCGTTTATGGGGCCCAACAGCCCGCGCGGGGCCGTCATAGGGGGCAGGGGGACTCAAAATGGAGTCCCCCACCCTGGTTGTGGCTGCCACGCTGGGTGGTGGCCGCGGAGCTGGGGCCAATGGCCCCGGCTCCTCCCCCTCCCCCCAACTTGCCATTGCAAGGAGGAGGAGGAAGGGCTGGCTGGGTTGAACCAGCCAGCAACCGGTCAGGGTGGGGGGGACCTGATCACCCCCAACCAAATTTGGTGGAAGGGCCGGTTGCATTGAGGCAACCGGCGGCGGGGGGAATTGACCACCCCCCCATCATCAAAGGGGCGCTCTTCCCCCCCTTTACCAAAGGGGAGGAGCAATGGACTGGAGGGGATTTGACCACCCCCCAGCCCACCTAACTTAACGACGCCCTGGGGGTATCAACCCCCAGGGCCCCTGGTAGGGGGATTTGACCGCCCCCTCCAGGGATTTGAGTGAAAGAGGGGGGGGCGGCATGTCTGCTAGGTTTACCCCCCCCATGTGTGTCTGAGACCGGACCCAGGTTTTTCCTGGGTCCCACCTGGCCATTTTTATGGCCAGGGGCTGGTTGCATGAGGAAACCAGCCAGCATGTGAGGTAACAGGCCAATTGTAATAGACAACTGGCCAGGGTTTCAAACAGCTAAGGGGCTGGTTCCGCCCCATTAAGGTGGAAACACCAGAAATGACCTGAATAGGCTGGTTGTAAGGGTACAGGGACTGATGCCATGTGGGCTGATGTAGCCCAAACCAAGTAAAAATGCCTGTAGAGCCTGTAGAGCTCCTTTGCAGCGGAAAATTTGCCTTTTGGCTTGTTGTATCATGGGATCACAAGAGGCCAATCTTTTGTACTTAAGGAGCTCTTCTCCCTGCTGTTTTCCATCATCCATTCATCATCAAATTGAATTCATCACAAATATCATTCAACGTAGTGCCCCATTGTGAGAGCCCATTAGCAATTATTGACACAAGGTGTCCAGAATTTCTTTTGCTTCAAATACTGCTAATTTGCCTAAGCTAATTGCTGGACATAATAATAACAGGGTGGCTTTCATCCAGTTGTTTTCTTTTGATATTTTTCATAGGCCTGGAAAGTATTTCACCATGCCTGAAGGGTTATCTCAACATCCTATTGGAGATGAAGAATCAGATGTGAGAGTGAATTTTGACAAGGAGGAACATTTTATTCAACATGTCTTCAGATTTTCCTCTCAAAATTATTCTAGCTTCCAGCAAGGATTGTGGCTTAAACTAGAGCATTACCTTTCCACTTTCCAAAGACCTCCAGATCTCTCAGCTAAAGATTTTTGATCCCTTAAAAGAAAGTCCTCCAGCTTCTTTGTATAAGGTACTAGGCTTATGAAAAGAGGCAATCCTTGTGCCCTTATTGTTATCACTATCCCTGATAAACAAGATTCAATCTTGGAAAGTCTCCATGAAGGACTTGGTCATTGTGGAGAAACAGAAACTTATTGACGAATTTCCAAAAAATTTTGGTGGCCATCTTTGAATAAATCTGTCTCTCAGTGGTGCAAGAGTTGTGAGGTCTGTCAGAAACATTATCTTAGGCACCCGGCTGAAATTTTCTATCCAACTGGGGATTCAGCTGTCTTTGGAAGGATTGCTAGGGATGTGGTTCATTTTAAGGCTGGAGGAGCTAAGTACCTCATTGTGGCTGGAGATAATTTTTCTGGATAGGTGGAAGCAAAATTTCTTAAAAACCTGAGTTCTGAATCAGTAGCAGCTTTTATCTATGAGACTTGGACAATGCGCTATGGCTTGGCCCAATCTTATTCAACTGATGGTGGCTCTGAGTTTGGTGGAAAACTGACCAAAATGATCTGGTTGCTTCCTGGTCAACATAGGGTGACCACTCCTTATTATCCTGAAGGGCAAGGCATGGTGGGAAGAGGCCATGCTCCTTTGAAGGCTGCTCTTGTCAAACTGCCTGGTGATAGTGGGAAGAATTGTTGCAAATTTCTTCCTCTGGTCCTTTTCTCTGATCAAATTTCAACCTAACAAACCACTGGCTACTCACCCTACAAAATTGTCTTTGGTCAAAGGGCTATCCTACCTCTGGATCTGGAAATGGAATCTTTCTTATGTATTTCTTGGGAACAGGTTTCTTCTACCACTGATCTATTAGTTTACCAATCTAAGCAACTGGAGTGAAGTGAGGATGTTTGAAGTGAAGCTTATCAGAAGATGATGGAATCCATAGAAAAATTGGTTCAGTATTGGGAAGATAAACATTCAAAACAGATCAGGGACTCTTTAAGTCCTGGTGATCTTGTTTTAGCTTAAAATTGATCCTTGGAAACTCACTGGGGGAAGCTTTTCTCTAATTTCTGGAATGGTCCTTATTGGGTGGTCCGCCAAGTCAGAGGTGGATCATATGTTTTGGAAGAACTGGATGGTACTCAGATGGCCAGGAGGTTCTCTGCTGATCAAGTCAAGGAATTTCATTGCCGTGGGGGCAACTTAGATCAGAAGTAAGTCCTCCCAGTGTGTGCACCCTCAGGGTCATCTGCTGCATCTTTGTTGTAAAACTCAACTTTATTCCACATATGTGAGCACCTGGGACACCTCCTTTGTTTATCTCTGACACCTCTAGGATTTTTTTTTGTTGGATGGATCAAGATTTTTTTCTCCAATCACCCTCAAGATCAAATTGCCATTTTTTTCTTTTTTTGGGTTCCAATCATCTTTCTTTTATTTTCTTGATATATTTCATCAAACTCAGATGCAGACTAGGGACAGTCTCTAAGTTGGGGAGAGATGTGGTGACCAAAACTGGACACCTCAGGACTGCTGCGGGAAAAAAATTGAATTTTTTATGATTTTTTTATATCCATCATTCCCCTGATCAAAAAAAAAATGAATTTCTTTTTTCCTGCATCAGGTCCTTCCATCCTTCAGATCCTCCAGCTTCCCCATCTAACAGCAGTTTAGGGATGGGTCCCTGGGGTTTCCAACTCCCCAGCTATTGCGTTCAATCCTTGTCCTCATTGCCCTGGTCCTTTGTTTTGCCAAATGTGCGAGTGAAGACCCAATTGGCTCTATCTTGTACACCTCTCACACCAGCATTGATGGAATTGGGAGTTCTAACTCCCAATCATCCCCACCCATCCCATCATCAAATCCCAGGAACCACCCATCAAGCTCCAACTCTCCCATCCATTCACCTTCCTTTCTCTATCTATCTCCAACAATCATCATCCAATGTCCCCTTGCCTGACCTGCATCTGCTGACTTGATTGGTTGCTCCCATGACCAATCTTGCACTCCCATCTCCCACCTTGGCCGGTCATCTGACCAACAAACCAATGATCTCACCCAAGCCTCCTCCTCCAATCATCACCCCCCGCTGCCACTTCCATTTTGAATGTCTCCAGCGGCCATCCAAACAATCTCACCCAACACTCACCTCCAGCCGCTCTTGCGCAATCATCCATGGTCAGCAATTGCTGGGGCCCATCAGCCTGTCTGCACAATTCCCCACCCGGGGCTCTCCTGCCTGTGACCATCAGTGGAACTGGCTGGTGTCTCTCCTACCCGTGCCCATCCAAGATATTTCTATTATTTCAATTATTTTTTGTTGTCTGTGTTCTCATCAGTTTCTCTTTTTGTCTTTTTTCTCATTTCTGTTAAAAAAAAAATTAAATTGTGTTTTTTTCTGCTCTATGTGTGTCATCACTTGTACATAGTCTATAGGACCCATGGCCCATAAAAGGAGGGGCTCTCCCCTACCTTTTTCAAAATCATCCATTGGAGTGTGTGCATATGTCCCCTGTCATAATAGTAATCTATAATCATTATCCTGGGTATATCTTTTGATTGCCTCCTGATCCATTTTATCCTGAGTCTTTTGCCCCTCTGAGGCCTGATCCTTATCAAAAACCAATAGCCTTGATGGTTGAAGAGAATTCTGTCTGTTGGAATTCTAGAGTGTGTTACACCACTCTTTGATCCCTTTCTCTGACCATACTTTTCTCAATCCTTTCTTGATCATCTTTCCGGATCCCATCACGTCTTATTGAAAAGGTTTTATTAAGCTTAAAACCTGGAGTGTTATACCTCTTTATATTTTTCATAGTTGCATTCTGCATTGAGAAGTGTTGAGGTTATCCCTTTTCAAATCAGTTTCTGTTTGCTTTTAGAGCTTCTCAAAACTTTGTGCTTTTGTCTTGTATGTCCACCCTCAGTTATCTGGTAACCTTCAAGCGCTTGATTGCAGAGATTTTGGCGGGTTCATTGAGAACCTGGAGGTTGGTTGGGGTTTGAGTTGATCATCCACAATCTTTTTCTGATGACCAGAGTTATTAGCTTGTGAAAATTGTTACATAAAACAGTTTTTTTTGAACTTTAAACAAAATTCAAACTTCTTTTGTTCAAATATCTTTCAGGTAATCTTGCCTCAGATAGTGCTGTTTCATTGCTACCAACTATTATAAATCTTTCTACTTACTATTTGATTCCTCACTTAAAAGTTCTGGACCTTGATCTTGGTTAAATTGAAATATTTTTGTAACACTCAGGAGGGCAGCCTAAACAGCCCTTTCCCCTCCATGGAACCGCCACAGCCTAGCACCATTTGGAGTCTTACAGCATATCTGTCAACTTTGGCCTGCCCCTACTTGATTGTAAGACTTTAGGTTCAAGTCTTGGCTTTGATCAATATTTTTTAATCTTCTGAATGATATACTCCAATAGGCTGCTTTGCTCATGATCTGGAGATTCAAAGATCATTGCATTCAAATTTGCATGTAACTGAGGAATT